>JAVLUX010000030.1:357500-710000 GCA_032164185.1 Moxostoma hubbsi
TATGACTGTTTATTTAACTTTAACTGTTACTGTGTGAAAACAACATTTCATTATTCAATTGAGAATTAAACAAATATTTATTTTAAACATACTTTTTCTTGTATGCAAAAGTTACAATTTTGTTGTATGTAACTTCCATCATGGGCAGTTTTGTGATTTAGTTATTCAAATAATCCTGATATGAAGCAATAAATGAGAAATAAAATAATGGAATGAAGGAATAGACATTAATGCTCTCTCATCATTATACACTAATTCACTTATTCTTTCTAAACATTTGTAAACATGATCTCTCTTTTTGATTCTGAGAAAAGAACATGTGTGAACCCTGTTGGAATTGATTGAAATTGCAATTGAGAAGTCCTTTTCCTTTTGATTTCTGATGTTCAAATCCATAACAGAAGTGATCTATTGATCAAACAGCTCATGAATAGTTCTGATTATACCTTTTCTGTCTCAAAATCAGTTCAACACAGCTTCAAATCTTACATCACTGATAGGCAGGAGGGGTTTTTACCTGTCTTCACTCAAAGTTTGGGACAGTTCACCCAAAAATGAAAATTTACTCATGTCATCCAGATGTGTGTGACTTTGTTTCTTCTGCAGAACACAAATGAAGATTTTTAGAAGAATATTTCTGCTCTGTAGGTCTATACAATGCAAGTGAATGGTGACCAGAACTTTGAAGCTCCAAAAATCACATAAAGGCATATAAAAGTAATCCAAGACTCCAGTGGTTTAATGATAGGCGTGGGTGAGAAACAGATCCAAATTTGAGCAATTTTTTCTGTAAATCTTCACATTCACACCTGAAAGTCTATTTAGTTTTACTTTCACATCTGAAGGACTTAAATATTGATCTGTTTCTCCCCCACATCTATCATATCACTTCTGAAGACATGGATTAAACCACTGGAGTCTTATGAATTACTTTGAAGTTCCAAAAATCACATGAAGTCAGCATAAACGTTCTAGTCACCATTCACATGCATTGTATGGACCTACAGAGCTGAAATATTTTTTTTAAATATCTTCATTTGTGTTAAGCAGAAGAAAGTTATACACATCTGGGATGACATGAGGGTGAGGAAATGATGAGAGAATATGAATTTTTGGGTGATTTATACCTTTATGTGGCAAGGTATGAAATACTTTGTTTGAAAGTATCCAGTTATCACAATGTTTTGTACTCTGAATTGATTCCTAATAAAAATGAATGGCTGCTGAGAGCACAAAACTATAGAAATATAAAATCTCAACACTCAAGATTTAAAGTCGATCTAAAACAATCAAACAAACTAAAATCATATTCAGCCTATATGACATGTTAAAATGTGTTTATTGTTGGGTCTATGCAGTTCGTGTATGATTTTAAGGAGTTTTCCCCCTCTACACTTTTATTACTGTGTGGTACAAACTTGATGTCATGAAGCAAAACCAGTTGAAAACTTCTTTTCTAATTTGTTATGTCACACAGTTTCACTGATGATCTAGTACCAATGCAAAACCCAGGATATAGATGTTGAGTGAATGTGGTGTGGACTCTGTGGATGAGGGTCAGTGTGTCAGAGACATTGTAGTAGGACAGAATTCCTGCTCTGTGATCCACATACATTCTACAACAGCTGGAGGAGACATGGAGATCAGTTCTTATGTTTTTGTGATAGAATGAGTAACTGGAGGGAGACCAGGACAAACTCCAGAACTGACCATTACCTCCAAACACACACTCAGGACCCCGTCCCTTCCTGCTGATGCTCTTATATGACACTGATATACCCACACCATCACTCCCACTCCCAGTAACAGCGTCCACACACACTCTCTCTACACAACACCTGAGGATAATAATCAAATCTATCTGGATGATCAGGATACTGCTGGATTGTGTCAGTGTTTGTGTCAGAGTTTTTTATTCACTGTGTTTATATCCACTGTGAACTGATGGAAATCTGATGAGATAAAAACACAAAATGTTATATAAGAATTTAATAAAATAATTCAGTGGTTCTCAATTTTTTGTGTCATGCCCCTCTTTTTAAACAACTCCCTCAGATAATCTAATTGTAAATCATTTTGTTTTTACTGAAAAAAAAATGCTTTTAAAAGATGAAACTACATTTTCATTCATCTTCATTTGACAAAATCACACTACACTACATAGAAAGAGCAAAGAACACTTACTCATGATGTACATCCCAAGGAACCTCTGAAAAACGTCTGCATTAAATCTAAACTCCAGACACTTTAATCCAGTGTCCAATCAGAAGTGATAAGGTACGGCCGTTTACAGTGGAAGGTCTAGTGCTGTGGCAGGAGGGATTCTCCCTTGGAGAATGGAGGTTACGACAGTAACCATGATGTTCCCCTTCTGTCACTCACATCTAAAAACGCCACGCACTGACCATGTTACGTGAACTGTCGAAACAGGTGCAAGCAGGCTACTGCGTGCCAGATGCAACTGTGTCGGCTGCACGTAGCCCTCCCCAATGCCCCCAAAGAGATGTCACATACAGACCTTATGTTCCCCACACCCCTGAGGGGGGGCAATAGGTGCTACATGACTAGCATGGGAGGAAGCCCAGCAGCCACGGCCTTTTCTCTTGCATAGGACGTGAGCGGCTGGGGTTATCTTAACGCTATCAGATGCGTTGGGGACGGTGGTCTTTCCCGGTCCTATTCTTTCAGGGGTAAAAGACCCTGCGGAGGCCTCATCCTGCCCAATCTAGGGGGAGGTAACGTGGCAAATACACCACGAGGGTTGTGAAGCCGTACGTGGGAATGGTGCTGTGGTAGGTCCAGCCTAATTAGGGGTGACTCTACAAGCACGGCGACCAAGCCCTAGACGGCTGAGATGCCTGAGCACCTGGTCCCTGTGTGCGCATAGTAACTCTCTCGAGCCAGGATGAGCCAATCATTGAGGTAGTTGAGTATGCGGATGCCCACTTCCCTTAGCGGGGCAAGATCTGCCTCTGTGACCTTTGTGAAGATGCGAGGGGGCAGGATCTTGTACTGATATGCATTGCCATCGAACGCGAACCTTAGGGAGGGTCGGTGTCGAGGCAAGATGGAGGTGTGGAAGTACGCGACCTTCAGGTCTACCGCCGCGAACCAATCTAGCTGTCGAACGCAGGTAAGAATGTGTTTCTGCGTGAGCATTTTGAACGGGAGTCTGTGCATAGCCCGGTTGAGAACTCGCAGGTCCCAGATTAGTCGCAACCCGCCACCTATTTGGGTACGATGAAGTAAGGGCGGTAGAGACCCTTCCTTCATCTCAGCTGGAGGGACGGGCTCTATCGCGTCCTTGAGAAGCAGAGTTGTGATCTCTGCCTGTAAAGTGCTGGCTTTTTCACCGCGTACGGAGGTGGAGCGAATACCGCCGAAATAAGGCAGGAGCCGGGCGAACTGAGTCACATAGCCAAGTCAGATGATCCTGCCCAACCTGCGCAACGGGTTGGGCAGCGAAAGCTGTGCGTCCAAACTCCGCGCGAGGGGCACTAACGGGCCGATCTCTTTTGACATACCGGGCACCTGCGCACCTCTGTGCATCTTCGGCCCGGGAAGAACACCAATTTGCGAACAAGCGCCACTTCAGGGCGTAAAGTTGCCTGGTCGAGAGGGCTCTGGCTTGGTTGATCGTGTCTATGATGGCAGGTGGTAGACCAGCTAGATCTTCCGCGTCCCGTCCAGGGGCCAGACGTGGAGGTTCCAAAGGACTTGGTGCGGATGCCAGAGCGTGCATTCGCCAATTCGCCAGGGAGGGGCTGTCGTGAGGAGTACGAGGTCCGAGAACCAGGCTCGGGTGGGCCAATAGGGAGCCACTAGGATGACTTTTTCCTCATCCTCCCTGACCTTGCACAGCACCTGTGCAAGAAGGCTCACTGGGGGAAATGCGTACTTGCGCAGCCCCGCAGCCCAGCTGTGTGCCAGTGTGTCTGCCCCGAGGGGAGCCTCTGTTCGGTGGCAGTGGGAGGTCTCTAGGGAGGCAAACAGGTCTATCTGGGCCTTACCGAACCATTCCCAATTCAGATGGATCGACTGGAGGTGAAGCCTCCACTCTCCACTGGGCAAGCGTTGTCGTGACAGCGCATCCGCTACCACACTGAGGTTGCCAGGGATGTGAGTGGCACGCAAAGGATGAGACGACGGGCGAGTAGTGACGTGGCAGGAGCGTACGCCACCTTGGCGATTTATGTACGCTACCGCGGTGGTGCTGTCTGACCTGACTAGGACATGTTTGTCTCGAACTAACGGGAGAAACTTCCGCAGGGCAAAGAAAAAAGTCAGTAACTCTTGGCAATTGATGTGCCAGCGCAGCGGGGACCCTTTCCTGAAGCCCCAGACGGCTGAGATGCCTGAGCACCTGGTCTCTGTGAGCGCATAGTACCACTGGGGAGTGGGCCAGAATGAGCCAGTCATCGAGGTAATTGAGTATGCGAATGCCGACTTCTCGGAGCGGGGCAAGGGCTGCCTCTGCGACTTTTGTGAAGACGTGAGGGGACAGAGACATGCCAAAGGGGTGGACTTTGTACTGATACGCCTGGCCGTCGAACGCGAACCGTAGAAAGGGTCGGTGTCGAGGCAGAATTGAGACGTGAAAGTACGCGTCCCTAGGACGCAAGTTAAGATGTGTTTTTGCATGAGCATTTTGAACGGGAGTTTGAGCAGAGCCCAGTTGAAAACTCGCAAGTCCAAGATCGGTCGTAAGTCACCGCCTTTCTTGGGTACAATGAAGTAAGGGCTGTAGAAACCCTTCTTCATTTCTGTTGGAGGGACAGGCTCTATCGCGTCTTTGAGTAAAAGAGTAGCGATTTCCGTGCGCAGGGATTTAGCATGCTCGCCGTGTACTGCAGTAAAGCGGAGGCCCGCGAAAGGGGGGGGGGGGGTGCCTGGCAAACTGAATTGCGTAACCGAGTCAGAATGTCCGGGCCAGCCAGTGCGACGTGTTGGGAAGTTAATGCCACGCATCCAAGCTCCGTGCTAGGGGCACCAAGGGGACAAGTATTTTTGACGTACCTGGTGGGGCGGAGCAGGTAGTATGGCGTCAGGAGGCGAGGGTGCGTCCCAAGGCTCTAGTGCTGAGAAAAGACTCAAAGCACTTAACTTGCTCCGCACACCCGGCAGGGGGCGGGTTAGTGACTGTTAGGTGACTGTTGAGATCTGGCGGCAGAGTGCCATGAGAATGGCATTTGCGGGCCAGGTGACCCAGAAACAAAGGAAATAGCTCTGTTATTGAGAATGTGGGTACCGCAGCCCCGTCTAGGGGGGCAGCAAATTAAATAACTTCAACAAAAGATTCTCCTCCCGGCCCTCCACCGGGGGACGGAGTGGTCTTCTTACCAGCTCCGGAGCTAACGTCTCGGTCTCTGGGTTGGACATCTCAGGAGCACCTTTGAGCCTTCCGGGTCCTCGAGGGGGTCTGTGAGACGGGGGGCGTCTACTTCCTGCGGGGTGCTCGACGCGGGGGCTGAGAGCTGGGCCCGGGTTGAGGCGATCACTTCTGATCAGTACGACAGAAAACCGCCAGAATTTTATTGTGTTGATGGCAGATCATCTCCTGGAATTGTCCTGTCATGTCCATCAGATTGTGTCTCTTACCTTGGAAGAGATTCTCATGTTGTTCAAGGTGATTTTGACAGTAAGAGTTCAGACACTCCAGACAGGATTTGACATCTTTTTATTCCAGTACAGATATCACACTCCACATCTCTAGCTCCAGCGTAACAGTAAGCAGGAACAGCAGTTTGGAGTTTCGTCATCTTCAGTTTCTCCAGCATTTCAACTAGCATGTTATTTTTGTATAACACAGGTCTTGTAGTGAAGGTGTGTCTGCACTGAGAGCAGCTGTAGACTCCCTTCAGATCATCCTGATTCCAGCAGTCTGTAATACAGCTTAGACAGTAACTGTGTCCACAGGGAATGGTCACTTGATCCTTCAGTAGATCCAGACAGATAGGACAGCAGAACTGCTCATGAGCCACTGAAATACTGGCTTCTGCAATTTTACTGCATGTACTCTGAGACAGAGAGACGTGTACCACAGCTCCACAGCCCTTTAGTTGCTGTTTCCTTAAAAGATCAGTTGACAGAGTTTCCTGGTTCTGTGTTTGAGAGGTGTGTGCAAAACAAGCTAAACAAGTTTGTGTTTTTACAGATAATGTTCACTAGGTGTCAGTCTCACACTCTTCTGTCTCTGCTTGCAATCAGTTAAGAAGTCAATCTGTCATTTTTGACTACAAAAAAAACAAATACGGTTCAGGTTTAAGAGCATTTTAGTTGATTCACAGTCAAGCTCAAAGCTGATGCTGTTCAACTGCATGGATTCAGTCTGCTCTAAACCACAGTTTAAATGTAAGTGGACCAATCATACCTAGACTACCTCCAAAATTAATTAGGGTCAGACAATCAAAAAATATTCATTCTGAACACTTTATCCAAGACATGACTAACATTAACTGGGATAGATTTCAGTTAATCCCATTTGTCATATGTTGAAGATGCATGGAACTATTTTTATTTAGAAGTTACCAAAATTATTGATAAACATGCACCTTGGAAAATAATTAAAGTTAAGGGAAGACATTTGCCTTGGATAAATGTTGATTTAATAAATCTTTTCAAAGATAGAGATAGAGCTTGGAGAAAATACCACTCAACAAGGGATTCTACAGAATGGGATACTTATAAGAAGTGGAGGTATATATGTACAACAAAAACGTGAAATGCAAAAGCAAATTATTTTAAGGACTGCAACAGAGTATAACAATCCCAAAGTATTCTGGGACAGAATTAATAATTTAACCAATTTTTCATCTAAAAAACAAACTAATTTCATACGAATAAATAATGAAATTATTAATGATTCCTTTGAAATTGCTGATGCATTTAATCAATACTTTACCAAAGTTAGTCCTATATCCTCTGATTTTTCTGATCTCAACTCTAATTTTAATACTCCTAATCATATTTGTGAAAACTCCTTCTCCTTTAGATTCATCAGTCCTGTAGAAGTTCAGCAAGTTATCGACAGTTTAGATTCAGATAGCAGTGCAGGCCCAGATGGGTTGGAAATCAAGTTCCTGAAAATGGCCTCACATGTCCTGGCTTATCATTTGTCTGATTTATTTAATTTATCATTGACAACATGTACTACCCCATTATCTTGGAAACGTACTAGAGTTACTCCATTGTATAAAAACGGTGATCAACATGACATTAATAATTATAGACCAATATCAATAATTAATAGTGTGGTGAAAATATTTGAAAAAATAATTTTCTTTCAATTATCAAAATATTTGAATGATTCCAATATTATATCTCCTTTTCAGTCCGGCTTCTGACCAAATTTCTCTACAACAAGTGCTCTTCTAAAAATTACTAATGATATTACATCTTCATTTGATTCTGATAAATTATCTGGTGCCTTATTTATTGATTTAACCAAAGCTTTTGATTTAGTAGACCATTATCTTCTTTTAGATAAACTGTATGATATTGGCCTTTCAAGATCTTTACATTGGTTTAATTCATACTTACACTGTAGACAACAATGTGTTTTGTATCAGGGAAGTTGCTCGGATTTTAAAATTATTGATAGAGGAGTACCTCAGGGCTCATCTCTTGGACCGTTATTGTTTCCTATTTTTATAAATAATCTTCCACAAATTTGTTCTAATTGTCAAATTCAGTTATATGTGGATGATACTGTTATTTACTTTTCTAGCTCGTATATTTCTTATATTCAGCGATCAATCCAGTCTGATTTTGACGTAGTTCAAAATTGGTTTACTTATAACAAACTTTTGCTAAATAAAAAGAAGTCTTATTATATGTTGTTTAATACAAAACAAATCTCACTACCAACTGACTACTTAATTAATTTTATAGATGGAACTCCAGTGTTAAAAGTTGATGAGTTTAAATATTTAAACTCCATTGCCAAATGTATGAATTATTAAATTGGCTATCTTTAAATTCAAGAAGGCATTATCACTGGTTTCAGTTTATTTTTAAATGTTATCACTTAAATTATCCTTTGTATTTAAAACAATATCTAATTCCATTTCGCTCTTCATATAATTTAAGGCACACTGATCAATTATTTTTTTACGTTCCTAAAATTAATAAAGAAGTAGGTCGTCGGGCATTCAAATTTAAAGCTCCTTCAGATTGGAACAATTTACCAAGGGTAATTAGATCCATTACCTCGTTTAATTTCTTTAGGCCATTACTGCATGATCATTTGCAGAATATATGCTCTTGCTTTTGAGTATACCCATTTTCAATTATCACGAGAACTTCATTATTCTCTATGGCATTGAACCTGTATGTTATGTGTGATAACGGTATACTTATTGTATCAATGTAATTAGAGGGCTAGTATGTGAGGAGATAGTTATGGAGAGCTAAATGTTGTTAAATGTTGGTATGAATGTGAAGTATTATGTGTTATATAATGTAACCTGCTGTTTGTATTCATGTTTGTTCCTAGGACCCCCTCGAAAACGAGATGGTACATCTCAAGGGGCTATCCTTCAAATAAATTTCAACAATCACAGAATCTCTTTAGATTGTTCAGTTTGTCAAGAACTCTCGGATCTTCAGTTAATTAGGCTGTGGTCACAGTGATATGTTTGTACACACAACCCAGTGGAATTCAAGAGATTTAAAGAGGACTTTGAACCTCAACATTACTGTTTTTGGCCACAATTGTGAGTGGGTCATGCAGACTTCAAAACATGCAAGCAAACCATACAAGGAGACCAATAATTTTCAATGAGAGCTGGCGACTTCCGGTGACATGAGCGACTGGATGTGGATGTGTCAAAAGATGCAACAAAGCTGAGGAAAGTTGAACTTTATGCAAATGCAGAGCGATGTTGTTAAGCGACTACCAGTGAGAGAAAACTTACATCAACTGCCTCCGGTGAGATTCTGGACCCTTGTACATATGACTGCAAATGCTAACAAATGCTAATATGCTGCTGATTTTGGGATAATGCTGCCCATAACTGCTGGTCTAAAATCAGTATCCAAAATCCAAACTAAAACCCTGTACACACATGCAGCTACTTTATCACTTTATGTCACTTGTCTCTGTACTATGGAGTTGCTAGTGGGCGTTCTTACAGCTGTCACTCTAAAGTTATTGGTAGACTGCACGTCTTTTGAAAATCTGATCACAGATGTGGAATTTTGCTATTAAAACTAATTTTTCATGCTAATTGGTCAAGGCACCAGATTCTTGTCCCTAAAAATGCACATTCTGCAGGGGACTCAACATTAATAAGATGAACAATCTATCAATGTACTAATCAAACTCAGACCAACAGTTTCTTTTCCACTCATAATTTTTTATTATATCCATGTATGTGGTTACAGATGAATCACATTGAAAACGCTCACCGAAACCTTGCCTCAGTATGCCCTCGACTCCATTACCTCAAAAGAAACAGGTGCACGAGCTCCATTGTACACTTCACTCCTACTGGTTTTCGCTCTCGAAAGTCACTCCATTTGCATAAAGTCCAACTTCTCTCAACTTTGTCATGTTAATCTAGTCACCAGAGGTCGCCAGCTCTCATTGAAAATGAATAAGATGAGGTCACTTTTTCACTGCATATGTGTACAGATCTTATTAGAGCACAACAGTGCCCACCCACGTTTCTGCTGTCTTCGTAATGGTAGTATTTTCCCAATTCAATTTTCTTACCATTAGGATTTTAAACAATAATTAATTTAAGTGTGGTTTCAACAGAAGCATATACCATCAAATAACAACCTCAGAGTTCACTGTAGGTTTGTAAGTTATTTAAATAAAATCCTTGATGGGTAAAATGAATGGGAGTTTTACTTGTGGAACCAGACTGTTGCGCTCTATCAAAGATTATATTATAAACTAGATTGAAAAGTTTGTGGACAAACTTTCGGTTGGCTTGAGAAAGCTTATCCTGAAAGTTTGAAGTAGTTGTAAAAGTTTGAAAGTTTGAAGTTTGAAGTAGTTTAAAAGGTAAAAGTTTAAAAATTAAAAAAATTCAGTCAGATAGATAGATAGATAGATAGATAGATAGATAGATAGATAGAGAATGAACTTCAGATAGATAGACAGACAGACAGACAGACAGATAGATAGATAGATAGACAGATAGACAGATAGACAGATAGATAGATAGATACCTACACCTACCAAGGTGATACTCAAAAGTGAAATATGCTACCCTGAGTCAAATGAAAGAAACCCGATGTCTCTTTGATGTTCTGGTGCAGAGATATTTGATTTGTTACATGGTTGCTAGGCTAACCCCATCTAGTTACTTGGCAGTTACCAGAGTGATACTTAACAAGGCTCCTTGCTAACCTAAGTCAATTGAATGAAACCAGAATTCTCTACAATATTCTGGTACAGAGATATGTGATTTGTTACTTGGTTGCTAGGCTAACCCCATCTAGTTACTTGGCAGTTACCAGGGTGATACTTAAAATAGCTCCTTGCCATCCTGAGTGAAATAAGTCAGCCCTGAAGTCTCTACGATGTTCTGGTGTAGATATATGTGATTTGTTACTTGGTTGCTATGGTAGCCCCAGGTCGTTGCTAGGCAGTTACCAGAGTGATACTTAATGAGGCTCCATGCTATCCTGAGTGAAATATGTCAACCCGGAAGTCTCTACGATTTTCTGGTGCTGTGATATTTGATTTGTTACTTGGTTGCTAGGGTAACTTCATCTGGTTGCTAGACAGTTACCAGGGTGATACTTAACATGGCTCCTTGCCATCCTGAGTGAAATAAGTCAACCCTGAAGTCTCTACAATGTTCTGGTGCAGATATATGTGATTTCTTACTTGGTTGCTAGGGTAACTTCATTTGGTTGCTAGGCAGTTTCCAGAGTGAAACTTAATGAGGCTCCATGCTATCCCGAGTGAAATAAGTCAACCCTGAAGTCTCTACGATTTTCTGGTACATAGATATGTGATTTGTTACTGGGTTTCTAGGGTAACCCCATATGGTTGCTAGGCAGTTACCAGGGGGATACTTAACATGGCTCCTTGCCATCCTGAGTGAAATAAGTCAACACTGAAGTCTCTATGATGTTCTGGTGCAGATATAAGTGATTTGTTACTTGGTTGCTAGGGTAGCCCCATGACGTTGCTAGGCAGATACCAAGGTGATACTTAACATGGCTACTTGCCATCCTGAATGAAATAAGTTAACCCTGAATTCTCTACAATGTTCTGGTGCAGATACATTTCATTTATTACTTGGTTGCTAAGGTAGCCCCATGTTGTTGCTAGGCAGTTACCAGAGTTATTCTTAAAGAGGCTCCATGTTATCCTGAGTGAAATATGCTACCCTGAGTCAAATGAAAGAAACCCGATGTCTCTTTGATGTTGTGGTGCAGAGATATTTGATTTGTTACTTGGTTGCTAGAGTAACCCCATGTCATTGATAGGCAGTTACCAGGGTGATACTTCATAAGGATCCTTGCTATCCTGAGTCAATTGAATGAAACATGGAAGTCTCTACAATATTCTGTTACAGAATAATAAGTATGTGAGATTACAATAGTGTTGCTTTGCAAGCACGACTAATAAGTATGTGAGATTACAATAGTGCTGCTTTGCAAGCACCACAAATAAGTATGTGAGATTACAATAGTGTTGCTTTGCAAGCACCACTAATAATAATAATAATAATAAGTATGTGAGATTCCAAAAGTGTTGCTTTGCAAGCACCACTAATAAGTATGTGAGATTCCAACAGTGTTTCTTTGCAAGCACCACTATTAATAAGTATATGAGATTACAATAGTGTTGCTTTGCAAGCACCACTAATAATAAGTATGTGAGATTACAATAGTGTTGCTTTGCAAGCACCACTAATATTAAGTACGTGAGATTTCAATAGTGTTGCTTTGCAAGCACCACTAATAAGTATGTGAGATTACAATAGTGTTGGTTTGCAAGCACCACTAATAATAATAATAACAATAATAATAATAATAATAATAATAATAATAATAAGTTTAAATAGAATATCAGTAGGTTGGCTCTTTCAAGCCAACCTAATAATAATAATTTTAAATATGATTTCAGTAGGTTGGCTTTCTCAAGCCAACCTAATAATAATTTTAAATAGAATATCAGTAAGTTGGCTTTCTCAAGCCAACCTAATAATAATATGTTTAAATAGGATTTCAGTAAGTTGGCTTTCTCAAGCCAACCTAATAATAATAATAATAATAATAATAATAATAATAATAATAAATATAGCTGCAAGCAGTGATACCAGGGTCAAGTCAATAACTGGCACCATGAGCAGCAAAAGAAGCATTGTGACATGTTTTCGGTTAGAGTCCAATGAACAGTGTATGATGAGTCAGAAAAAGCAAACTTTCAATCATAAAAAACCCCCATTGATTTAAAAAATAACTAAACATTGCTAATTCACTTTTGTCCAGTATGTTGCACTGTTCTGACACTGCTGAGGTACTATCTGGGCATGATGGTTATCATGCAAGAAAGCGTTCAAGAGTTATAAGCCAAAATAGCTATTTTTATATCTCCATACCAGTAGGGGACAGTGTGCCAAAACGTTGCAGGTAACTTTAGGACTTAATGATGATGACATGTACCAAGTTTCATCCCAATCTCTCAAAGCATTATGGAGATACAGCCTCAAGTTTAATTTTGTACATTCTTGGTAGAGTTCATTGAAGTGTCATTCAAAACCGGTATCGTTTATCAAAATTCTGTTAGCTCAATCATGATATAATGAGTGCCTATAGATGATGCAAACCTATTTTTGTGCAAATCGGAGAAGCAGTCTAGGAGGAGTTCGAAAAAGTAGCTTTTCAAAACATTTGAAAGTGGCGGACAGGAAGTTAGCTCAATCATGATATAATTGGTATCATAGTTCTCGGCATGAACAACAAAATCTATCAAGACCAGTCTCATTACAGTAGGCAAAAGGAGTCAATCGCTATTAGCATTTATATATATAAATTTTGACCACAAGGTGGCGCTGTCCGAAAACTTTTTCAGTCCCTTCAGAGCATGGTGCCAAAGACACATAACGAGTTTCGTAATGATACGCCAAGTCGTTGGTAAAATGCAGCATTTTATGATTAAATTCTAAATGGCCGACATCTACAATGGCCGACGTAGAAAAATGTGGTATCCTTCGACTCAGTATGTAGCACTTGATCTAAAGAGACATTTTTCATTATTTTTCAGCAAATGTGTTCAAATATTATGATCTACTGACCTGTAGGGGGCAGTGTGCCAAAATGCTGCAGGCAAGCTCAGGGCCTAATGTTGATAGCACGTACCAAGTTTCGTCCCAATCCCTTAAAGCATTGCAGAGATACAGCCTCAAGTTCAATTTTGCGCATTCTTTGTCAAATTCGTTGAAGCGCCATTCAAAAACGGTAAGGTTTATCAAAATTCTGTAAATACATTTTTGTTGTGAGTGCCTCTAGATGATGCAGGCTAATTTTTGTGCAAATCAGACAAATAGTCTAGAAGGAGTTTGAAAAAAGTTTGTTTTGAAAACATTTAAAAATGGCGGACAGGAAGTTTACTCAATCATGACATAATTGGTTGTATTGTTCTCGGTATGAACCATGGAATCTATCAAGACCACTCATGACAGTAGGCAAAAGCAATCAATTGCTATTAGCATTTTTATGAAATAGCGTTACAATTTTTGACCACAAGGTGGCGCTGTCCTGAAACTTTGTGAGTCCCTACAGAGCATGGTTCCAAAGACACATACCGAGTTTCGTAACGATACAAATACAGCATTTTATGGCTAAATTCAAAATGGCTGATGTCCAAAATGGCCAATTTTTCATATCGTTGGACTCGCTATGCTGTACTGCTGTAATTTGATGATTTTATGGCAAACTGTTCAGAAGTTATAAGCAAAAATTAAATTTTTTCATATCTCATGACCTGTAGGGGGCAGAGCAACAAAACACTGCAGGTAACCACCTAATGGTGATGATATGGTCCAAGTTTCATCCCAATCGCTCAAAGTGTTACGAAGATACAGCCTCAAGTAAAATTTTGCACGTTCTTTGTCGAATTCATGAAGCGCCATTCGACAACAATATCATTTATCAAAATTCTGTGAATACCTTTTTGTTTTTTTGTGAATAACTTCTAGATGATTCAGGCCAATTTTCGTGCAAATCGGACAAACGGCCTAGGATGAGTTAGAAAAAGTAGGGTTTTCAGAAAATTCTAAATGGTGGAAAAAAGTTCCTGATGGAAAATGACGTCATAGGGTTCAATCGAATCGTAGAGTTGAAGAATTTAATTTCTAGGACTCACGGTTCAAAAGTTATTAACATAAACGTGAGTGCAAGTTTGGGCAGTTGGTGGCGCTAAAGAGTTTGAGCTAGAGATGCCAATTTTGCTATGGTGACACATCAGACTGTCCTCTATATGTGTGCCAAATTTCACAACTTTCCCACAAGTGGTTCTATGGGCTCCCACTGACTCAAGAGTGGAAGAAGAGAATTACTTCCCATAATTCCCTGCCTCATCACTGCCATCTGTCTTTCATTGTCCTCACCTGTGTTTAATTTCTGTAACGAGGCAGACGAGGAATGGGGATCTAAATGCAGCTTTTAATGAAAAAACAAAAACACAGGAACAAATAAAACAACCACGATGGGAAAACATGAATGAGAACAGGATCAGGATCAGGATCAGGATCAGGATCAGGATCAGGATCAGGATCACGGGAGGTCTGAATACATACAACAACTGACCATGAATGATCAAACAACAGGGCTTAAATACATAAAGGATAATGATTAAATTAAACACAGGTGAGGACAAAGAAAGACAGATGGCAGTGATGAGAGCAGGGTATTATGGGAAGTGTAGTCCGGGAGAGATGACTGGGGAGAAACACAGGCCAGACAACAGTTGATCGTGACAATAGGGGTCTTTCGCCCCTTGGGGGCTTGACTCCTAATAATAATAATAATAAGAAAACTAACAGAAACAGTAGGGGTCTTTTGCCCCTTCGGGGCTTGACCCCCTAATAATAATAATAAGAAAACTAACAGAAACAATAGGGGTCATTTGCCCCTTCGGGGCTTGATCCCTAATAAGAAAACTAACAGAAACAATAGGGGTCTTTCGCCCCTTCGGGGCTTGACCCCCTAATAATAATAAGAAAACTAACAGAAACAATAGGGGTCTTTTGCCCCTTCGGGGCTTGACCCCTAATAAGAACACTAACAGAAACAATAGGGGTCTTTCGCCCCTTCAGGGCTTGACCCCTAATAATAATAATAATAATAATAAGAAGAAGAAGAAGAAAACTAACAGAAAAAATAGGGGTCTTTCGCCCCTTCTTGGCATGTCCCCTAATAATAAGAAAACTAACAGAAACAATAGGGGTCTTTCGCCCCTTTGGGGCTTGACCCCCTAATAATAATAAGAAAACTAACAGAAACAATAGGGGTCATTTGCCCCTTCGGGGCTTGATCCCTAATAAGAAAACTAACAGAAACAATAGAGGTCTTTCACCCTTTCGGGGCTTGACCCCCTAATAATAATACATTTAAATAGAATATCAGTAAGTTGGCTTTCTCAAGCCAACCTAATGAGGAGATACCTCTGCTGCTTTACCACTGGAGAAAGTGTAACATTTAACTGAGATTTACGATAATACATCTCTGTTTGAAGATGAGTCAAGTTAAGTCATTTTTATTTGCAGGGTTGCTAACTTTGGTTACCTGGTTGGAGCGAGGTTTTGATGACATGGCTAGGGCTACATTATCCTCCTGAGACCCGAGCATGACTGCTGTGTGCATCTTCCATTACCCTTTCTGATTTGTAACTAGTAGCACCTAATAAACAAGCAATAAATAAATAAATAAATCTAGAGAGCAAATCATTTTCCTAAACATTTATGTCCTCATGTGAACAACGGGACTAAGTTGTGAAATGTATATAATATCAAGCTATAGAAAGTAAAAAAATGTATTGACTTATGAGTGTTGGTTATTCATGTTTTTGAAATGTTATAGACATTACAGCTGATTTTCTATAAAGCTGAATAAATAATTCAGATTCAAAGTAATGTCCAGCATCATCCAATCACTGTCAACCATGTTAAAATAAAATGATACATTATAAATTGTGAATCTATGTACTGATTATCATTGTCCCATGTCTGTCAAACATGTTGAGTGATCCAAACATCATCTGCTGCCTGAAACTGAACTTTTGATCAGATTTTAGGAGTGAATGCACTTAACTGCATAGAGAGTTATAGGATGCTCCCTTGCTCCCTATTTAGTGAATGACTTAACCTCCATTGTGCTGTCTGTCTGCACTGGCATTTCAAAGTTTGAAATGCACCTTATTTTCATCCTAACTCCATATAAAGCCTCTGAAAGCAACATTTTCCAGCTTTTGCATGAATACATTTATTCTCAATGTGAAAATGAACAGGAAATATATAGGAACACATTTACTAATGTTAATGAATACAACCATATTGTACAGTGATAACTACGGAAGCTCAAAGAGGCCCTGCATTATTATTTTTTTCTGTCTTGTTTTCTTGTGATCTCGACATAACAAAAGTTGTTTTCTCGTGATCATGATGTCACATCAAGATGTGTTCATGTTCATGTTTCCATGTCATGTTTTGTGTAAATGTCTTTTATTTTGAAATGTAGTTCCATGTCTTGTTACTTCCTGTTTCATTGTCATGTGATCTTGTCATGTGTTTCCCATGTTCATGTGTCTTGTTCCTATTGGTTCATGGTCTTGTAATTAGTTCTGTTATGTCATTGGTTCATGGTCATTGTCATGTTATCTTCATTTTGGTCAGGTATTCTGTAACGTGTTCTGGCAGTTTATTGCTTGAAGCGTGGTTCAAGCTCTGCAACCATGATGTGGGACACTGGCGGCCATGCGTGTTTGTGTGTGTGTGCTATATTGTTTTGTCTTGTCCCATAGTATTCGCTACTAGATTTAAGTTGGTTATCCAGTGTGTTTAAAACAATCTTCGTTTTACTGTCTGTAAAGAGTGCTTCAATTGTTTTAGAATATAATTTATTGCTGAAGTGCAGCATAATTTATTTGTGGTGTACGAAAGTCGCGTTTGTTCCCGCACTTGGCACCTTGCGCGATCCTTTGTTTCGGTTGACCACATGACTAGCTTTGTTGTGCTAAGTAGCATTAAGGTGTGGCCAGCGCCAGGTAAGCTATTTAAACCATTAGATTCAAAGTCACTCAGGAGAAGCGATCTATCTACAGGAGTCTGCAGGTGTATGTAAGTTTGTTTATTTCATTGATTTAAACATTGTTAGAGTGGTATTCATTGCTAGATCGGTGCTGTTTGTTTACAATCTTGAGTGTGTTTGTGTGTGTGCGCTATATTGTTTTGACTTGTCAAGGGAGACGCGGGTATGCCGAGAAAGAGGGAGACCGATACGTCACAGGAGGTTATCTTGAGACCTTGAGAGTGGAGGGGCCAACTTCTCCTGCAGGAAGGATGCACTGACCCGACTGCACATCTCTGGGGGTCTTCACCACGGTAAGAAAACCACACAGCGAAGATGTGGCATTTCAGGTAGTAGAGCTGCCTAAAAGGGGCTCTGGCCTGAGTGATTTTGTTAACCACTGCGAGTGGAGGCCGCCTAGGTCTTCCACGTCCCATCCAGGAACCAGACATGGAGGTTCCAGAGGTCTGGGCGTGGGTGCCCCATCCCTGAGAGAGAAGATCCTGCCTCAGGGGAATTGGCCAGGGAGGTGCTGTCGCGAGGATCGTGAGGTCTGAAAACCAGGTCTGTGTGGGCCAGTATGAAGCCACAAAGAAGACCCGCTCCCTGTCTTCCCTGACCTTGCACAGGACCTGTGCAAGTAGGCTCGCTGGGGGAGACGCGTATTTGTGCCAATGGGGCCGTCATCAAGACTCGTCACCATCGGCCGGCCGGGGGAGGAATTTGTGATGCAGCATGGCACGGGAAGGCGGGATACCGTGTATATGTGAGCTACCATCATTCGGTGCCTGGTTACCGTGGGGGTCTGAGGAGAGTGGAAACTGCTTTTTCTTGACAAGTTGGGTGCCGCAGAGGGGATGCAGTGAACAGAAAAAGTTTTACCTCCCGGCCCTCCAGCGGGGGAAGAAGCAGTCTTGATACCAGCTCTGGAGTTCCTGCAGTCATCTATCCATGGGTGTCCTGTCTCGGGGGCGCTTGGGAGCCCTTTTAGGGGTCTTTGCGGCCACCCGAGAGGCTGGGGGCGTTGCTCTCCTGCGGGGGGTTCTACACCGGGGCTGAGGGCTGGGCTCGGGCTGGGGCGGAGCCGGTCGAATCTGAATTGCCGCAGGGAGACGACCTCGGCGAACAGACGGGGTGTACACTCTTGGGGAGGTGGCGTGACCAGCGGTGCTGCAAGCTTTCGCTTTTCGGTTTCTGACAGAGGGCCCCAATTTGTTTCCAAATTGTTTAAAGAGATTTGTAAACTGCTGGGGGCTACAGTTAGTCTTACTTCTGGTTTTCACCCCCAGAGCAACGGACAGGCAGAGCGGGCTACCCAGGATCTAGAGAAAGCTTTACGGTGTGTGGCCTCTCACAACCCCATGTCTTGGAGCCAGCAGGTCAAGTGGGTGGAGTACGCACACAACTCTTTGCCAGTATCATCATTACAATGTAAATGTAAATGTAATCATCCATGGGCCTTTCCCCGGGCCAAACAACCTTTGTTTTCAACACTGGAACCTAATGTCATGGTCCCCTCTGCACATGCATTCATCCAGAGGTGTTGCTCTTGGATCAGAGCCAGACGGACTCTCATGCAGGTTGGGACGAGGCCCAAACCGAAGTCTCGTGAGTATGTTGTAGGTCAAAAAGTGTGGCTTTCTTCTAAGGATATTCCTATGCGTTCAGTTTCTAATAAACTCGCTCTCAAATATACTGGCCCTTTTACAGTTACCAAGATCATTACCCCTAGCGTACAGGAGGATTCACCCACCTTGCCACATTTCAAACATTAAACCGGTCATTCATTCTCCTTTTAATCTGCCTGCCCCTGTTCCCCTGCTTATTCGGTCAAGCGTATTCTGGATTACAGATGGAGGGGGTGCAGTATCCAGTACCTGGTTTATTGGTAAGATTATGGTCCAGAGGAGACGAGTTGGGTCCCAGCCTGGGACATACTTGACCAATATCTCATTGACAGGTTCCATCAGCAGCAGGTTACCCGTCCTGAGCACACCAAGAGGCGTGCATAGGGGGGAGGTACTGTCATGGGTGGATTCATTCTAATGGTTTGTTTCTGTGTTTCCCTGTTGTTGCAGGTGCAAGGTTAATCATTCGGTGGCATTGCTCAGTAATGCTCATTACCAGCCGCTACTTGATTAGCTTGGCACCTGCACACTATTTGCTCTTCCCTTTATAAGCAGTCCTATTGTGACTATTATATTGTGTTAGTTCACCCCCCCCTCCCCCCACACACCCACCCACACACATTTTTTTTATTAAGATAAACTTTTTTATTAGGCTATCAACATTCCATTTTAAATTCAGTTTCATTTTGAAATAGGTTATATTTTTTCTAAACATTTAAAAAAAGTTTGTCTTTCTTTTTAAATAATTTGGTGAACACATACTTTGCAACACATTTTTACCAAACTGTTAGCCTTCTGAACAGAATCCTCCACAGACAAAAAAATAAACGAATTATTCTCAACAGCCCTATAACCAAAGAGCCAACAAAATCAGACATAGAACGAAATCAGCATGATGGACAACTCTATTTTCTGATCACTGAACAGATAACCCTCGACAGTCAAATAAATAAACATAAAACATGTTCATTAACAGCCACAGGCTACTAATGTGATCTCAATTGAATAAGATAATTTACATATCAAATGTACACATACTTACACAACACAATAATAATATACAATGTACAGTAAACAATACACACAATATAGAATACACATACTAAACATACACTAAAAATAAAAAAATAAAGAGTATATCAAAAATATATATACGTAAAGCAACACGATATGATGCTTCAGTCGCCTTAGTATTAACAGAGCTAAAGTATGGATTACTCTCTTTTGTGTTTACAATTCTTTCAGCTTTCTGTCAAAAAAAAATAGACTATAGCTTGGCCTCAATATGACACTGGAGCTTACAGGGTCTCATACTATCATTTGCTAGCACCTCTTTGCAAATAACATACTGAGGCAGCGGCACATCATCGGGACCGGTCCACGAAAATACCAAAATATTCGTGATCATACGTTTTTTTGCTTGACCCAGAATCTGCCTCCTCTCCTGTAGACTTTTGTATTGTAGACATTACAAAACAATCTATTTTGCAACACGCATATTCATAACACACACTTTAAAATGCAAGCTAAAAGGACAGACGTGTACAGACGTGAACCGTTATTTTTTTTTCCCGCGCTGCGCCTCCCCTGGGATTCTCTGGTGCCCCCCAGGGGAGGCGCGCCTCAACAATTGAAAACCTCGGATTTAGTTGATAATTTGTGTGTGTAATCAAAATAAAATATAACAATATTTATATTAAAATTAAGTGAAATGACCCACAGATGTGTTAATGTTGAAATGATGTGTTCATGTATTTCTCTACTGTAGAAACACCAAAATGGTTGTGTCATAAATGTCGGGTAAATATTGAATGAAATAACCCTATCTTTGGTGGTTAAAAAAATGCATCTACTCACATGTTGTAGGTTACACAAGTATCTTTATTCAACAGCCCAGCACACTGCTAGGTGACGTAGCTTAGTGATAGCAAGTAAAATTTATCCTTCACTGTTGTACCAGACTAGCACATGTCAGTCGGCCACAATTTTAGTTTGTCTTGGGTTTTTTTTTGTTTTTTTTTCACAGTTTAAAATTTTAATTGTATTTAAGGTTAGATGCGTAGGGAGCTTTGATTCTGATTCTATAAGTTCATAAGCGCTGAGGACAGGTGTTAGACATCCAGTGCTGCCAAATAATTTCCAAATTCACATGCAGTAATATTCACTCACATTTGCTCGCATGCTAGAGACCTGTTTTTACATTGTTGCATGATTTTTTTCATCAAATGAACTCAACCTTGTAAACAGTGTCAAATGTGACATTAAAAAACACCTTGAGCTGACCACGCAATTGCACAAATACTTTCCCGACATTCCTAGGGGTGGGGCCTCGCGGCAGGGGGGAACAGGGAATGCCGCATCAGGGAGCGAAGCTCTGACCGGAGGAGGCCACGCTGAGAGGATCCTCGAAGCACTTACCTCGCTCCGCGTGCCCGGCGTACAGCGGACCGGCGACAGAGGAGGAGGGCCAACGGGGCCGTCGTCTAGACTTGTCACCACTGGCCGGTGGTGAGGAATGTGTGAGGCTGCAGGGCATGTGAAGGCAGGAGACCACGTTTGTGAGGCCCAGGCTGCAAATGTTCAGTGTCTGGTGGCCGCAGGAGCGCCGACCATGAGCACCGAGAGTGTGGCCTGAGGAGAAACTGCTCTTTTTTTGACAATTTGGGTGGCGCAACCCGGAAGGGGTGCAGCAAACAGAAAAAAGGAAAAAAAGATTTACCTCCCGGCCCTCCACCGGCACTTAGGAGCCCTTAGAGGTCTTCGCGGCCAGCTGAGAGGCAGGGCTCGGGCTGGGGTGGAGTCATGTCTGTGTTGCCGCAGGGAGATGCCCTCGGCGAACAGACAGGGTGTGCACTCTTGAACCGTGCTGGGGCAAGATGTGCTGGATGGCCGCCATCTGTTGTTTCACCGGCGAAAACTGCTGGGCGAAGTCCTCGATGGTGTCGCCGAAGAGGCCGAATTGGGAGATGGGTGCATTCAGGAAACGTGCCTTGTCCGCTTCCCTTATCTTGACCAAGTTCAGCCACAGGTGGCGCTCCTGGAAAACACAAGTCTGGACATCATCTGCCCGAGTGATGGACCTATGACCTTAGGTGCACTGAGGGAGTGGTTGTCGCAGCTCTTGTAGCACACCGGGATCAGAACTACCCTTGTGCATCTCTTTCAGCCTTTTGGCCTGATGGAGTCCAGAACTCTCCAATGCAGTGATCGACATCTCATCCGTCTTGTGAGTCCTGAGAGAGACATTAGGCTAGTATTGCGTATTGGCCATTGGACTCATCCCAGAACTAGGTGGGGGGAAACGAGCATACTGGGGAGTGGGCGATCTGTGGGGATTTAACAGGCGGAACTGAACCCGTTGAAGCCTCCAAATTGTTTCCGTAGGTAGGAGGATCGGCACAGGGGACAGCTGAAGTGGCTTTCTTCCGGAATAAAGAAAGCTGTGACCACAACATTGCCATGGTCATGTTCTTGCAGTGAGAACATGAACAATCCACAAACGCTTTTTTAATGTGATCCGGGCCCAGACACGTGAGGCAGCGATTGTGGCCGTCGAGAGTGGAGAGGTAACGGAAGGTCATCTTTAAAAAGATGCTTCTTGAAAAAGATGTTCAACGTCACCGTGTCTACTCTTTCAGAGGAAATACACTCTTTTAGAAGGAAAAAAGCTCTTCAAAAGCACTGTCGAAGCGCCCAGGGATGTAATCTGCAGCTGGGGTGCAGAGTGGAGAGGACCGCTGGTAGTGCGCCCTATATCCAACAGCCAGACTCGAAGAGTCAGTGAAGGTGAATGGAACGGCAGTGGTATTCAGCTCGCTGTAATACGACCGCTCAGCTCCAAAGAAAAAATCTGACTGAATCCACATCCGGGACCTCCCTTTATACCCGTATGTCGGGGGGAGTGGCATGCAAATTCAACTCGCCAAATTGCCTACTTCTCATTGGCCTTTTCTCAAAGATCTGAAGGTGTCTCGAGCTCTCAAGAGCGACCCCTAGTGTCACTTCTTCGACACAGCATCTCGTTCCCTCCATCAGGGAACCGAGGTTACAACAGTAACCGAGACGTTTTTCTTCAATAACCTCAAATAAATCTGATTTTCACCTACAGTATTGTATCCATAAATGCTAATCAAAAGAATGAAAACATCATTGATGCACAGAACCAGGAAAATTAAATGGCACCAGGGTCAGCGTAACAATGTTACACATTGCCACTAAATTTGTTTTTGAGCACCAAAACACTTACCAAATTTCCTGATCCATGAGAAATCCAAGCATCACTTCCCCATTGCAATTTCCAATTTGTTACAATCATTCACAGTTGAATGAAATTCTTGAAAGAAACAAAAATAGAAGTCTGGACATCATCTGCCCGAGTGATGGACCTATGACCTTAGTCGCACTGAGGGAGTGGTTGTCGTAGCTCTTGTAGCACACCGGGATCAGAACTACCCTTGTGCATCTCTTTCAGCGCTTTGGCCTGGTGGACCTGGAGAAGGGCCATAGTGTGCAGAGCGGAGGCGGCGTGACCAGCGTTGTAAGCTTGTATTTTGTAACAAAAAGAAAATGAGCTTTACATTTCACAGATTCTCTCAGTCCCCTGGCATTAAGAGAGATGGCAGAAAAAGATATTGTGAACAAGTGCAATAAATGCACAAAAAGTAGTATAAATTTAAGAACCATAGCTCAGCTGAACAGCGTTTACAAAAAAAATCACCACTAACTAATGATTAAACAGTTGAAACCAAAAAAGCAGCAAATATATAACCTGTGTTTGTTGAAGGTCATACCAAAACTTAGTCCGTAGACAGAAATTAAATCCGAAGACAGGGCGGTAACTTTTGATTTTTTTATCCAGATAGACTATGTTGATATACGGGGAACTCTGTCCAGCGATGTGGAAATACCCGTATTAGAGTATTTGACCAATGAATCAGTGTTTCTGATTGTTAATGCTTTTCAGTGATCTTCCGATGGAGGTAGATGGATTTCAGCACCGTTAATGTAAGCATGAGCGCCTATATAATATGCAGCTTTACCTGCTGCACGAGCTTCCTCCACCTTAGGGCACATTTTCTTTCTTCTTTCTCTGTCCATAGAAAGTAACCCATTTTCCTTCAGAAAAGATGAGGATTTTGCTGCTTTCCATATGGCATATCTTACATCGCATGAAACAAACTATAATTCCAGCAAATAGGTTAGATTTGCTGGCAACTTGATCCTGCTTTCTCCCCAGTCAATGAACTGTGTCGATGGGCCTGAAAAAAGGAAATTTGCCCTTACCACCGGGATAAGTGTGTTCACATATGCAGATGACTTCAGCCATGATGCTCACATTTTCTTTCTCAGATATTCCCTGCAGCCGAAGATTCCAATGCCTCGAATACCTATCCAAATAAGAGAGACGGGATTCACAGTTCTCAATTCTTTGTTCCCAGAGATTTTGCCTGGAATCAAGCTGCTCAGATTTGACTTTGATGTCTTTCACTTCAGCGGAGATTAAATCCACAGTTTTTTTAGACCCACAATTCTCATAGCATTAGCACTCATCATCTTCTCCAGAGAGTCAGATCACTCGTTGATCAATGAAGAAAGTTACAATAAGATCACAACCATGTCATCTAATGTTTCTGTCTTGCTTATCTTAGGTGATGGAGCATCAGGGAAGAGCGTATCCTCAGGTCTTAAAGTGTTATCCAGTAGCGTGTAGTCATGCATTTGCACAGACACATCCATCAAATTTCTCACTTGTTCTTTAGTTTATCAGCACTTTTAGACATCTTGCTGCAACAATAATATCGTCAGTACATTCACATGAAAGGCCACAAAATAACAGTTATAGTAAGTGGTGTAAATATTTAAAAAAGTTATTTCTGTCAGCAGAGTTACAAAAAGGTGTCTTAAAGAGCTGCCATCTTAGAAACTCCCATCATGCACTCGTCTCACTAAACATACCAACTGCATCTGCCATTTCAATCACTCGTCTGAATTAACAGATTTTCTATAGACCTTTTCACAGATGTGTGATGATGCGTTTCTGCCTTATTTAGCTGCGTAAATATAGCAAACTTTTTTATATGATGATATATTTTCAAATATTGAGTGTAAGTTTATAACATTTTGCTTTGTGTTACATTACCTTGGAATCAGTGGCGGGCTGTGCATTTGTGTGATTCATGCCATTAAGAAAACAGTTTCACAATGAATAAGACGCCCTATGCCTTTGGACATCATACATTATATCGCAGCTAGTAATACCAATAGACATTTTAAAAATATGTCCACGCAGGAAAGCCAGAACTTGAAATGACATTTAATGCTCAAACAATCCTAATTTTAACTGCATTGTGAAATTAATGTCTCTGAACAGACATTCAAAAATCAATTTTTTTAATATGAATCTAGCAAGGAGGTCTATAATACCTGGAAAACTCTATCTAATAATATTTGCAATTTAAATGTTGCTTGCAATAAATTTCATTTCGTCAGGGTACACGGTTATGCTGCATTCCATTCAAGTTGGATTTGGGATATTCCTACTTGATATCTCCGACCATAAATGCATTTCATTCCCCGATATTTGGAACTGCAACGCTCCCGTTAGCTTAGCAGCGGTTTGACTCTCATTAGAGATATCTCCTAGCAGCCCAACTGATAAACAATGCTGCAGTGCTAGCATTTGTGCTTCAGGTGTACGATTATCAAAAGAGATTATAACATTATATACACCTGTTTCTGCAAGCTGTAATATCATGTAATGTGGAAACAAACTAATTTATCGATATTACGTAATAAAGGGAATGTTTATCAATTACTTTATATATCTCCCTGAAAGTGGACATGTTTGTGTGACATCATGCCCCTGAATCTCGAAGATATCGGAATTGAGAATTTCTGCTAAGTCTACAAGTTGTAATTCTGACTTCAAGATTTTTGAAGTCACTTTTCCTAGTAGGAAGTTGTAAAATCCGACTTTCAGAGTTGAATGGAATGCAGCACTACTTTTCAAAACTTGATCCGACACCGAATGCTCAAGCAGCCTAATTTACACTTAGAAAACTCCTGATGTTGCTATAACAATGCCAAAACACTTACCTATTAGCTTGAAGTGAAAATCAGTCCTCCTTTCCTGATTAATAAATTAAGCAATCACACGGTCATGCAGAACATCTCATGTTTTTTAATCTCAACAGCAATACCAGCAGTGATGACAGTGGGACTGGAACCCTCCTTCATCCCTGCAGCCATCGCGGTTGGATGACTGGTTCCTGGGGTCTGGACGCCACTCACAGCCCCCCCACCGGTCCTGTTTCTTCCAGAAGTGCATGATGAACTGACTTCTTCATGGAGAGTGCCCCTCTGCACTCTTCACAAAGCCACTCGCTCATCCGCTCTTGCTTCCCTCAACGGTGGTGCAGCCCACGGTTACACAGTGATTCCCCATTTGGACATGACTGTTTGCGCTCCACCTGTTCCCCGGAAACCTCACCACCTGGTGGGGTCACCCTGTGCTCCCCTCCAAGGCCTGTAGGATGATGTCTTCAATGACCGCCAAAGCCTACAGCGCCGCCGGACATACTGCTTCCACTCTGCATGCCATGGCCCTCCTGCAAGTCTACCAGGCCAAGGCAGTTAAAGATCTGCATGGGGTAGCCCTAATCCCGATGTGATGCAGGAACTGCACTCAGTGACCACCTCAAGGACCCGGAAGGCTCCCAGGCATTCCTGAGACGTCCAACCCAGAGACCGAGACGTTAGCTCCGGAGCTGGAAAGAAGACCACTCCGTCCCCCGGTGGAAGGCCGGGAGGTGAATCTTTTGTTGAAGTTATTTCATTTAACACCCCCCCCACCCCCCACCCCCCAGACGGGGCTGCGGTACCCACATTCTCAATAACAGAGCTATTTCCTTTGTCACTGGGTCACCTGGCCCACAAATGGTGTTCTCACGGCACTCTGCCGCCAGATCTCAACAGTCCCGGCATGCTGGACACGGACGCCCTGCCTTCAGCCCCATGACTGTTCCCCAGCCAGCTGGTTCTGACGAGTCTAGAGGACGCCTACACCGGACCTCCTCCTCAGTCACTAACCCGCCCCCTGCCGGGTGTGCGGAGCAAGGTAAGTGCTTTGAGTCTTTTTTCAGTACTAGAGGTGATGGTGGCGTAGTGGCTAGAGCACAGGGCTCTAGCCGCTGGGGTTGATGCATATGAGACCGCTTCAGCACTGGCTTCAGACTTGAGTCCCGAGACAAGCATGGCACCGCGGCATGCACCGTGTGATGATCACCCCTGCCTGCCACCAAACATTCAAACCCTGGACAGACGTCTGCTTTCTGCGGGCAGGAGTACCCTTGCAGCAGGTGTCCCGACACGTCCTGGTCATAACCGACGCCACTAAATTGGGTTGGGGTGCCGTGTGCAATGGTCACACAGCCGTGGGCCATTGGAAAGGGGCCCCACTGTGTTGGCACATCAATTGCCTAGAGTTGCTGACTGTTTTCTTTGCCCTGCGGGAGTTTCCCCCATTAGTTCGAGACAAACACATCCTAGTCATGTCAGACAGCACCATCGCAGTAGCGTACATAAATCGCCAAGGCAGCGTACGCTCTCACCACATGTCACTACTCGCCCGTCGTCTCCTCCACTCACATCCCTGGCAGCCTCAATGTGGTAGCAGACGTGCTGTCACGACAACGTTTGCCCAGTGGAGAGTGGAGGCTTCACCCCCAGTCGATCCAGCTGATTTGGGAACAGTTCGGCAAGGCCCACTGCCCGCTCTGGTATGCCCGAACAGAGGCTCCCCTCAGGGCAGACACACTGGCACACAGCTGGCCTGTGAGGCTGCTCAAGTACGCATTTCCCCCAGTGAGTCTTCTTGCACTGGTGCTGTGCAAGGTCAGGGAGGATGAGGAACAAGTCACCCTAGTGGCTCCCTATTGGCCCATCCGGGCCTGGTTCTCGGACCTCGTATTCCTCGCGACAGCCCCTCCCTGGCGAATTCCCCTGAGGAAAGACCCTCTTTCTCAGGGACGGGGCATGCTCTGGCATCCGCACCCAGACCTTTGAAACCTCCACGTCTGACCCCTGGATGGGACGTGGAAGATCTAGCTGGTCTACCACCTGCCGTCGTAGACACGATCAACCAAGCCAGAGCCCCCTCTACTAGGCAACTTTACGCCCTGAAGTGGCGCTTGTTCACAAATTGGTGTTCTTCCCAGACTGAAGACCCACAGAGGTGCGCAGTTAGGTCAGTGCTCTTATTTCTGCAGGAGAGGCTGGTGGGGAGGCTGTCCCCTTCTACCCTAAAGGTGTATGTTGCTGCTACCATGGCCCACCACAACGCAGTAGATGGCAAGTCTTTGGGTAAGCATGACTTAACCATCAGGTTCCTAAGAGGCGCCCGGCCAAGCCTGTTCCCCTCCTGGGATCTCTCAGTAGTCCTCGTGGGCCTCCAGAGACCTCCCTTCGAGCCGCTAGAATCAGTTGGACTTGGGGCCCTCTATCTCAAGACTGCCCTGCTGATTGCGCTCTCCTCCATCAAGAGGGTCGGGGACCTGCAAGCGTTCTCTGTTAGCGACACTTGCCTGGAGTTTGGTCCGGCAGACACATATGTGATCCTAAGACCGCGACCAGGCTACGTGCTCAAGGTTCCTACCACCCCCTTTAGAGGCTGCCCCGGGAGGAGGCAGATCCAGCCCCTTCATTGCTGTGTCCGGAACATGCTTTGCGTACCTACTTGGACCGCACGCAGAGCTTTATATGTTCTGAACAGCTCTTTGTCTGCTTTGGCGGACAGCAGAAAGGGAACGCTGTCTCCAAACAGAGGCTTTCCCACTGGGTCGTGAATGCCATTTCAGTGGCCTATTACACCAAGGCCGCACCACACTCAACAAGGAGTGTTGCATCCTCGTGGGCACTGGCCAGGGGCACCTCCCTGGCAGACATATGTAGAGCAGTGGGTTGGGCAACACCTAATACCTTTGCGAGATTCTACAATCTCCAGGTTGAGTCAGTATCGTCCCGTGTTTTCCCAGGTCCGAGCCGGTAGTACTCGGTAACACGCTGACGGACTGACCGGGTGGATCATTTTGCACCTGGCACCCTTTCCCTTGGCCGAGATAAAATGGTGCACTTTCTCTCCCTGAAGATCCCACTCATTCGGATCCCTGGATGATTCCTCCCTAGCCCTTTGGGTCCGCAGTATAGCAGAGGAACTCGCCGAAATCGCCAATCCACTGCGGGTACTTAATCTACCCTGTACTGGAATAGGTGCTCCACAGGTCAGGACTCCTATGTGAACTCCCCCTGTGTGTATTGTCCACGGTATGGTCCCCTTAGGAGTGGACCTGCATCTCCCTTAGGCAGTCCCAGCTTCCCTCCGGTCGCCGTGTTGTAGCAACTCCCCCCTTCTAGTGAGGCTGGATCTACCACTGCGCCACGTTCCACATGCTGTCTAAAAACCCATGTGATGTATTCGCCACTCTTACCTCCCCTTCCGGGCAGATGTGGTCTCCACAGGGTCTTTTCCCCCTGAAAGAATAGGAAACTGGGTAAGACCCCCTTCCCTCGATGCGTGTAAGGGCCCCGGCCATTTCTTGCTCTATGCGGAGAAACATAGAGAGAAAAGAGGCCCAGCCAGGCTCGGCCCATTACAGGGTTGGCAAGCATTGTCTTGTTCCCCTGTCTAGGGTAACCAGAAGGAACCTGATGACTTTTTTGGGGCATTGGGAAGGGTACATGCAGTCTGACACAACTGGTCACCTTTGCACGTAAAATAACTGCCCGCTCCTGTGTCAGCAGAACACGTTCATGGCTCAGTGCATGGCATGATTTAAATTGGACCCCTAGTGTCGCTATTTGACACAACGTTGAAGTGAGCGACAGACATGGAATGTCAAGGTTACATATGTAAATACTGTCTGCCGAATTCTCATTGGCCTTTTTTCATAGATCAGAGGCATATTCGGCACTCAAGAGAGACCCCTAGTGTTGCTTCTTCGACACAAGGTCGATGTCAAGTTGTCAGAAAGAATTTGCATGTCCCGGACATACGGGTATAAAGCAGAGCGGACGAGCGTCTGTCAGACAGGTTTTTGCACTGAGGAGCCGAGAATAAGGTTACGGCGCATTGCAGTGGTAGGGATAGTGACTTGGCAAGGGGAACACAACATCTCATTCTTTCCATCGGGGAATAGAGGTTACAACAGTAACCATGACGTTCCCCTTCTGTCACTTACTTGACATTGTGTTGATTGTAGTGACACAAGGGGTCCCACTTCAAAACGCCATGCACTAACCTGTGTTACGTGACTGCCGAGCCAGGTGCAAGTAGGCTGTTGTGTGCTAGAAGCAGTTGGGTCGGCCACATGTAACCCTCCCCAACGCCCCCAATTATAGGTGTCATATACCGCTCTTACAGAAACAGGCGACATGACTTGCATGGGAGCCAGCCGGCCAGCCGCAGCATTTTCTCTTTCTATGTTTCTCGTCATAGAGTTAAAAAGCAGCTGGGGTTAGATGCATCAGGGATGGCGTCCTTTTTCATTCCTATTCTTTCAGGGGGAAAAGGCCCTGCGGAGACCACAACCTGCCCAGACTGGGGGGAGGTAACTTGTGGCTAATACACATGGGTGTTGTCAAGCCACCCGTGGACATGGTGCGGTGGTAGATCCTGCCTGACAAGGGAGGAGTTGCTACAGACACGGCGACCGAGAGGCAGCGAGGACTGCCCCAGGGAGAGGTGGGTCCTGCCAGCAGGGGGACCGTACCGCGGAAAATACATCACAGGGAGTTACCTGAAGTGGGAACTATGCCTGTGGAGCCCAAGCCCAACATGGAACACTCTTCCTCCACTGAATCTGCGGCCAGAGGGCTAGGGAGGAAGACATACACCTTCTAGGTGGAGGGGGACAGCCTACCCTCCAGCTTCTCCTGCAGGAATGAAAGCACTGACCGAACTGCACATCTCTGCGGGTCTTCATATCTGGAAGAACACCAATTTGTGAACAGACACCACTTGAGGGCGTAAAGCTGCCTGGTAGAGGGAGCTCTGGCTTGGTTGATCATGTCTACAGCTGCAGGTGGTAGACCGTTTAAGTCTTCCACATCCCGTCCAGGGGCCAGACATGGAGGCTCCAGAGGTCTGGGCGTGGGTGCCAGAGTGTGCCCCGTCCCTGAGAAAGAAGGTCCTTCCTCAGGGGATTTTGCCACGGAGGTGCTGTCGCGAGGCGCATGAGATCCAAGAGCCAGGTCCGGGTGGGCCAATAAGGAACCACTAAGATGACCTGTTCCTCGTCCTCCCTGACCTTGCACAGCACCAGTGCAAGAAGGCTCACTGGGCGAAATGCGTACTTGTGCAGCCCCCGGGGCCAGCTGTGTGCCAGCGCAGCTGTGCCGAGAGGGGCCTCCGTTAATGAGTACCAGAACAGGCAGTGGGAGTTGTCTTGGGAGGCAAAGAGGTCTATCTGTGCCCTGCCGAAGTGGTCCCAGATCAGCTGGACCACCTGAGATGGAGCCTCCACTCTCTGCTGAGCGAGACCTGTCAGGACAGTGTGTCCATTGTCGTGTTGTGGTCGTTCAGGATGTGAGTGGCGAGCAGCGACCTGAGTTACGGCCGACTCCAAAGGAGGAGATGGCGGGCAAGTTGTGACGTGATGGGAGCGTACACCTCCTTGGTGATTTATGTACGCTACCATGGTGGTGCTGTTTGAACGGATCAAGACGTGCTTGCCCCTCAGCGGGAGAACCCTCCGCAGGGCAAGGAGTACAACAAACAACTCAAGGCAGTTGATGGGCCAACGCAGGCGGGGCCCCGTCCAGGAGCCAGCGGCCGCGTGCTCGAAGCACACGACACCCCAACCCAGTTGAGAGGCATCTGTGGTGACACGTCTGGACACCTGCTGTAGGGGGACTCCAGTCCACAGAAAAACAGAGGTCTGTACAAGGGTTGAAAGTCTGATGGCAGGAAGGGGTGATTAACACACGATATGTGCTAAAGAGCCATGTCCATCTCGGGACTCGAGTCTGAAGCCAGTGCTGGAGCAGTCTCATATGTATCAACCCAAGCGGCTCAACCGTGGCTGAGGATGCCATATGCCCCAGGAGACTATGGAACCATTTGAGAGGAACCGCTGCGCCGAGCTCGAAAAGAGCGAGTCACCTGAGCGCTGATTGCGCGCACTCGGTTGTGAGGCGTGCTAACATTGAGACTAATCTAACCCCAAACAGATAAAAGAGATGCTCAGAACCGAAAAAATCTGTCTCACAGACGCTCGTCCGCTCACCTTTATATCCGTATGTCCGGGGGCACGACATGCAAATTCTGTCTGCCAACTTGACATTGACCAAATTCCTTGGCGTTCACCTGGCGGAGAACCTCACCTGGTCCCTCAACACCAGCTCTATTACCAAGAAAGCCCAGCAGCATCTCTACTTTCTTTGAAGACTGAGGAAAGCACATCTCCCACCCCCCATCCTCACTACATTCTAAAGAGGGACTATTGAGAGCATCCTGAGCAACTGCATCACTGCCTGGTTTGGGACTTGCACCGTTTCAGACCGCAAAGCCCTGCAGAGGATAGTGAGGACAGCTTAGAAGATTATCGGGGTCTCTCTTCCCTCCATCAAAGACATTTACAAAAAACACTGCATCCGCAAAGCCACCAGCATTGTGGACGACCCCACACACCCCTCACAGAAACTCTTCACCCTCCTGCCGTCTGGCAAGAGGTACCGAAGCATTTGGGTGCGAACTGCCACACATATCATCTGATGCGAGCTTCCCTCCCTCCAGGACATATGCACCAGGTGGTGTGTGAAAGAAGGTCGGAGGATCATCAGAGATTCTAGCCACCCGAGCCATGGGCTACTCTCACTGCTACCAGGCAGGCAGTATCGCAGCATGAGGACCTGCACCAGCCAACTACATGACAGCTTTTTCCCCCAAGCAATCAAACTTTTGAACACTCATGAGAAATCTTATAGATTGTATAGGCTTGGTCTTAAAGACACCTGCTGGCGATGCCAATCAGAAGATGGAGACACAACCCATGTCTTTTTGTGGTGTGTTAAGATCCAAGAATTTTGGTTTAAGGTTCAAAGTTTTATGTGTGACATATTGGGCACCCAAATGTAGTTTTTCCCCAGACTCCGTATTTTAGGCGATGAGGTGGTCATCAGTATAGGGAATATACACGTAAAAATGTCCTTACCAGTGTCACGATCGCTAGGCAAATTGTTTTAAAAGGTTGGAAGTCAACTGGAGTGCCCTCATTTCAGGAGTGTTGCTCGGAGATGGGGAGGGTGTCACTTTCGAAGGAGTGTCATCTAGACTGGGGACTTTGGACTCGTTGTTTTTGTGTGTGTACAGTGCATCCGGAAAATATTCACAGCGCTTCACTTTTTCCACATTTTTTTTATGTCACAGCCTTTTCAACACACGAGGGGACCGGGTTTTGGATCATTGCTATTCTCCTTTCCGGGATGGCTACAAATCCCTCCCCCGCCCACCATTTGGCAAATCCGACCACTCTTCCATTCTGCTTCTGCCCGCTTACAGGCAGAAACTGAAACGGGAAGCACCCGCCCTCCGAATGATCCAGTGCTGGTCGGACCAATCAGACTCTGCGCTACAGGACTGTTTTGATCACGCGGACTGGGAGATGTTCCGGTCTGCCTCTGATGACGACATCGAGGTTTACGCTGATAGCGTAACGTGTTTCATCAGGAAGTGCGTAGAGGACGTTGTTCCGACAAAAACTATACGGATCTACCCCAACCAGAAACCATGGGTTAACGGCGATTTTCGCGCGGCACTTACTGCACGGACCACCGCTTTTAATTCCGGGAACGCGGAGGAGCGTAAACAAGCCAGTTATGCCCTCCGTAACTCCATCAGTACAGCCAAACGCCAGTACAGACACAAAATTGAAGGACAGTTCAACACCACTGACTCCAGAAGTATGTGGCAGGGAATTAACATCATCACGGACTATAAACAGAATAAAAACTCCGCCATGAACACCGTTGCCTCTCTCCCGGATGAGCTTAATACTTTTTATGCTCGTTTCGAGGACAATAACACCGCCCTCGCGGAGAGAGCACTCGCGGCCGATACTACAGATGATGGTTCACTCTCCGTCTCTGTTGCGGATGTAACCCGATCCTTTCGACGGGTGAACATTCGCAAAGCCGTGGGTCCAGACGGCATTCCGGGCCGCGTCATCAGAGCATGCGCGAACCAACTGGCTGGTGTTTTTACGGACATTTTCAACCTGTCCCTCTCCCTGTCTGTAGTCCCCACATGCTTCAAAACATCAACCATTGTGGCTGTACCGAAGCAATCAAAAATCACTTGCTTAAATGACTGGCGTCCTGTTGCCCTCACCCCCATCATCAGCAAATGCTTTGAGAGGTTGATCAGAGATCACATCTGCTCTGTTCTGCCCACCTCTTTGGACCCATTGCAGTTTGCCTACCGTAACAACCGCTCCACTGATGATGCTATTGCATCTACAATACACACTGCTCTATCCCACCTGGAAAAAAGGAACACGTATGTGAGAATGCTGTTTGTAGACTACAGCTCAGCATTTAACACCATAATGCCCTCCAAGCTTGATGTGAAACTCCGGGCTCTGGGCTTAAACAGCTCGCTGTGCAGCTGGATCCTGGATTTCCTGTCAGGCAGACGTCAGGTGGTTAGAATGGGCAGCAACATCTCCTCATCACTGACCCTCAACACTGGAGCCCCGCAGGGCTGTGTTCTCAGCCCACTCCTGTATTCCCTTTACACACATGACTGTGTGGCGACACATAGCTCCAATGCCATCATTAAGTTTGCTGACGATACGACGGTTGTAGGTCTGATCACTGACAATGATGAAACAGCCTACAGAGAGGAGGTGCACACTCTGACACGCTGGTGTCAGGAGCACAACCTCTCCCTCAATGTCAGTAAAACCAAGGAGCTTGTGGTGGACTTCAGGAAGAAAGACAGAGAACACAGCCCCATCACCATTAATGGAGCACTGGTGGAGAGAGTCAGCAGCTTCAAGTTCCTCGGTGTCCACATTACTGAGGAACTCACATGGTCCGTCCACACTGAGGCCGTTGTGAAGAAGGCTCACCAGCGCCTCTTCTTCCTGAGACGGCTGAGGAAGTTTGGAATGAACCAACACATCCTCACACGGTTCTACACCAGCACTGTAGAGAGCATCCTGACTGGCTGCATCACCGCCTGGTACGGCAATAGCACCGCCCACAACCGCAAAGACCTGCAAAGGGTGGTGCGAATGGCCAGAAACATCATCGGAGGTGAGCTTCCCTCCCTCCAGGATATATATAACAGACGGTGTGTGAATAAAGCTCGGAGGATTATCAAAGACTCCAGCCACCCGAGTCATGGGCTGCTCTCACTGCTTCCATCAGGCAGGCGGTATCGCAGCATCAGGACCCGCACCACCCGACTACATGACAGCTTCTTCCCACAAGCAATAAGACTTTTGAACACATGATCTCTCACGATCAACAATCACTGCACTTTATTAATCTTCATTCTGTCAATATATTCTCGCTCCCAATTCAGTTAGTGTATATATATATTATACCCTTATCTAGTGTATGTGTATTCTACATTGTGTGTATTGTGTACATTTGATATGTAAATTGTTGTGTAAGTATGTGTACATTTGTTATGTAAATTGTGTTGTGTAAATATGTTGTTATTGTAAAGTGGTTTATGTCTCGTCACTGTCATTACTGCAATGTTGCTCGGAACTGCACACAAGAATTTCACCTGCTGTTGCACTCGTGTACACAGTAGTGTGACAATAAAGTGATTTGATTGATTTGATTGATTATTCCAAAATGGATTCAATTTATTATTTTCTTCAAAATTCTACAAACAATACCCCATAATGACAACGTGAAAGAAGGTTGTTTGAAATCTTTGGAAATTTATTAAAAATACAAAATGAAAGATGTACATAATTATTCACAGCCTTTGCTCAATACTTTGTTGAAGCACCTTTGGCACAAATTACAGCCTCAAGTCTTTTTGCGTAAGAAGCTACAAGCTTGGCACACCTATTTTTGGGCAGTTTCTCCCATTCTTCTTTGCAGGACCTCTCAAGCTCCATCAGGTTGGATGGGGAGTGTCTGTGCACAGCCATTTTCAGATCTCTCCAGAGATGTTCAATCGGGTTCAAGTCTGGGCTCTGGCTTATCTTGGATGTGTGCTTAGGGTCATTGTACTGTTGGAAGATGAACCTTCATCCCAGTATGAGGTCCAGATCCCTATGTAGCAGGTTTTCATCAATGATGTATCTGTACATTACTGCAATCATCTTTCCCTCGATCCTGACTAGTCTCCCAGCTCCTGCTGCTGAAAAACATCCCACAGCATGATGCTGCCACCACCATACTTCACTGTAGGGATGGTATTGGCCAGGTGATGAGCAGTGCCTGGTTTCCTCCAGACATGACGCTTGCCATTCAGGCTAAAAAGGTCAATTTTTGATTCATCAGACCAGAGAATTTTGTTTCTCATGGTCTGAGAGTCCTTCAGGTGCCTTTTGGCAAACTCCAGGCAGGCTGTCATGTGCCTTTTACTGAGAAGTGGCTTCCGTCTGGCCACTCTACCATACAGGCCTGATTGGTGGAGTGCTACAGAGATGGTTGTTCTTCTGGAAGGTTCTCCTCTCTCCACAGACAAATGGTGGCGCTCTGTCAGAGTGACCATCGGGTTCTTGGTCACCTCCCTGCCTAGGGCCCTTCTCCCCCGATCACTCAGTTTGGCCGGGCGCCCAGCTCTAGGAAGAGTCCTGGTGTTTCCAAACTTCTTCCATTTAAGGATAATGGAGGCCACTGTGCTCATTGGGACCTTCAATTCACCAGAAATTGTTCGGTACCCTTCCCCAGATCTGTGCCTCGATACAATCCTGTCTCAAAGATCTACAGACAATTACTTGGACTTCATGGCTTGGTTTGTGCTCTGACATGCACTGTTAACTGTGGGACCTTTTATAGACAGGTGTGTGCCTTTCCAAATCATGTCCAATTGACTGAATTTACCACAGGCGGACTCCAATCAAGTTGTAGAAACATCTCAAGGATGATCAGTGGAAACAGGAGACACCTGAGCTCATTTTTGAGTGTCATGGCAAAGGCTGTGAATACTTATGTGCATGTGATTTTTTTAGTTTTTTAGTTTTAATAAATTTGCAAAGATTTCAAACAAACTTCTTTCACGTTATCATTATGGGGTATTGTTTGTAGAATTTTGAGGAAAGTAATGAATTTAGGATAAGGCTGTAACATAACAAAATGAGGAAAAAGTGAAGCGCTGTGAATACTTTCCAGATGCACTGTATATACTAATATGTAACCATAGGAATGTTTGTTGAGGGTCAGGGTGGGGTTGGGAATTGGGGATTGGGAGGGGTAATAGTGGGGGTTAAATATCGTACTGTCAAATAATTATATTTAATTATAATGTCAGATATAGTAATAGATATGGTTGTATATTCACATATGTATTAAGTTACTTGGACTCTAAATAAAGTGTTTTTATTTTTATTTTCTGTTTCTGGCCTTGCAACTCTGTCAAGCACACTCTCAATGTACAAAAAAGAGTTAAACTGCTTTGCGAAATTATTTTCTTATCAAGTTTGTATTATTACCATGAGAGAATAGGAATTGCGAGCTGTGTTTTCATGAATATATTCAACTCAGACACACAAAAAATTACAACAGAGTTTTAAAGTAAAGGTTCAATTATTACACAATGATGTTAATTTTAGGAAAACATAGAACGTCCTTTTTTCACTGATAAAAGTTGCTGAAGTATGCTTCTTTTCAGAAGAAATCAAATCTCAACAATTAAAATGGCCCTGTTTCTCCCTCACTCAGAGCCCACAGCTGCCCCAATGATGGCCAGCATCACACTGAGTAAAGGTGAGATCCAAGTGTTCTCAGGTGAAGATCTGAGGATCACCTGCAGCGTGCCTGAAGACCCTTCATCCTCCTGGAGATACAAGTGGTTTCAGAATGGAGCTGAAATGGGTTTGGATGGTTCTTGAGAGGTTTGGATTGAGCTCAGTGGAGAATGCAGTTGTCAGGCAGAGAAAGACAGTGAAACAGCCATTTGTTTTGAGGACCCATCTCAGCATAATTTCTAATAATACATTTCACTGTGATGTTTTGTAATAGTGTTCTCTCTGACTGTTGTACAGTTGCATGTACATTTTCATACCTTCAGTATTGTTATATACATCAGTGGCGTGTAGTAAACTGGGTACCACTTCAATCCCCCCATCCCCCTTAATTCCCCCCATTTCCGACTGTATGATATCATTGTATATTAAAGAGCTGAGTAAATATTTTGAGAAACATCTATTGTGTTCTGTATAAAAAAAAAAAATAAGTCATATGGGTTTGGAATGACATAAGGATGAATAAATAATAAAAGACATATTGCGGGGTGAACTATTCATATAATGATGTTTCTACTGAAAGTGTGTGTGGAGATTATAGTTCTATTAAACTATTAAAGTGTGCATAAACAGTGCCTTGCCTTTGGACAATTCCCTCAGCATCAACGATGGGGAGACGCTGAGATCAAGTGTATTCTTTACATGCCTTAATGAACATGTTCACATGTGAATTTTCTTTCTGTTGCAGGAGGATGAGTGATCTTGGAGACACCAGCTACACCTTCAGTTATTGACAATACAGTGTTAATGACATGTTGCATTAGATACAATCCCGAGGCAAGAGAGGCTTGCTTCCATAAGGATGCATCTGAGATTCAATGTCACCACAGTAAACAGCTACGCTTGAAGACAGTGGTGTTTACTGGTGCAGAACATCATGGATGCAGGGTTATGAATTACACAGCTCAGTCTGTTTCCACTCCTGTGACTGTACTAGGTGAGACCTGGAAAATGTGGAATATCATGAAAATAATGCTAAGCTTTGCTAAGCTTCACTGACTTTGGATACTGCTGATCACTAATCAAGAGCACAGAATATCCTTTTGGAACACATGGGAGATTTCCATGAACAGCACAATTTTCTGTCAAATTAATGTGGGATGGACTAAAAAAAAGTGTCATTGCAAATAATTTGTATGTAATTTTTATTTTTAGTGCTCGACCTAAATATCACCAAAGCTAATATATCAGCCAATATTTTGTTGTTTTAAGTTATTAGCATCTACCGTGCTTTTGTGTTACCACAATAATATAATGGTGTGCAACAATGTCTCTTTAAACAGTAGTGTAGTATTTAAGCTCAACAGATAGAAATTATGTTTAAAGTGCTCTTGTGTTTTATTCTCCCTCTTTCTCCTCAACAGTTCAAATCAAATCAAATCAAATCAAATCACTTTATTGTCACACTACTGTGTACACGAGTGCAACAGCAGGTGAAATTCTTGTGTGCAGTTCCGAGCAACATTGCAGTAATGACAGTGACAAGACATAAACCACTTTACAATAACAACATATTTACACAAAACAATTTACATAACAAATGTACACATACTTACACAACAATTTACATAACAAATGTACACAATACACACAATGTAGAATACACATACACTAGATAAGGGTATAAATATATATATATATATATATATATATATATATATATATATACACTAACTGAATTGGGAGAATATATTGACAGAGTGATGATTAATAAAGTGCAGTGCTGATTGTAGATCGTGAGAGATCATGTGTTCAAAAGTCTTATTGCTTGTGGGAAGAAGCTGTCATTTAGTCGGGTGGTGTGGGTCCTGATGCTGCGATACCGCCTGCCTGATGGAAGCAGTGAGAGCAGCCCATGACTCGGGTGGCTGGAGTCTCTGATAATCCTCCGAGCTTTATTCACACACCGTCTGTTATATATATCCTGGAGGGAGGGAAGCTCACCTCCGATGATGTTTCTGGCCGTTCGCACCACCCTTTGCAGGTCTTTGCGGTTGTGGGCGGTGCTATTGCCGTACCAGGCGGAGATGCAGCCAGTCAGGATGCTCTCTACGGTGCTGGTGTAGAACCGTGTGAGGATGTGGTGGTTCATTCCAAACTTCCTCAGCCGTCTCAGGAAGAAGAGGCGCTGGTGAGCCTTCTTCGCAACGGCCTCAGTGTGGACGGACCATGTGAGTTCCTCAGTAATGTGGACACCGAGGAACTTGAAGCTGCTGACTCTCTCCACCGGTGCTCCATTAATGGTGATGGGGCTGTGTTCTCTGTCTTTCTTCCTGAAGTCCACCACAAGCTCCTTGGTTTTACTGACGTTGAGGGAGAGGTTGTGCTCCTGACACCAGCGTGTCAGAGTGTGCACCTCCTCTCTGTAGGCTGTTTCATCATTGTCAGTGATCAGACCTACCACCGTCGTATCGTCAGCAAACTTAATGTTGGCATTGGAGCTATGTGTCGCCACACAGTCATGTGTGTACAGGGAATACAAGAGTGGGCTGAGAACACAGCCCTGTGGTGCTCCAGTGTTGAGGGTCAGTGATGAGGAGATGTTGCTGCCCATTCTAACCACCTGACGTCTGCCTGACAGGAAATCCAGGATCCAGCTGTACAGCGAGCTGTTTAAGCCCAGAGCCTGGAGTTTCACATCAAGCTTGGAGGGCACTATGGTGTTGAATGCTGAGCTGTAGTCTACAAACAGCATTCTCATATATGTGTTCCTTTTTTCCAGGTGGGAGAGAGCAGTGTGTATTGTAGATGCAATGGCATCATCAGTGGAGCGGTTGTTGCGGTAGGCAAACTGCAATGGGTCCAAAGAGGTGGGCAGAACAGAGCAGATGTGATCTCTGATCAACCTCTCAAAGCATTTGCTGATGATGGGGGTGAGGGCAACAGGACGCCAGTCATTTAAGCAGGTGATTTTTGATTGCTTCGGTACAGGCACAATGGTTGATGTTTTGAAGCATGTGGGGACTACAGACAGGGATAGGGACAAGTTGAAAATGTCCATAAAAACACCAGCCAGTTGGTTCGCGCATGCTCTGATGACGCGGCCCGGAATGCCGTCTGGACCCGCGTCGAAAGGATCGGGTTACATCCGCAACAGAGATGGAGAGTGAACCAGCCTCTGTAGTATCGGCCGCGAGTGCTCTCTCCGTGAGGGCGGTGTTGTTGTTGTCCTCGAAACGAGCATAAAATGTATTAAGCTCGTCCGGGAGAGAGGCAACGGTGTTCATGGCGGAGTTTTTATTCTGTTTATAGTCCGTGATGATGTTAATTCCCTGCCACATACTTCTGGAGTCAGTGGTGTTGAACTGTTCTTCAATTTTGTGCCTGTACTGGCGTTTGGCTGCACGGATGGAGTTACGGAGGGCATAACTGGCTTGTTTACGCTCCGCGTTCCCGGAATTAAAAGCGGTGGTCCGCGCAGTAAGTGCCGCGTGAACATCGCCGTTAACCCAGGGTTTCTGGTTGGGGTAGATGCGTATATTTTTTGTCGGAACAACGTCCTCTACGCACTTCCTGATGAAACACGTTACGCTATCAGCGTAAACCTCGATGTCGTCATCGGAGGCAGACTGGAACATCTCCCAGTCCGCGTGATCAAAACAGTCCTGTAGCGCAGAGTCTGATTGGTCCGACCAGCACTGGATCATTCTAATGGTGGGTGATTCCCGTTTCAGTTTCTGCCTGTAAGTGGGCAGAAGCAGAATGGAGGAGTGGTCGGATTTGCCAAATGGTGGGCGGGGGAGGGATTTGTAGCCATCCCGGAAAGGAGAATAGCAATGATCCAAAACCCGGTCCCCTCGTGTGTTAAAGCTGATGTGTTGGTGGTATTTTGGTGCTATTGTTTTAAAGTTGGCTTTGTTGAAGTCCCCGGCAACAATGAACGCGGCCTCAGGGTGCGCGGTTTCCTGCTCACTTATACTGCCATACAGTTCCCTAAGTGCCCGGTCTGTGTCGGCTTGTGGGGGGATGTACACAGCAGTGATAATGACCGCTGTGAATTCCCTCGGTAGCCAGAATGGTCGACAAAGAAGCATGAGAAATTCCAGATCAGGAGAGCAGAAAGACCTGATAAAATGTACATTCCTCTGATCACACCATGATTTGTTGATCATAAAACATACACCTCCACCTCTGCTTTTACCTGAGAGGTCTTTCGCTCTGTCCGCTCGGTGCACGGAGAAACCCGTGGGTTCGATGGCCGAGTCTGGAATCTCCGCGGACATCCAGGTTTCCGTAAGACAGATAACACAACAATCTCTCATCTCTCGTTGGAAAGAGATCCGCGCTCTCAGCTCGCAGAGCTTGTTGTCCAGAGACTGAACATTTGCCAGTAGTATACTGGGTAGCGGGGGGCGATTTGCGCGACGTCTTAATCTGATGAGAACGCCGGCTCTTTTTCCCCTTTTCCGTCTGCGTTTCCGCGGCCGGGCAGCCCAAACAAAGGGCTCCGCTGGCGTGTTTGTAAACCGCGGGTCGGCGTTGAGGAATGTGAAGTCCGGTTTTCGGTGTGTGATTGCCGAACCAATGTCCAAAAGCGTTTGTCTGTCGTACACAATAAGGCAGACAACATCCAAGACAAAAAAACACAAAACTGTAAACAAAACAAACAATAAACTGCAGTGTTTTGACGGAGCCCGCGACGCAGCAGCCATACTCGGTGCCATCTTGGGTAAGTTCCCTGTAACTGTCTTGTCTTATGATAAAGGCAAGTAGTATTAAAACTTCTATCATATACTTTCTATCGGGAAGACACGCAGGCTTGAGTGAGGTTTAAGATGCCATTTATTTGATGAATGTAGAACAGAAAAGTAATGTCTCTTTGGCGTAGGCCCCGTCTGGCGGTCCGTGGGAGTTGTACTCAGAACCATCATATCCTGCCGGAGATAGGAGGCAGGGGCGAGGAGCCTACCCCCGTGCGGGACGGGGCTCAACTGGTGGTGGTGGGGTGGTGGAGGTTGCCGTGTTAGCGCACTGAAACAGCAATGTGATAGATTGTGAGCAGACTTATAAAGCAATGGCTTACCTGCGATTGGCTAGGAATTACCCAGCTAATGGTGTGATGATGTACAGCTGCTAGTCTTCCCGCTAGAACTACGCTGCGCTCACATGTCTTCAAATATGTTCATTGAATATCTTTCAAAGATATAATCCAGAAACCTCAAAAAAAAAAGGGGGGGGGGGGGGGGGCTGTATTCCTGTGAAGCACATATTATGACGTGCATAATCAAAACTGTATTCCTCTGACTCACAAATGTTGTTTCAATATCTGATCACTGCTCTTGCTGAATCCACTCAATCCAACTTCCTTATATTTATGTTTTAACAATTTCTTTCTTTATCTGATGACTACCCAGATAACACATGTACATCTATGAAATGTCTATTTTACATTGTTTCATATGGAAAGCATCGCAATCTAATAAACATCTGTAAAACATTGTAAAAAGATCAGATTTGCAAACATTCTAATTCATAAATGTCTCAATGACATCTAATGAATGTCTTATTGACATCCGAAAGTCTTCCAGATGAAAACACACACATCAAATAGACGTCTGGGTGATGTACTTGTGCTATCATGGTAAAAAGGAACTAGGAGAAGCTGCTATCTACTATGACCAAAAAAAAAAAAATTTCTACAGGTTTGAAGTTTTGTATAATTTGGGTGCATAATATGCTAAATACGTGTGAAGAATATTTAATTTGAAAGGTGCTTTTTCTCCCAAATTCCCAAAGCATTTATTAATTCCTCATGGTCGCGTAGTGATTCACCTCAATCCGGGTGACTTGAATCCCAGCTGCCTCCATGTCTGAGACCATGAACCCACGCATCTTATCATGTGACTTGTTGAGCATGTTGCCATGGAGACATAGCACGTGTGGAGGCTTCAAGGCATCCACGTTCAACTCACCACATGCCCACCGAGAGCGAGAACCACATTACAGAGACCACGAGGAGGTTACCCCATGTGACTCTACCCTCCCTAGCAACCGGGCCAATTTGGTTGCTTAAGAGACCTGACTAGATCACTCAGCACACCCTGGGATTCGAACTAGCGAACTCTAGGGGTGGTAGCCAGCGTCTTTGCCACTGAGCTACCCAGGTCCATGTAAGATTGACAACAAGCATTTGAAATGGGTACTGCAGTCCAAAATAAAAAATTAGAGAGTTGTCTACCCTGCCCCAGACTTGAAGCACATGTGGGTTGCTAGAATGAGGACACATAAATTAGCCAACTCAGCATCCATTTTAAAGGAATTCTGGGCTTTAAGCTGTCTCCATCTTCCTAAGGCATCCCCGATGTTTATCCTTGTTTTTCTACGCCTCTGGTCATGGTGCTTTTTAGATGGATGGTGATGCTTTTTAGGGCAAGTGGAATCTGTTATCTCTGATCCAGTTCATTTGCTGGCTTCCATGGCTGCAGTACACAGTGTTGTTTGCCTGCAAACTTGTTCAAATCTGGCAACGCGGCAGTGTCGAAATACTATTGGTGAGTGGGCAGTGGGCGGGATCACACAGGCCAAAACATAAATATCAGTTCCATCAACTTAAAAATAAAATATACTGGCTTTAGCATTTTTATCGCAGAAGCCATTATTTCAACTTAGTTGAATGTTTCCTAATTCTCTAATGACATATTATGATCTTTTTATGATTTAGTGCAGTAAAAATATTACATATAGCACATTTAAGCAATTTTATGTACATGTCATTATTTACTATATGCTATATCATATATACTGTATATCGGCATAATATTGGCAATGCTGTTCTCTAGTTATCAGCCATTAAAAATGCCATATCGGTCAATCGCTTGTTACATCATGCAGTAACATGATTGAGAACTACAAAGGGTTAATCACAATTGAGGCTGTTCTGGACATCTCTACAACATACTCACTATGATACTGTGACCATGACACAATGCCTTGAGTCAATATGTAATTGAATTAACATTATGGTATTAATTCATCAATTAATTAGGCTATTTATTTAAATATTTGGAAAAAGTACAACGATACCTCTTGTAGTGTTTCTGGGTAGTTTATGTCATTAAGTCATACATCTCACAATGCTTTGTATTTCATATCTTCATTCCTCCAAACACTTTCATAGACTTGCAATACAAAAAGTAAAAGCTTATTTGAATACATGGCAGACAGCACCAGTTGCTAAGGTAGGATTGGTAAGTAACATTTTAATGTGGAGCTCTGCAAAGGGTCAGTTTAGGTTAACAGGAAACACAAAAAGGCTGTGTCAATTTACACTGATGCCAGTGCTAAATTAACCATGTTTCAAATGTTCCATATAAGTTGAACACACCACAGTTGGACATTGTTTCTGGTCAGATCGTTCTTGGAAAGAAAGTGCATTTAAGATGTAACACCCAGCTGAACATTTAAGGGGAAAACCTTAATATGGAGTAGTACTTCATGAAAAAGCTGGCTGGCACCTTCCTCTTCCTCCAACACATACACCATCAGACAGGTACGGCACCAGGATTAGGGGACATACACCCGCAAAGTCAAAGTGACAATTCTGGATGTGGTGAGGTGGAGCAACAATCTGGAACTGAAAGTCTGTTAACTTGTGCTCTGAGTGTATCTGATGATATAAGACCCTCACAAACTGAATTTGTACTCCATTGTAAACCCTAGTGAGCTGCCTAGCTGTTGTCTTCTAAGACAGTATCCTTACTGTCCTTACTGACGTGGAACACTACAGTCAACACAACTCTTGATTGATTACAATAGAGAATAATCTTAGCATGTTGCTAATCCAACGGTATGATACTCTGTCATCTTGGTTTAATTTTTTCATGGAGCTTGTCACAATGCATTCTTCTGGAAGTGTATATGCAATGCTACATTCAAATGAGCCCAAAAGAACATCTAATAGCACCATTTTGCTTTCTACCTTTTGGAACAGCCTTTCCATGGTCTTCCCATTAAATTCCTTACAATGCTGTCTTGGTAGGCTGCTCACTAGGTTTGAAAAAAGAGTTTTTGACTAGTACATGTGATACACTAGAATCACACTGTTCAACACTTAATGTCTGTCTTACACCATCAGTCAAGCTCCTGAGGGAGATTAATTAAAGTCAGATATAGAACTGAATGTAGTTTTATTTGCAGACTTTGTACATTTCCACCTTGTCAATAGGAAAGAAGAGCCTCAATCAAAGTGATATTCCTTGCTTGATTTTATTACAAGTGCGCAGAAACCCAACAACCCAAAGCCTACATTGTGATATGTGTTTTTATACAATACGTTATTCTGTTTATGATTTGATATAATATGGTGTTATGTATACTCTGTTGCCTCTAAATTCATATCAATTATTCTCTCTTTTGTGTCAAAATTCCTGTAAGAGTATAAAATAAAGACTCCATTCCAAAAGTCAAAGTAATTGAATGAAGACTATGCATCTATTGAAAACAATAATTTCCTCATCATAACATTTAATATGTACAGAATATCCCAAAAATAAGAGTATAAAAGAAGAGCTGCACAGGACTCTTAAGACAAGTAAAACCAAGTAACATGCAAGTAAAACCAAGAATGTAAATATTTAAGACTGAGGGGACCAAAGAGAAGAATCATTCATTGACAAACTCTTATTGATGGAGCACCAGTATATACTGTAACTATTCAAGTCATAGTCATGTATGTACTTAAGCTATTTGTTTTGCTCAAAATAATAATATTTTATTCTGAAATCAAATTAACCAATCTGACATGATTAACAACAGGGGATCGAATGGCTACAAAGAATCAAATCCAAAGAATTGCAAGATTCTTGTTAAAGACATCCAATGATGACTGATGCACATTTACACAGTGGACTTTTGTCTCTCTAACAACTCTACATTTAATCAATGAAGCAATTAATTCCTCCCATGTCCATATCATGTAAAGTTCATCATGGATTTCACACTGGTTTATTCATGGAAAGGTTGTTAGTCAGGGTAGAGTAAAAACCCAGAGAAGGTGCTGTCATCTTCACTGCTGGAGTAGACACCATTCCAGTCTCTGAGGGTCTCCACCCATACCTGGTCACCAGCAACTATCTTAAGGATCACTAAGTTGGATGCCTGGTCAATGTCTTGACCGTGCAGAGTGTCCCTCGAACGCACCTTGCGCACCCCATTCACCACCAAAGAAGCTCGTAAAGGCTTGTTCCTCACTGTGATCTGGTAGGAGAACACGTAAACTCCTGAGTAGGTGCAGTTGAATTTGCTGGTGGCGATATCGTAATGGTTTTCATCATTGTAGAATACCTTGTCGAAGCGAACTGGAAATCCTGAAGGAGGGAAAGACTTGCTGGGATACAGGCCAACGCTGAATGCGGACCGTAGTCTCATCTCACTGTTGCCCGTTGCGCCCTTTATTCCTCGCAGACCTCGGTCGCCACGTTTACCTTGGGGGCCTCGGTCACCCTTAATTCCCCGGATACCTCTCATTCCTTTGGGCCCTGGTGGGCCACGTCCTCCGGGCTCACCTTTCGCTCCAGGAATTCCCGGTTCTCCACGTTCTCCATTGATGCCAGTGTTTCCGTGCATACCGTGTTGTCCAGATGGGCCAGGATCTCCACGCACACCTGGTGGTCCAGGGTCACCAGGCTCTCCTTTCTGACCCCTCTCACCCAGCAAACCACATTCTCCTCTGTCTCCCTTTTCACCCTTTTCACCAGTCAGGCCTTGGGGTCCCGGTGGCCCATCTTTACCTGGCTCGCCCTGCTCACCCTTAGACACATTGAAATTTGGGTCTCCTTTTTCTCCTTTAGAACCTTTAAATCCTGGCAGGCCAGCTGCTCCCTTCTCACCTTTAATACCCATGTCACCTTTTAAGGGAAAAAACATATTTCATGACTTTTGTTTTGATCAAACAACTCTTTATATTCCCAGTGAGATGTGTTAGATGAGTAAAGTCCACCTTTCATTCCAGCTTTTCCCTGAATACCTGGAGACCCAGTGAATCCAGTGTTTCCTTGGTCACCTTTCTCTCCTGTTACATTAAAATTGAAAAGCTCATACATGCAATATTATGGTGAAGCAGTAATCGAGATTACAGGGATAACAAACAGTAAAAACATAATTATGTAAACTACTTATCAAGTATGTACCTTTATCTCCTCTAGATCCTGAAATTCCATATGGCCCTATTGGGCCAGGTACACCTTTGAGTCCAGGTTCTCCCTTTTCACCAGGTATGCCTTCAATGTGACAAACACATTTATAGAACTCAGGTTTTTTCCCCACATGCCTACAGTAAATGGGTCACGGCCCTGAGAATAATAGTATGTTACAAAACATTTTAAACATGTACTGAGACGCTCCAAAGAGGATTATGCTTTCCAGTGAACTTAAACTAGGAAATCTAACAAGACACATTTTAATTTGTGATCATATCCTGCTCATCACACACATTCCACCCTGTCAGGCAACATTTAATGGGAAATCAATTACATTTCTTTAAAATATGTGACAAATGGGTGTTATTACCGTTAGGGTTGCCAATATTTCTCAATACAAATGTGTGACACCTTAGAATTTCTGCCGTCTGACCAAGTTTTTCACTGCTTAAATATTGTACAATACCTGTACAGGCTTCTTAATTTTGGCCAGAATATGAGAAACCCAGTTGCCACCCTTGTCACTGCTGTCTAACAGGTATGTCTAACAGAGGGAAATGGACTATTAAAACAGAGGTTTTACTGTCTCAAATATCAGTCATTCATTTGCAAGCATTTCCAAGAATATACAACTAACAAAATGGCTACATGTAATGTGTGTGTTTTTTTTAAAAATAAAAGCATTTGCTGACACCCACAAACACTCGCACAAACACTCGCACACACACACACTCACACACACTTGCACACACACTCGCGCACACAACCTTTTTACTCTAATGCCGAAAAGCAGTGCATCCTCCGTTGCTAGTTCTAATGTGACATTTTCGAATTAGCAATGAAGGCTGGAGCTGTATCAGAGCTAGTACACTTGATTAATAAAACAGTTTCTATATTATCAGAAATATCTGTGGGAAACACCCTTACGCTCCTCCTCTCACATACACTCGTGGACACACAGACATTATATGTGTAACACACACACTTAAATCCCAAACATACTTGTGAGAAAAAAACTGATTAGTCATGTTAGTGCACTCTCAGTGGGGATGAATAAAAGTTATTAAGGTTTATAACGGGAATATGGCAACAAGCATCTTGCCGATTTTGAAGCGATGTTACTTCTGACGAGAAAAAAGGTAATCCCAGAAGCGAGGTAAGATCTCATGATCTGAGTTACTCTATTTCGATCCCTCAAAAAACAAACTCACAAACGCACACACGCACTAACTTGTTACTCCAGTAAGTCCAGTAAAGCAGCGCTATCCTCCGTTTCTAGTTATAACGTGATGGTTTCGAATTAGTAACAAAGGCTCTGACTGCATTAAAGTAAGATGCTGAATCTATGGCAGAAGAAAGTAGTTCCACTCACAAGAGCGTTTTAGGGACGAAACCAGAAACCCTGAATGATGTCATAAGTTGTAATAACTGTGATATACGCGGAATAATTGACTTTAATTGAATTGTTTAAAAATAATGCATTGCCTTCTTTTGTGTGTTATAGTGTTTGTTTGTGTGACGCTCGTATGGAGCACTGCTGGCCGACTGCTGCCTTCCTCCAGTCTGCCTGTTCCATACTGTATACAGACTGTGTATTTGTGGCCAGAATTATGGCTATAGCTCCAACATTTTTGGTATGTGAAATCATTAAATATGATGGTGATTAAAACACATGCGGGCTTAATGTTTTTTAGCTTTTTATAATGGTGTGTTCTTTTATAGATCAAATAAACTGCTCACCAGAATGTGTCTGTCTGTACTGAAGCTGCAGGGCTGTACTTCAACACTGCGGTTTATTTTGTTTTGCTTTGCTTTGTTTTTGTTCTGTTTGTTTTTTTTTGTTTTACATTTTGTTTTTTGGCATGTTTACATTTACAACTCTGGCTCTGGAAGTGCTGTTTTGGGACTCACAGAGATAAGTGTGATCATTCGATTTGTGATTGGGTTCATATTTCCCTGTTAATTACAGGGTGGCGTAGTCAGCTTTTCCCGTTTCCATAAAATATTAGTGGCAGCAGCATTCTCCCCCCTCTGCTGGTTCTACAGCTCTATCCTCAATCCCCACTCTGCTACACATTTTTTAAATAAATCCCCCTAAAAATTCAGTATGTCATGAGTTTAAAAAAGGCACTTTATACCAAGAAATAACAAAGGTCAGGGTTGTTCCTACTGGGAATATATATATATATAGATATAGATAACACATTATTTAATAGAAATAACAAATGAACATGACTAAACTTCACTGACCTGGCAGTCCAGGGTCTCCTTTGACACCTTGTGGACCTTTCTCTGGTGGACAGCACTCACAGAAGTTGAAGTAGCATTCATTATAGTCCAGTGTGTAGTTGTCTTTTGCTGCAGTGGGGGATGCAGTGGTGTCTGTAGGGTAATCTATATAGCTGTCAGCAGGAACTGTTGTGCTCTCTGTGACTACCACAGGGAAGCGCTCTCTTGATTTGGTGTAGTCCACAATCCGTGTAGTCTGCACGATCTCTCGTGGGGGCTTCTTGGTGTACTGATACTTTGGCCTCTGAGTGGGCTTGATCGCATCATATGTGGTTATAAAGATCAGTGCTATTACAGCTACGAAGAGTGTGTACATGTAGAGAACACCCATTTTCTGTCTGTGGAGAAGGTGAATGATTAATCCCAAAATTGTAAATGTTAGGACAGAAATGCAGGCATGAAAGCTTGTTCAATGCATTGTAAACTCGCTGTTGGATGAATTCAAGGAAATTAGGCCAGAGTTTCCTTCAAATCTGTGCCATTAAACCATATAGATAGCTAGAAACATGTCAACAGTTTAACTGAATTGTTCACAAGATTCTCTTTTAACTCTGCATTGACAGTAGTTGACCTGAAAGAGAAAACTGACTATAGAATAAGACAGTTAAGGCTAATGTCCGCTAAAGTGCGGCAACTGCAAATCCAATGCTTACTTGCATTCTTACACATTTTAGAACACGATGAATCATGAAATCGAGCTTGTGTAGTTATAGCATTTGCATTTATGTACTTACTCAGGACACCGGATGTTTCAGGCCTAAAAGTCACAATCATGCATTATTAATTTGAGCATTTATAAAATTTCATATTTATATACAGATATTATCAATTAGGGAAGTATTTCCATATGCTGAATAATGTGTGAGTTATTTCACTTAAATCTTTTTCATTGTATTTAATTGTTCCATGTTCCTCATATGTAGCATCTTGTGTATTCATTTGAAAAGGGGTAAATTATTCATGGTTTGTTACATTCAACTGAATGGAAATAATACTGAATGAAAGTCATTCTTTGACTCATCCTATATATCCATATTAGCTAAAACCTGTTCTACCTGTCTAGAGTATGGTGCTTTTGTGAATACAAGACCCTCATGGATCAAGCCATCCAACCAACAGCAAACAGGGACAAAAAAATCATAGTCTAGTAGCTGGACGGTTGGACTGGGGGAGGGGGGTTTCACTTGACATTTGATACAGCGAGCATTCCTACATAAATTCTCCTATTCTAATGGATGGACAGATGCCAGTCACTGATCTTTAATAGCTATATCAACACCTTGAAGCTGGAATTAACAAACCCATTCCTATGCCCTTGGTTCCAAATTCATCATTTTATTCTGTGTCTTTGTAACAGAATAGTTTGTGACATTACAGATGATGTTTGATTCTAGAATTCTGTAGCATTCATTGAGTCCAAAACCTGCCAGCTGAATATAACGGGCTCAGTCAGAGTCTCATTCCAATCTGTTTGGTGTCACTCCAAAAAAGCTTTTGTCCAAAAGAGCAACGATAATCTCATGAGCTCATTTCAGTCTCTGCTGCTTTGAGGGGGAAATGGCTAATCTAATGAAGCTGCTTTTGAGGTAAAATGAAGGCTACTAGCACTCGCTGACCATGACCAACTTAGTTGTGCAAGTAGATGTGATGTTTCAGACCAAAAACATACTCTACACAAGTATGCAAATGCTTAAATGAATGCTTGGCCAATATATAACAAGCACACAATTTCATTGTACAAAACATAAATTCTTGTGGTACTGTGGTGTTAACAATCCAGAACTCAAAGAGGCGATAAGAGTTTCCTTCAAATGTCTATGCCATTAAAATGAATGTGTTATTTTTCAGGTGACTAGCTATAAACGTGTCGATGGTTTTACTAACTTTAACTAACCCTGAAAGACACTCTTCAAAATGTATATGCAGTAGTGTTGAGAATGCAATACATACTTGTTTCATATAAAAATGTTTTTCAGAAAAAAAGATGCACCTGAATATAAGTTGCACCTGTTCAAAATTGCATTATTGAGAGAAAAAAAGCACACGTGTATAAGTGGTACTGATATTTTAGGAGAGGCATTAGGACCCAGGAGCAGACGACTTCCCTTCAGCTGTGCCAAGACACCAAATAAATAGTTTAATGTTGTTTTAATTGGGACCATCTGCATTAAGTAATCATTTTTCATATTGTGTTTTAATAAAACAAATTTTACAAATAACACTGTGTAACAAATGTTTAATTAAGTGTTATTTCCTAATTGCTTATGCCTCAAAAGTATAGAAAATGGCTATTATTCCCCACAAACTTTGCTTTTGTGACCAGGACAGTGATATTTTAACATTTTTGATTTCCAATGAGAAATTTGTGAATTTGTGTCTTTTCGTTCGCATAAAGTCAGAAACAAACAACATATGAATCCAAATTAACATGTATTTATACAAAAGTTTAAAAAAAATAACTACAAAAGATTTAAGTAGTTTTTCGAGATTTACGATTATACTTTAAATCACTTTCACAAATCAGCCCCCAATTGTGGTCTCCCATCGTTATACTGTCCTTGATAGCGGCGTTCAAAGTTCAGTGATTGTACGCTCCCATGTTCTCCTTGAATTTATCAAGATGAGCATCAAGGATATTCTTGGTATAGACATCTGTAGTGACCTGAATAAGCTACTTAGCAACACCACTACCCTCTCTATAATTACTGTTCCGTTTACAAAAAGCTTCACTATGTTGCTGCGCTTTGCTAAGCGCTATGGGGAACAATCTTATTGTGAGCAGCTTTGAATATTCAATATGTGTTGAATATGTGCATTAACACGTCAATGAAAATTGACTGGAATTTATAGCTTCGGCTGGTGAGATCATTGAATGCACCTGTGGCCAGGCTATAAATAGACGCATCACCATACTATGACTGTGTGTCTCAAAAACCTGCTAAAACCTCTTTCTTCCCTTTGTTAGGAGATAGAAATTGTTAGGCAGTGCGCAGAACTTTCCTTTCTTTCTCTTGCTCTAAAAAAAGAGTCTCTCTCTCTCTCTCTCTCTCTCTCTCTCTCTCTCTATATATATATATATATATATATATATATATATATAAAAAAAAGAGAGAGAGAGAAAATGGCGGAGAAACAAGGCAAACGATGCGTGTTTCCTTGTCGACGTTATATGACTGACAAGGACATGCATGAGTTTTGTTTTGTTTGTTTGGGGGAAGAGCACGCTGCTCTCGCATTGGAGCAAGGCGGGTGCGCGCATTGTGACCTACTTTCGGTCAGTTTGCTTCGCGCTCACCTTGCTTACTTCCGAGAGCCAGCACCCACACTTCATTCGTGGGACTCTCATATGTATCCGTCCCTTTCGCTCATTCTCTCCCCAGATCCGGCTGGTCCTTCACGTGATCTTGAAGCGCGCTCCGGCGCCTCTTCAGTTCAGGAGGGGGACCTTGATTCTCTTGGATCTGCAGATTTTGAATTACCCACATCCGAGCACTCTAAGCACGATTCTAAATCCTCTGAAGAGTTACTCGATGTGATTACTCGTGCAGTGGCCAGACTTCAATTAGACTGGCCACGTGACCAAGAAACCCCCAAACGCTCCAAATTAGAGGACAGATTTCTGTATGGTGGCCAAGGGAAGGGAATGCCTCATCAGTCCCTTCCCTTCTTTGATGACCTCCACGATGAGCTTTCTTGTTCATGGAGGAAACCTTATATTCAATTATATATTAAATTATACCGCCGGTCGAAGAGACACTTGCGGGTTATCTCTCGCCGGTTTCGGCATCATCTTTGAAAAAACCTGTTCTCCCCTCTAAGCCATGCAGAACTACCTCCATGCTATAGGGGAGGGCTTATCAAGCGGCAGGTCAGGCTGGTGCTGCGCTGCACACCATGGCTGTGTTACAGGCATACCAGGCTGACCTGCTAAAAGACCTGAGTGTGGGTGAATCTCTCGACGAAGAGGCTTTCTCTGAACTTCGTCGAGCTATGGATCTATCTCTCCGTGCGACCAAGCAGTCAGCCCGTGCTATTGGCCGGTCTATGTCCGCTTTGGTCAGCGTGGAGAGACATTTGTGCCTTAACCTTTCAGGCATCAGGGATAAGGACAGAGTTTTCTTACTCGATGCCCCGGTTTCTGGTCTCTTAGGAGACGCCATGAATACGGTTATCTCCAAATTCCAGGAGGCGAAAAGCCACGAGGAAGCCTTTGGGCAGTTTCTTCCTCGCCGCACTCAGGGGGCAAGGCTGTCGGCCACCCAGTCTCGCTCCGATTCTGCTAGAAGGGAGGCTCAAAAACAGAGCGTGGTGAGTCGTGCTCCCCCTAGTAGGGATTGGGGCCAGGCTCGTCGCCCTCAGCAGCCAACCAAACAAGACCTCAGGGCTGTGATTTCTAAAAGAAAGAAACCCTGATGGTCTTGTATCCAGCCTTGTGAGGGTAGTTCCCTTCGGGACGGGGCGCGTGTATCATCCACTTCAGCCCTCCTGATACCCTCACGAAACCTCTTCACTCCCGCCACCTTTGATGTTTCGGGTGACAGAGGCTTCCAACAAAGAGTTGGATGTTCCGTTGCTTCCTGCCTTAATCCAGGACACGGAACACTCAACACCCCCTCAACAGGAAGTGTTGAAACTAGTTCCCATCTCAGAGAACCTGGCAGCGTGGAACCTTCTGCCAGGCATTTCTATGTGGGTTCTAAAAACAGTAGAAAAAGGCTACAGGATTCAATTCGCTTGCTGCCCTCTGAGCTTCAACGGCGTGGTTTCCACTACCGTAAGACCGGAGCAGGCATGTCTACTGTGGAAGGAACTACAAAATCTCTTGGTAAAAGGGGCCATAGAACATGTTCCCCTTCCAGAGAAAGAGTCAGGCTATTACAGCAGATACTTCCTGGTCCCCAAGAAGGGTGGGGGGTTGCGTCCGATTCTAAACTTTCGATGCTTGAATCGCTCTGTCAAGGCGTTCAAATTCAAGATGCTAGCGGTCAAGTCTGTCGTATCTCAGTTCCAACATCACGATTGGCTGGTCACGATCGACCTCATGGACGCATATTTCCATTTTGGAATTCTGCCACAGCACAGGAAGTTCCTGAGGTTCGCTTTCAGGGACGAAGCCTTCCAGTATCGGGTTCTTCCATTCGGCCTAGCCCTATCACCCTGCACATTCACGAAATGCATGGATGCAGCACTGGCTCCTTTGCGACTCCAGGGCATCCGCATTCTGAATTACTTAGACGATTGGCTGATACTAGCCCAGTCTCAAGATCTGGCAGTTCAGCACAGGGATATCGTCTTGGCTCATCTAGAGTCTCTGGGTCTGAGACTCAACGTCAAAAAGAGCGTTCTTTCTCTGACTCAGGAAATTACCTATCTAGGGATTATATGGAACTCAATCACGATGCAGGCACAGTTGTCTCCCGCTCGTGTCATGTCCATCCAGAACTCCCTGAGCAATCTCAGGCTAGGTCAAATTTGCACTGTTTTTCAGTATCAACGAATACTAGGTCTCATGGCGTCTGCGTCCATGGTGATTCCTTTGGCCCTTCTCCATATGAGACCGTTTCAGCTGTGGCTAAAAGCCAGGGGATTTCATCCAATGGCCAGTCCCCTAAGGCAAATAAGGGTTACGCGCCGAGCGCTTCATTCCCTCTCTATGGGGTTCAGACCCCAGTTTCTCAACTTGGGTCCCACTCTCGGTGTGTCATGTCGTCGCAGGATGCTAACAACAGACGCCTCTCTGACGGGTTGGGGTGCGGTCTTAAGTGGTCGTCCAGGCCAAGGGGAATGGGAGGGTCATCAGCTCGATTGGCTCATCAACTGCCTCGAGCTGATGGCGGTATTTCTGGCCCTGAAATACTTCCTCCGACATCTGAGAGGCTGCCATGTCCTTGTGCGGGTGGACAACACAGCAGCAGTCTCTTACATAAATCATCAAGGAGGCCTATGTTCTCACATGAATTTGCTGGCACGTCGGATCCTCCTTTGGGCCCAGGGCAAGCTCCTGTCACTCAGAGCGATTTATATCCCTGGACGCCTAAATGTGGGAGCAGATTTTCTGTCCAGACAAAACTTACCGACGGGAGAGTGGAAACTCCACCCCTACATAGTACAACAAATTTGGGAGAGATTTTACAGAGCAGAAGTGAACCTCTTCGCCTCTCAAGAGACTGTGCAATGTCCCCTCTACTTCTCTCTGAGTCACCCAGCCCCCCTGGGTCTGGACGCGATGGTGCATACATGGCCCGGACTGTGTCTGTATGCGTTTCCCCCGGTTTCTCTGCTCCCGGGAGTCTTGGCCAGAGTTCGCCAGCAAGGGTCTTGCCTCTTGCTGATAGCGCCTTACTGGCCGAACAGGATTTGGTTCTCAGAGCTGATATCTCTCCTTGACGGCTCGCCTTGGGTGATTCCTGACAGGAGGGACCTTCTATCTCAGGCACAGGAGATGATATTTCACCCCCGGCCCGAACTGTGGAAACTTCATGTTTGGCCCCTGAAGGGTACCAACTGAGGGACACAGGGCTGTCGCCTGAGGTTATCAAGACCATTCTTAGTGCTAGGGCTCCCTCTACCAGAAAAATCTACGCCAATAAATGGGATGTCTTCGAAAAGTGGTGCAGTTCACATGGTGCAGATCCAGTTAACTGCCAAGTTGTTTCAGTTATGGACGTTCTGCAGGAAAAACTGTCAGCAGGCATATGCCCCGCTACTCTCAGGGTTTATGTGGCCGCCATTTCGGCTTGCCACGCCTTGATCGACGGGGTGCCTTTGGAGAAACATCCTCTACTCGCTTGCTTCATTCATGGAGCCATGCGACTGAGGCCCCCTGTTAGGACCAGAACTCCTTCATGGGACTTAGCAATAGTCCTGGAGGGTCTGGTTGAGACCCCCTTTGAACCACTAGAGTCAGCGTCTGACAGACTTCTGACTCTCAAGATGGTCTTTCTTATGGCGATTACCTCTCTTAAGAGGATTGGGGATCTACAGGCTCTGTCTGTTTTGCACACCTGTTTAGAATTTGCCCCAGGTATGGCCAAAGCTATTCTGCATCCTCATTCTGACTACCTTCCTAAGGTGCCTTTTTCGACATTACATCCTGTCACTCTGGAAGCCTTCTGCTCCCCGCCGCTCCTAATGCCGGAGCAGGAAAGACTTCACGGACTCTGCCCAGTCCGTGCCCTTCAGACTTATGTCCACCGCACTAGCCAGTGGCATAAGTCAGGGCAGTTATTTGTTTGCTATGGGGGCCGCAACAGGGGGGTGGCCGCTACCAAGCAGACTATGTCACATTGGGTGAGGGATGCTATTGCCCTGGCCTATGAGGCGCGCGGTCGAGCTTCACCAGTAGGTGTCAGGGCTCACTCCACCAGAGGGGTCGCCTCCTCTAAAGCCTTGGCTAGAGGGGTCCCTCTGCAGCAATTTGTGATGCGGCAGGTTGGTCCTCTCTGCACACATTCATCAGATTTTATAGTTTGGATGTCCATGCTACTCCAGGTTCTTACGTCCTTGAGTCGACATCTCAAACTCATGCCTGAACAAGTTTGTGACGCGGCGGGCTGATCCTCTCTGCGCACATTCTCAATTTCTATGACAAATTTTTATGGGTTGGATGTTTTGCTACCCCGGACTCTTATGTACATTGGGTCGACATCTCAAGCTCATGTCTGATCAAGTTCGTGATGCAAACTTTATGGGTTAGATACTTTGTGACTCTGGACTCTTATGTCCTTGAGTCGACATCTCAAGCTCATGTCTGAACAAGTTTGTGATGCGGCAGGCTGGTCCTTTTCCGCACACATTCATCAAATTTTATGGTTTAGATGTTTTAGCTACCCCGGGCTTTTTGCCCTTGGGTCGACATCTCAAGCTCATGTCTGAGCAAGTTTGTGATGCAGCAGGCTGGTCCTTTCCGCACACATTCATCAAATTTTATGGTTTAGATGTTTTAGCTACTCTGGGCTTTTACGCCCTTGAGTCAACATCTCAAGCTCATGTCTGAAGATTTGTGATGCGGCAGGCTGGTCCTTTCCGCACACATTCATCAGATTTTATGGTATTAGATGTTTATGCTACTCCGGACTCTTACGTCCTTGAGTCGACATCTCAAGCTTATGTCTGAGACCTCTTGTGTTTTTGTGAGCACACTTCACAACCGTAGGGGTCCGGACAGCCCTAGTACGGTGGCGTGGGTATTGCGTTCCCCATAGCGCTTAGCAAAGCGCAGCATCATAGTGAAGCTTTTTGTAAAGGGAACGTCTCGGGTTACATATATATTACATTTATATAAATATATAAAAAAGTAATTTATATTCTGGAAAATATGGTACTGTGTTCTGACACAGTTCAGGATGCAACAATGCTTGAAATTGAATTCATGTTTTTGTGTAGAATTTGTTTGGGCCTGAAGGTTGTGCCGTGTTTAATCTCCTGAGACCTGTGTAACAGCTGTGTGCATTTTCCATTTCTCATTTTGATTTGTAACTAGTAGCACCTAATAAACATGCAAAAAAATAAAAATAATACAGTTTCTAGAGCAAATAGTTTTCCTAAAAATGTATGTCTACATATGTGCACAGTGGGACTAAGAAATACCAGGCTATAGAAATTCAGATTTTGTTTTAAACAAATAGTTTATTTTGTTTCCAGGAGTGTTGGAAATTCATGTTTTTGAGATGTTACAGACATTACAGCTGATTTTCTGAAAAGCTGCTTTGGAACAATGTGTATTGCGAAAAGCACAGATAAAATACTATAGAAATAAAAATTATTTGACTTTTATGCTATTAAAAAGCATCTTACAATTAGACATTAGTATTAATTATACTATTAATTCTGATTCAAAGTAATGTCCAGCATCATCCAATCTCTGCCAACCATGTTAAAATAAAATGATCCATTATAAATTGTGAATCTATGTACTGATCTATGTACATTGTCCTTTGTCTGTCAAACATGTTGAGTTATCCAAACATCATGTGCTGTCTGAAACTGAACTTTTGATCAGATTTTAGGAGTGAATGCACTTAACTGCATAGAGAGCTATAGGATGCTCCCTTGCTCCCTATTTAATGCATTACTTAACCTCCAGTGTGCTGTCTGTCTGCACTGGTCTCAGAACAGTTTGAAATGCATCTTATTTTCATCTTAACACCATAAAGCCTCTGAAAGACACATTTTGTTTTCTCAATGTGATAATGCACAGTAAATTTAGGATTTCTAATGATAAAATAGTGCTATTGTTCACTAAGGTGTACATTGTGTTTAGCAGCATGCCGTTTCATGATTAATCGCTCAAATAAAAATAAAAAAATGGCATAATGGATGAAACTAGAGAATCTTTAGACTCAAACAGGTTTCAATGTAAAAACTTAATTTGGTTTATTACCAGATGTAGTTTTGTTGCTGTTTCTCCCAAAGACAAAATCTGTTTTGATTCACATGACTGCAAAGAGTGTCCTGAACTGAAATCAGTTGGTTTAAGTTATGCGTAGCATATAGTGAAGACAAAACACAATGTACCTGCATGAGCATGCGGGCTCGCACAAGGTTAAAGGTCCAATGTCACTCTTGTGACACCAAATGGAATTGCAAAAATAATCACTGTTTTAAAAGGTATTTTCTGAACATTCTTCCTATCTACAACTGATTAGACAGACAGATAGTCCCATGTGCAACACATACTTGTGTTGTGCCATGAATTGCGCTCAGATGCATGAAACCGAGCTGTAATCATTTGTGTTCACTTACCTGTGTAGAGTATGTTTCGGGCATTAGAGTTATGCCATGGCAAATAAAATTCTCTTATCATATACAGGAAGTTCAGGAATCATTGGAGGAATCAAGAATAAGAAATAAACAGTAAAAGAGAGTTCAGGAACTCTTCTATTTCAGACTATAGGATGGCATATGGACCACAGCAAGGCAATGGGGTGATACCTATCTGAAACATGAGAGAACGGGGGGGGGCTTCAGGAGGGTTATACTCCACGATGACCTGCTGGTGTCACTCCACCATTCAACACAAACCCAACTATACTGCTCACTTTATCACTGCTCATGCAAAGAGAGGCACCTCCATTCGGCCCCTCTACTGAACACAGGCCCTGGGTCCCTTGGGCCCCTTGGGCCCCCCGGCCACCCCACATCTCTCAAAAGCCTTATGAGAGTGAGACAGGGTAAATCATAGGACATGGAGCCTGTATCACAATCCAACCCTCGAGCCCCGGGAGCTCTGCTTAACACATGGATGTAATAGAGTGGTCAGGCATCAGTGGCTTTGAGTTATAATGATCGTTTGATCGAGAGATTTGAAAATGCAAATCAAGAGTGTCCATAATAGTGTCCATGAATGCATGATGCGATGAATAGTATGTGAATAGTAAAGCATGTTTGCTGGTGTTTAGGGGGATTTGAGGAGCAGGGGGAGGGCCGGGCTGATACCTGAGCTGAAGGTGTCTCTAGTAACGGTTCAGGCTTTGCTCTGCTGGTAAGCTTTTAATGGAGATCACTGTGACCTGGTGCAGGAATAGAGACACTTTAACACTATTCACCCACTTTTTTTCTTCAAATTCCCAAGACTGACTACAGGACTTTTTCAATACACACGGTCACAGAAAATACAGCAATGACAAACTCAAATAAGAAAAGGGTTAAAACAACATCAAAACAGTATTAAAGCATTAAAATATTTCAAAGTCTACATGAGTTTCTCTATCAGCTCTTAAACTGTAATGTCAAAATACAGTATAATATATTTTCTATAGGTTTATAGCATAATGTGTCCATGGAATTTTATGTTAAAATTATGTGAATGTATAAGGGAGAATGTTTATGTCTTTGATGCTGTAACTGGTTATCATGATATTATTATTTTTGTAATTATTTTAAATAGTTTCACTAGCTCAATTTACAGTTAATGTTCCTGCAGTTTTTAAAACTTTTTAAAAGTACAAATATTTGATGTAGTCTCTCATTTACTATGAGCTCATTAAACCCATAATAACTCTAAAGGAATTAGCTAAATGCTTTTTAAAATAGTTTCAGGTGGAAATCTCAAAAACCCATGTATTAATCAATATTTTGCCTGAATAAAGCATTTAAATAGATTTTGGTACAAACTGGATAAAACGCATGATTAAAAATGTAAAAGGCAACGTGCTTATGATTTTTTGGTCAGAAGCTTTTGCAAAACATTATTTTCAATTAATATTCTTCATTAAGTCAGTATTTAAATTTTGCCAAATGTACAAAAAAAGTCTTGAAATGTACAACACTTCAGAAGTAAGTTAAACTTAACATAGAGCAGAAATTATGTACAAGCATTGAGAACAGTAAATCAAGCGAACTTCTTAGAGATTATTTTTTTGAAATGCATTTTACAAATATAAATCAGAAAAATGTTAATGGATCATCAAAAAAGGTCAAATATACATAACTATAAGAAACTGAATTGTAGTAAAACTGTTTAGGTACTGCTACATGACCACTACTCAGATCCAGTGAATGAAAAGTTCAAGTGTTTACCAGACAGCAGGTGTGTGATCTCTTCCTGATGAAGCTCAAATCACTGAAGACACTGAGATCATGAAGGTACAGATCAGTCTTGAACATATGAAGTCATAGCAGCCAGAGCGAGTATATGTCTCTCACACACGGGTGTTAAAGCACAAGGGGGGGGGGGGGGGGGGGGTGGTTGGGGTGTATGACGGTTCTGGCCCAGTGCTTCATAGTCTGTCACCCAGACTGAACCTGAACAAAGTGCTGGGCAGTGGTGTTACCAGAACTGACCCAGAAACCTGACCCAAGCCAGCAGAACACTGTGCATTCTATTCACCCAAACGTCCTTCCCATTTTCTCTCATTTCCTCTCTTTCTCGCTCTCTCTCATTCACTTTTCTTCCATCTAATAGGGGGATTATTCTCAGGAAATTGTGCCACTATGACCATTTATTATTATTATTATTATCCTCATTATTGTTTAGTTTATTGGTGATCTTCCAAGAAATATTTTTTCCCACATAAGGCCCAAAGTACCAGGCCAAAATTTTTGTAGACATGGGTGGGGAGTGAATATTCAAGTTCCCTGTCTGTCACTCACTTCGACGTTGTGTCGAAGAAGCGACACTAGGGGTCTCTCTTGAGAGGCTTATGCATCTCTGAACTTTGAGAAAAGGCCAATGAGAAATTGGCAGACAGAATTTGCATGTCCCGTCCCCGGACATACGGGTATAAAGAGAGGGAAATGCGTTTGTTCATTCAGAAATTTTCTTCGGAGCAGACCGGTTGTGTGAGCAGCGAGCTGCGAGTCACAGTCTGTTTCCTCTCATCTCTGAGCGTATGCTGTTGGATCTACGTCGCATATCAGCGGTTTTCTCCTTCTCTGCACGGCAGTGCAGCTTTGCCCCTGGGTGCTTCGACAGCGCTATTAAACATACATTTTCCTAAAAGAGTGTTTTTCTCTAAAAGAGCAACACACAGCGGCATTTTCAGGGTGCGTCTTTTTTAAAGATGCTTTTCCGCCCCTTTGTAGTTCCTGGATGTGGTCGAGTTCTTGTTCTGCCTCGTGTGTCTGGGCCGTGATCACACCAAGGCAGCGTTTGTGGATGGTTCGTGTTCTTACTGCGAGAACCTTACCATGGCAATGTTGCGGTCGCGGCTTTACTTCCTAAAATCATCCAGCCTTCGAGCTGGATGATTGGTTCCTCGGGTCTTGTATAAGTACAAAGTCCTCCTCTTCGACATGTCCCTGTCCCCTCGCGTCTTTACGAAGGTCACAGAGGCAGCTTTTGCCCAGCTTCGGGAAGCAAGCGTTCGCATACTCAACTACCTCGATGACTGGCTCATCCTGGCGCACTGGGAAAAGAGCAAGCTCACCCTGGTTCAGAGCATCTCTTTTCTTGGCATGGAGTTAGACTTGGCCTCAATGTCAGCACACCTCACCAACGAGCACGCGCAGTCAGTGCTGAAATGCCTCACCTCGTTCAGGCCAGGCACATGGGTCCCCCTAACACATTTCAAAGCTCCAGGGGCATATGGCATCCTACACAGTGGTCACACCGCTGGGGTTGATGCATATGAGACTGCTTCAGCACTGGCTCCAGACTCGAATCCCGAGACGAGCATGGCACCACGGCACGCACCGTATGTTTATCATCCCCACCTGCCACCAAACTTTCAAACCCTGGACAGACCTCTGTTTTTTACGGGCAGGAGTCCCTTTGCAGCAGGTGTCCAGATGTGTCCTGATCACCACAGATGCCTCCAAACAGGGTTGGAAGCCATTGGAAAGGGCCCCCGCTGCACTGGCACATCAATTGCCTAGAGTTGATAGGTGGTTTCTCCCGCTAGTTCGGGGCAAGCACATCTTGATCCGATCAGCCAGTCCCACCACGGTTGCGTACATATATTGCTTCCGTCACATGACACAACTCGCCCGTCATCTTTTCCTTTGGAGCCAGCTCAAGTCACTGGGTGCCACTCACATCCCGGGCAACTTCAACATTGAAGAGGATGCGCTATTACGACAGCGTTCGCCCAGCGGAGAGTGGAGGCTTCACCCCCAGTCAGTCCAGCTAATTTGGGAACGGCCTCCCGAGAGACCTCCCACTGCCTGCTCTGGTACGCCTCCCCTTGGGACAGACGTGCTGGCTCACAGCTGGCCCACGGGGCTGCGCAAGTACGCATTTCCCCCAGTGAGCCTTCTTGCACAGGTGCTATGCAAGGTCAGGGAGGACGAGGAACAAGTCACTCTGGTGGCCCCTTATTGGCCCTCTCATACTTCGTTCTCAAATCTCGTGCTCCTCGTGACAGCCCCTCCTTGGCGAATTCCCCTGAGGAAGGACCTTCTTTCTCAGGGACGAGGCACTCTCTGGCATCCACGCCCAGACCTCTGGAACCTCCACATGTGGCTCCTGGATGGGATGCGGAAGATCTAGCTGTCCTACCACCTGCTATCATAGGCACGATCAACCAAGCTAGAGCTCCCTCTACCAGGCAACTTTACGCCCTGAAGTGGCGCTTGTTCTCAAATTGGTGTTCTTCCCGGGCTGAAGACCCACAGAGGTGCGCAGTCGGGTCAGTGCTCTCATTCCTGCAGGAAAGGTTGGAGGGGAGGCTGCCCCCCTCCACCTTAAAGGTGTATGTAGCTGCTATCGTGGCCACCATGATGCTGTAGACGGCAAGTCTTTGGGTAAGCACGACTTATGTGTATTTTCTGTGGTACGGTCCCCTTGCGAGTGGACCCGCGTCTCCCTTGGGCAGTCCTCACTGACCCCCGGTTGCCATGTTTGTAGCAACTCCTCCCTCCCAATGAGGTAGGATCTATCACCGCGCCATTCTCCACATGTGACCTAAAAGCCCATGTGATGTGACTCTTTACCTCCCCCAGTCTGGGCAGGTGTGGTCTCCGCAGGGTCTTTCCCCCCTGAAAGAATAGGAACTGGGAAAGAACACCTTCCCTGATGCATGTGATAGCATTAACATGGCACGGCTTGCTCCCATGCTTGGCACATCGCCTTGTTCCCCCCATATCGGGGTGTAAGGAACCAGAAGGTTTTGATGATTTTTTGGGGCATTGGGGAAGGGTACGTGCAGTCTGGCACAGCCTGTCATTTTGGCATGCAAACTACCTGCCAACACCTGTGTCAGCAAAGTACACGGTTCAGCGCATGGTGTGATTAAAATTGGACCCCTAGTGTCGCTTCTTCGACACAATGTCGAAGTGAGCGACAGACGGGAAAGTCTAGGTTACTGTTGTAACCTCCGTTCCCTGATGGAGGGAACGAGACGTTGTGTCCTCCTGGCCACGTCGCTGAACCGAACCACTGTTGCGGCCGAACCTCATTGTCAGCTCCTCAGACAAATCCTGAACGAACAGACGCATTTCCCTCCCTTTATACCCGTATGTCCAGGGGCGGGACATGCAAATTCTGTCTGCCAATTTCTCATTGGCCTTTTCTCAAAGTTCAGAGATGCATAAGGCTCTCAAGAGAGACCCCTAGTGTTGCTTCTTTGACACAACATCTCGTTCCCTCCATCAAGGAATAGACGTTACTCGCCAACAAATATGATTTTTTAATGCCCAGCTCTTTTTATATTTATTCATTTAGCAGACGGTTTTGTCCAAAGCAATTTACAAATGAGGAATAAAACAGAAGCGATTCATCCACAGGAGGCAATTACTTAATATGAGCTTCAACACAAAGTTCTGTACTTGCTTTCAGTTTAGTTTGAGCAAACTCAAGGTTTTTTTTTTTTTGGTCTCAAGAATGTTTATATCTACGTTTGTTTATACCGCATTCATTTCCATGGTAACTTGTGCTATGCGGCTTACTTGCTCTGCATCAGGTTTATTCTGGGTAACAGATCATGCCAAATCTCAAGAAAGAATTATACAGGCCTGAAGTCAGTGCAAATATTAGCAAATTTGATTTTCATTGCCATTTTATAAAGTATCTGTTTTATTCAAGTTTCTTCTTTGTGGGAGTCACGTGATGCCATGCGAGGGTCGGCTAGTTTTTAATACTTTTTATGGCATAACCGATTTGATACACCCTGCTTCATATCAAAATTCAATTTCCTTCAAATTCAATTTCCTTGGGCTCTGGAGATATTAAAAGACACTTACGCTCTCAAGCTGGTGCCTCAGACAGGCCCATTGACCAGGAACTCAGTTTGGATGGTGCAGCAGGAGAAATTCAGCAACAACTGGAGAGCATGTCTGTGATGCTAACGAAAGTCGTTGCAGATTTGGAGGATCTTACTGTAATACAATGATCGAATGAGGGAATTAGCTGCTAATCCACTAGTGATCAAAGTAGATTTGGAACGCGCTTTTGATAAACTGGAAAATCGTAGTAGGTGAAACAAAATCTGCATTGTTGGAATACCTGAGCATGAAGAAGGCAGAAATACATTGTGACATTTCTAGACAAGCTCTTCCCGAGTCTGCTCAACATAATAGGCCACAAGCTGGAAATAGAGTGAGCTCACAGGGTCCCAGCTCACAGGTCGGCTGAGGGTGACAGGCCCCGATCAGTTCTGGTCAAATTTCTGAGATCATCCGATAAAGATCTTGTGTTATGCGAGGCGAGGAGCAAAGGAAAGATTTCTTGGAAGAATCACAGCAATTTCTTGTTCCCAGTCTTTGCAAATTCGACAAGAGAAAAGCGTGATTAATTCAAGGAATGAAGATACTCTTCCATCAACAGAAGATCGCATTTGCAATGATGATCCTGGCCAAATTGAGAATAGGTACTAAGGATGGCTGCAAAATATTTACATGCCCACAACAAGCAAAGTTTTTCATCAAATCAATGGACTGAGGAAGTCATGGTGTGTTTCTCATATGCCTCCAAGTGAGCTGTCTCGCTGAACATACATTTGAACATCCAAAGAATCTGGGTGCCTTTTTTGTTTTGTTTTTTGTGCTGGTTCCGCCTAGAGGCTGGAGATTGTTTTGTGGAGTATTTTTTGCAGGACTTTGGATGGATTAGGTCATCTGTTGCACTCATGAACAGTCGGCACACTAAACATTTGTTTGATTGTCTGAGGAAACTGAAGGTTTTTGTGTGTGTGTGTGTGTGTGTGTGTGTGTGTGCTGGTTCCACTTGAGGCTGGAATTTGTTTTGTGGAGGAACACACCTTCGGGACAATTTTGTGAATGAAACTACATGTTCTTTGTGCTTACCCCACCTATTGGCTGGAGTTTGATTTATAGATTACTTTCTATTATGTAAATCTGTCTCACAAATTTATTTTATTTTTTTTGGGGGGGGGGGGGGGGGGTGCCCTTCTGGCCCTGTCTGCCGGCAGGTTATCCCCGCCTTCCTGAATCTGGGTGGGGACAGGGGGAGGGAAACTAATTAATAATAACAACTCAAAATAATAATTATTAATAATATATGAAAAAAATATATAATTAATAATTAAAACACAGGGTACTCACTGTAACAACGAAGTATCGACAACAAACCTAGTAAAATTTAAATGAGAGGGAAAGGCCAAAGTGGAGTGGAAGTGGGAGAGAGAGGAGAGAGAGAGAAAAAAAAACACTTACTTGCCGGTTCTCCGGTATGCCGTAGCTTGGTCCTCGGACACTCCTCCACCCTCTAATGGACAATAGCATGCCTCCCCAGGTGGATCGGAGGCAGTCCTCTGGCCCCTGGAGGGTGGAATGCCCCGGCGCGTTACTGGCTAACAGAGGGGGTCTCCCCAGTTTAGCAGCTGGTAGGGGTCTCCCCCAACCCTAGCAGTGGCCCTGACTGCTCCAGGCTGTCGGCTAGGAGCCCCTTCTTCCCTTGCAACTGGCAGCCTTTCGTCCGCTCTCAGGCTGCTGGGCTCCTCCATCCCCCAACAGATGGCCGTGGCTGCACCATTGGGGTGGATGGTAGTGGCGAGGACACTACTATGGTGCAGCCCTCCTCCTTCCCGGGTTTCATCACCAGAGTAACACAGTTAAAGGGAAAGGAGGAGGCGTGAACCGGCCTGATAATATAAATAATATTTAATGAAGAACTGAACCAAAAGATAAACACACACACAGTTGTCGGGCAGCTGCCCGAAATCTCTCTCTGTCGCACTGCCATTTCCGGTCGGCCTTTATCAGCCTTTATTAGCCTGGTTAGGGACCGGGTTTGTAACATCACGACCCGGACCCGCCCTCCGCCCTGCCACATGCACGTTTTTCTTTTTTCTGTTATGTCAAAATGTTAAACTTGAGAATGTCAAACTTGAAAAAGAGATTGTCTCTCCCCACATGGAATGTGAATGGGATGGGGCACCCCATAAAAAGAAAGAAGGTTAATTCTTTTCTTAAATGTAAGAAATATGATATTGTGTTCCTTCAAGTAATGCATCTTTTCTCACAGGAAGCTGAAAAATTTGGGAAGATATGGGTGGACATGTTTTCTTGATTAAAGATAAATTAGGAAGAGTCATTATTGTTTTAGCAAAAGTTCAGGGGCAAAGGTTGATTTTGGCTAATATTTACGCACCTAATGTTGATGATGGATTTTTCATAGATCTTGAAGGGATGTTACAAGCCGCTGGCACCCCTCATGATATAATATTGGGAGGAGACTTTAATCTATTGACGGATTGGGTCCTTGATCATAGTGAAGCAAAAGTGTGTAAGCCCCTTAGAGCAACAGTGATGCTTCACAGGATGTGTAAAAATCTTGGTCTTACAGATATTTGGAGACTTTTGAACCCATCTAGTAGGGATTGTAATTTTTTTTCATCAGTCCATAAGATTCATCTAGAATAGATTTTTTATGGATTTTTTATATATCTAAGTACCTCATTTCATCTGTTGTTGATTACTCAGTTGGAAACATCTTAGTTTCAGATCACGCCCTAGTGAGTTTAGAGGTTTTGCCACATACGGAGATAAAGAAATCATATAGTTGCCGCTTTAATGTATCCCTTTTGAAAAATCCTGATATTCAACAAATGTTAAAGGCTGAAATAAATGTTTATTTGTATACCAACTGGTCCTCAGTTTCCTCTGTGGGCGTGGCTTGGGAGGCACTTAAGGCAGTTCTAAGGGGTTGGATCATACAGAATGCCTCAAGAACTCATGGAGCTAGAAGGTCGTCTGATGGCCTCAGAGAATATGGCCCGATTAAAATACAGATATAATACTATTTTGTCACGGTAGGTGTAGTTTTGGTTATTTAGGGCAAGACTAAAGTCATATTTTGAGTCAGGGGAAAAAGCAGGGATGCTTCTGGCTAGATATATAAAGTAGAGAGTGTCTTTTTCTACCATTTCCTCAGTGAAAACTGCTAGTGGTGAAATATTTACCTCGGTCATTGATATTAATAATCCTATCTTGATCTCTATAGTTCCACATCTTAGTCTACTGATGAGGATACTAGAAACTTTTTAATCCCCCTCATGACATCCTAGATGTGAATGAATTTCTTTCTTCTGCAGAACACAAAGATTTTTAGAAAAACATGTGGAGCAGTGAAATGCTCAGGAAACAGTAAAGTTTGAGTGATTGTCTTTGCAATTAAGCAGCAAAGAGATATCTGATTGGTCTAAAGAATCAATAGACTCTCTGTTTATTGTTGACAGTTCACAAAGACAATAACACAGAGCTCGCAGTAGCCAAGACAGCATCATAAACAAGTGAGAGTGCCAGGTAAATGTAACTATGGCAACCAACAGCAGGCTGAACAAATGAACACAGACATAAACCAGATCTTTGTGAATTATTAATATAACACAGATACTTATGTGTCTGACTTCAAACAAGTGAGTGAGTAACCACCTCATCTTTACGTTTTTACAAGCCATTTAAGAGAAGTGCAATTTACCAACAATAAAGAGTGAAAAAATGCTAAAAATAACAAATTTGTACTTTTCTTTTTCTTTTAATTTAAATATTATGGACAGTGGCAATATGGTATTTTTAAGAGGGGTTTTGTGCATGCTACAATATTGAAGACACTCTGCGCAGATTGTTTCGCTGAGTTTAATGTTTTGAGAGCTGCAATGTCCCATTTTTTTCATACTGTGTCGTGCTGTTGCATCTGTATTGATTTCCTTTAAGTATTATTTTATTTTATGACAATAAACAATATTCTGCAAAATGGGAATGAAGATTTTAGAGATTAACTGAATGAGATCGTAAAACTACAGTCAGTATAAAATTTGTGATGATCTTGTACATTCATCCTTTCAGCTAATAGGATCTGTTCCCTATCACAAATGATTGCCGTCTTTTTAAAGATGTCCTTTTGCCTTTGTGATACTGGGTGTGGCCATTATTTCTCCCCACTGGATGCCCACGAAATCTGTCTTGAGCATGCAGAGGCAGCTTTTGTGGAGGGATCATGTTCTCATTGTGAGAACGTTGCGGTCATGGCTCTCTTCCTTCTTCGTGAAGCAGAGAGCCACCGCGGCTGCTTCCCGACCCCGTCCGTCCTGCATTGAAACTCAGGGTTGGCGAGCGCCGTGGGTGATTTGGATGTGGATATGGGAGTTTCTCCACCGGCTCAGTTCCTGCAGACCTCCCGTCCCCCAGCATGCTCGTTCTGCCTGGTAGAGTTCACGTGCGATTTAATGACTTGTTCGGGGCTTGCGACAAGGATGAGTCTACTGAGCTCCCACTCTCTGGCGGTAGAGCTCAGGACGAAGCGGACGCTGAGTGACCGGGTGGCTGTGAACATCGGGCTTGAGTGGAACCCTCCGCCCTGCATGAGTGGAACCCTCCATGGCGGGATCCGCCTTTCTTCCCGGAAGTGCACGAGGAGCTCACAAAGTCATGGAAGGCACCTTTCTCTGCCTTTACACCCTTCGCAAGCTCATTCACCCTGACTACCTTTGACGGCAGAGCAGCCAAGGGATATTTCAAGCTTCCCTAGGTCAAGCGCGCCATGGCGGTGCACCCGTGCCCCCAGGCCGCCGCCGCCGCCACCGCCCTGCACGCCATGGCCATCCTTCAGGTTCACCAGGCCAAGGCACTTAAAGACATGCACAAGGGTAGAACTGACCCAGGAACTGCGCACCGTGACCGACCTTGCTCTACGGGTGATGAAAGTCATAGCACGTGCCCTGGTTCAGACGATATCCACTTTGGTGGTCCAAGAGAGACACCTGTGGCTCAACCTTGCGGAGATGCATGACGCAGAGAAGGTCCACCATCTCGATGCATCCATCTCCCAAGTGGGGCTCTTTGGCGACACTGTCAAGGATATCGCCCATCAGTTCTTGATGGTGAAGAAGCAGACGGAGGCCATTAAACACATCCTGCAGCGGCGCGGCTCAGCCACTTTAGGCCTCCGAAGTCCCACGCACCGAAGTCTGCCTCTTGCCAAGGACATCCTTGTGTGGCATCGGCCCCGGCTCCCCCGTTATTGGAGCCCAATTCTAGATCAGCATGCCTTGAACAAAGCCTTTCACAGGCTTCTGTTCAAGATGTTGATGCTGAAGCACATCCTGGTATCAGTACGACATTAGGCTTGGTACACAGCCAACAACCTGATGTATGCGTACTTTCACATATCGATCCTTCCTCGACCCTTTCTTCGGTTTGCCTTCGAGGGATGAGCATACCAGTACAATGTCCTCCCTTTCGGTCTGTCCCTGTTCTGATCGCATCTTTACCAAATTCGCAGAGGCTTCCCTGGCCCCGCTTAGGGACAAGGGCACTCACATCCTCAATAATCTCATCGACTGGCTGATCCTAGCTCACTCGCGAGTTCTATTGTGTGCACACAGGGACCTCGTACTTCACCACCTCGACCGACTAGGGCTTCAGGTCAACTGGGAAAAGAGCAAGCTCTCCCTGGTGTAGAGCATCTCTTTTCTTGGTATGGAGTTGGACTCGGTTACCATGATGGCATGCCTTACGAGCGAGCGTGCACAGTTGGTGCTGACCTGTCTGAGGACCTTCAAGCGGAGGATAGTGTTGCCATTGAAACCATTTCAGAAGCTCCTGGGGCTCCTGGACCAGCACTGTCTACAGACTTGAGTCCCAAGGTGGGCATAGTGCCACAGCACACATCGTGTGACTATCACACCACGGTTCCACAATACTTTCAGCCCTTGGTCAGATCTGGCATTTATACGGGCAGGGATTCCCTTAGAGCAGGTCTCGAGGTGCGTTGTGGTTATGACGAATGCCTCGAATTGGGCTGGGGTGCCTTTTGCAACAGGCAGGCAGTATTGGGGCTGTGGACAGGGCCCCACCAGCAATGGCACATTAACTGTCTGCAGTTGCTGGCTGTATCGCTGGCCTAGTGGAGGCTTCGGGCCATTGGTTCAGGGCAAGCACACATTGGTCCGGATGGACAACACAGAGACTGTGGCTTACATGAACTGTCAGGATGGCATACATTCATGTCGCATGTCACAACTCGCCTGCCGCCTCCTCCATTGGAGTCAGCAGATGTTGAAGTCTCTGCGAGCCACTCACCTCCCGGGCGTCCTCAATCATGCAGCGGATGCACCCTCATGACAGGTAATGCTCCATGTAGAGTGGAGACTCCACCCCCATGCAGTCCAACTGATTTGGGAGAGATTCGGTGGAGGTGCAGATGGACCTGTTCTCCCGAGTGTCCTCTCATTGCCCTCTTTGGTTCCCCAGTGGCATCATTCCATATGTGAACTTCCCCATCGGTAAGTCTATGTTAATATTCTCCACATGTTAACCTCCCTCCGGAAGGATGTGGTCTCCGTAGTGCTCTCCCTCCTGGAGCTCGGCAGGAAACTGCTTAATAAAAAAATCAGGAAAAGCCACCACCTGTAGCCTCCTTGGGTCAGTACCTCCTCCCACCTTTAAGGGGACCAGGGAGATGCCATACCTAACTCGCTGGAAGGTCACAACATGGTCGAGTGCTTGCTGCGAGGCACGCAGCAGCTAGCCTGTGTCCGCTCCTCCATACTTCGTGACATGGTTCAGCACCTGCGGCATTTCGTATAGGAACCCCTATTGTCACTACATCGACACAACTTAGAGTGAGTGAGTGAATGAGTGAGTGAGTGACAGACAGGAAAAGTCTTGGTTACTGATGTAGCCTCTGTTCCCTGATAGAGGGAACAAGACATTGTGTCCCTCCTGCCATGTCACTGAACCGACTACTGACATGGCCTGGACTCTCTCTCGGTTCATCAGCACAAATCTGAATGAGTGGTGCACGCCATCTCCTTTTTATAGTCATATGTCCGGGGCAGAGAGCGGCAGTCAAATTCCACTTACAAATTTTCATTGTCCTTTCTGAATAAAGTAAAAGTGATCGGGGCTCTCAACAGCGAACCCTAGTGTCACTACATCGACACAACGTTTCATTCCCTCCATCAGAGAACAGAGGTTACATCAGTTACCAAGACATTCTCGCTGGATCTTCCATGATCCTTCTCCCACTGTCATGTGAAGCATCCGTGATGGAGTAACAGCAAGTGTTTTTTCTCTCACACCCCACTCTCTCATTTGTTTGTGTGTGAGACGATAAAATACAGTAGAGACGCATTTGCTATAATACGGAATGCAATTTTGATCCCTTAAATACCAGATGACACAGACGGTCGGCAACTGTTATGCAGAACATGATAAAAGTTTATTAATCAACATGATGACATGCTGGCCCAATTTTTGACTGTCCCACCTAGAATTCTGACGATCCCACTCTGGCCCTGATTAACATATGTTGAAATAAACATTAACCAAGACTAATAAATGCTTTATAAGTATTGTTCATTGTTAGTTCATGTTAACTAATTTTGTTGACTAATGTTAACAAATGGAACCTTATTGTAAAGTGTAACCAGTTAATGTAGTTATATGTTCATTTAAAAATACAGTATACTATCATTTTCATGATCAGCTTGCTGTGTATTTGACTAATACAGTGTGTTTATACTGTAGTCTGGTGGCATGAATAAAGTTTGTGATTCACAATCTTATTAACTGTTTTTGGCTAACATTAGTTTCCATCCTCCCCACAGCCTTCGTGGCTTGACGACTGGTACCTCGGCTCCAGGCGCCACTCCCAGACCCAACAGCAAATGTCTGCTAGGGAGTTGCCGTTGGCCAGTGCAAACGAGGATGCCACACTTCTTGTTGAGTGCACTCTGGGCTGAGCAACACCCAATACCTTTGCAAGATTTTACAATCTCAGTGTTGAGTCGGACTCATCCCGTGTTTTAGCCAACCGGGTGTTCCGCTTGCACACAGCGCCCTTCACCAAGTTGATCCAGTGTGACTTCTCTCAGGTTAGCCACTAAGCGTCGCTTCCTGGGTGCCACAGTTGCTCTGTACTGGGGTAGGGTTCCACAGGCTTAGCAGGCAATTCCCTGTGATGTAAATTTCCGCAGTATGGTCCCCCCGTTGGCAGACCCGTGTCTCCCTTGGGCAGTCCCACAGCCCCTGGTCGCCATGCTTGTAGAGCTCCTCCCTCATCAGGTAGGACCTACCACCACGCCGCTCCCACGTATGGCTTTACAACCCTCATGGTGTAGTTGCCACTTGTTACCTCCCCCTAGTTTGGGCAGGATGTGGCCTCCGCAGGGTCTTTTCCCCCTGAGAGAATAGGACCCGCAAAGACTACCTGTCCCGATGCATTTCATAGCGCTAAGATAGCCCCAGCCACTTCACACTCTATGCAAGAGACATAGAGAGAGAAAAGGCCTCGGTTGCCAGGCTTGCTCCCATGCTAGTCATGAAGCACCTGTTCCCCCCTCAGGGGTGCTGGGAACCTAAGGTCTATATATAACATCTCTTTTGGGGGCATTGGGGAGGGGTACGTGCAGCCGATACAGTTGCCTCTAGCACGCAGTAGCCTGCTTGCATCTGTGTCGGCAGTTCACGTAACACAGACTAGTGTGTGGCGCTTTTGAATGGGACCCGTTGTGTCACTTAATTCGACACAACATCGAGTGAGTGACATAAGGGGAACGTCGTGGTTACTGTCGTAACCTCCATTCCCTGAGAGAGGGAATGAGATGTTGTGTCCCTCCTGCCACAGCACTAGACCTACCACTGTAAATGGCCATGCATTATTCTCGGCTCCTCAGTGCAAAAACATGACTGACAGATGCATGCCCACTTCCCTTTATACCCGTATGTCTTGTTTATGCCCGTAATTGTCTTGTTATCTTGTTTAGTGTTCTGTTTGATCATTGGTTTATGTTCCCCCATGTCATGTATTTAAGCCCTCATGTTTACCATTGTTCTTTGTCTAGTATTGATGTTAGTTTGTGTAGCACTTGTCAAGTTCATGTCATGTTTAAGCCTTGCCAACCATGTTCATGTTTATCTTTATGTTTAAAATTTATGTTATGTTTTATTCATGTTTATAGTTAGGGTTTTTGGTTTTCTCCCCTAGGATATGAAGTGAAGTTATTAAAACTATTGCCAACAACCCTAAATAATGTTGATACAAAGTACCAACGGTTATTTATCGTTATTAACACTTTAACTTTCTGCTCAACATTAATGCAGCCCTGTCACTATAAGATTTGAATTCATATACTTACAGCTTGAGTAAATTCTGGTAATATCACATGCTTTCAGAAGGATTTGTAATAAATCACATTGTAACCTATTTTATAACACATGAAATTTCGATACATTTTTCTTTCAAAAATATTTTAACAACCCTGTTACAATTAAAATAATTTGTTACAAATAATATTTTTATCTGTGAAAAATTATCATTTAAACTTAACAGAGTTGAACTGTCTATATGAAAAGCCCAGTATAAGTGAAAACATAATGAAAAAAACGTACCTCTGTTTGAGCCATGTGTATAAAAGAACTTTATAATGTCGTTTTTTTCTACAAAGCAATTTGTATTTTTTGTCTCTGTAACCAAATACAATGTAAAGTAATTAAAGTTCACACTGGCTGATATTGAAAAACAAATATTAAAAAATAAAATTTATTATAAATTATTTTGCATTGATAATGTAACAGTGTGAATCTCTTAGTACCCATTCAGAGCTACTGTGTAATGCTGAAAAGATCCAACAGCACAGATTTAACCACTAGAGGACATTGTTCACTCATAACAGTGACAATCACTACAGGTGTTTATAAATGTATTATTGCTGGTTCATAACTTAACATAAAATTGTCCTTCATTTTTGTCACAATTTATTTCTGTTTATTTCTGAGGTGGAAGTAACAGAGGACTTCATCATTATTTGGTAAGTGGCGCTGTCTCCAGGTTACATGGACCATCAGGAAATTTTCCACAGGTCACCTACTAAGTTTCAGTTCAATAAGCAAAAGAGAGTCATATCTTTAGTCTTATAATGTCCAAAGTTATCAGGAGTTTAAAATAAATTTTCCACAAATAAACAAATATCATAAATCGAAAGGTTTGACATTCCTTAAGCCTTGTGCGTCAATAAAAAAAGTTACTCAGAGATCCTTAGAGCCCAAATATGTCAGCATCAAAAATTACCATAATAATATTATATATTAATATTATTTTCCACTTTCAATGAGTACATTTTTTTTAACCAAAATCAGTCCTAATCATAACTACCACACACACACACACACACACACACGCACACATACAAAATACACTCTGACATCCACACCAACACACACACACACACAATTTTAGCTGCATCATTTATTCAGTTGTTCTGCAGGTCTCTATAATACAGCAAACAGAGAATAGGGGAAAAGCTTGTACATGCTCCATAGGCTAAACATGAGAAAAATGGCGCCATCTGGTGGAAAATATTACAGGTTTTAATTTTGATGCCAGGGCTCCGGAATGAAAGCATAATATCATAGAATTCATGATTTTAAGCTTTAATGACACTGGGATCAAATAGTGCAGTTTTAATGGGTTTCAAATGGGACATTTTTGTCCTGAAGGTCCTGAGTGTAAATATTTTGTGTACACAGTGTATTATAGATGTGTTATAGATTTAAATATCAAAATTCCCCCAAAAATACACAGCATTGGCTAAATTTATGCCATTGACATTAACACAGCCAAAATGATTGAAAAAAAAAATCATTAAAAAGACATAAATGTCCCGAAGGGTTAAAAAAGTTTTACTCTCCCAAAAACCCTTCATGCACCCCTAGGACATGGTGATAATAACAATTATTAATTTCACAAGTGGTGGGGTGGAAATATTTATGCTATTGATTCATTAAATATTTACCAGATAGATTATATTTCATGGATATCAGAGCATTTCATTTAAACATTTTCTGCAGTGTCAGGGTTAGAAAGATGTCATCTATTAAAAACCATGGTATAGAATAAAAAAAAGCTTTTTACTATGAACGTTTAATTAAATATTATTTTTATTACTAGTAATATGGGGAACACTTTAGAATAACATAAGTAATACATTATAAACTGAAGTGTTCCATATTACTCGTAATTAAATAAACAGAAGTGTCATGACTCATGCCAATTCAGTTTCTGAGTCAAGTTGATTTTGAGAGCAACATCTGGAAGGGATTGCTTTACCTCATTAACCCTCCTTGTATTGGACACTTTCACTCATGGTTTAAATTAATCATGGCTGACTCTTAATAGTGAATTTTTACAATTACATCAGTAACTGAAAACTACTGTCTTTAAATGATGCTCCACACCGCTAGTGTCAGTGTAAGTCCATGACGACATATAGAGCGCAACAGTCTGGTTCTGCAAGAAAAAATCCCATTAATTTTTTCCATAAGCAAATTAATTAATAACAATAATTTATTGACTTGTAAAGACAGACTTACCGTGAGCTCTGAGGTTAATAATCAATGGTATATGCTTCTGTTAAAGAGATCAGTCCACGTTATTTCAACTTCAGTTTTTAAAAATCATGTTTAATAGCAGAATTCATGGTTAAGAACAAAAGAGCTCTGCAGCTCCGCACAGTCCCAAAATGCACTGTGAATGACGCATCGAGTCACTCTCCCTAAACTCTCAATCTACTGATATATTTGCACATATCTGAATATTTTACAATATAATTAAAACATATTGTCTCCATACTTATAATTAACAACTTTAAAAAAGCGTTTTACATACGTAACTAGCGTTATGTTTCATATCTCCTGACCTCCAGGGCCTGTATACCCACACAGTCATGTGGAGTAACTCAATTATGACCTTTACTCCTGGGACAGAACTGTGCAGGGAAATGACCATGTGGCTGCATCACAGATTTTTGATAAAGGAACCCCTTTCAGAGCAGCCCAGGATGTTGCTATCCCCCTAACGGAATGGCCCGTAACAGGTGCAGGCAATGTTGGACCACTAGATAGATTGCTGTATGAATGAACCGCATAACCACATATGAATAAACCACATCTGTATTCTAACAGCTGTAACCATAGTGACAGAGATTAAAGTGAGATGGTGACGTCCAGAACACCATCATGTCTAAACACAATTGCCACCGAGTTATTAAATAAATGAGTCCACCTGAGGTGCGAGCTCATCCATCAGACCATAATTAACAAACAGCGGCTTTGAATGCTTTTTAACCATGTGCAGCGCGCAGCATTTGTGTCACGTGGCTCACTCTTTGAGCAGCTGGTGGAATACAGCAGCTGAATCTTCGGATGAATTCTCCATCTCCGTGAGTTAACAAAACCCCAAATAAAACACGTGACCCACACATGTACAGTGCAGCGTTTCTCTCACTGTATACAACGTAACTAACAACTAGTTGTTTAGTTTGGTTCCATTCACACAGCACAGGATTGCAGAGAATGTGAGACCTGAAAATTTGCAGGTGTCAGTTCAATTATTGAATGCAGTTGTCACACCCGTAAATAACCCTCCTATGTGTGAACGTAACCATATCGAGAACTCAAAACAGGCCTGACAACCGTATTCTGCTGCTGTGTGAATGTGGCTCGTGAGATAGATGTTGTGGAGAGTGGGAGACCCCTGTTGGCTGCTGAAAAACACACAAAGAGCTGATCTGTATGGCATATCTCAGCTATTACCATAAAGCGTTGCCTCAGCGCCCTGACCGGGCATAGCAAGCTTCATTGATCATAAGTGCTATCAGTGTATGCTGATAAATCAAACAGAATGTGAGCACAGACTTATCTGAACAGTACAGTGGTTCCAACTGGTGTAGGGACTACGCCAGGCCTGATATTACTTGTACACCAGCTATCGTACATTGCCCGTTGCCAAGTCAGTCTTGAACTGGTCCCAAGGGTCATAGCCACAGCAGGAGAAACTCTGGCTGAGGGTGCCTTAACTGCCCTCCCAGTTGTGATTAGGAGGTACTTCTGTGGATAATTCTCCAGCAGGATCCCATGTATGAGTGACAGCAGAAGTGAAATCCATGTCCGTGATGGCCATCATGGAGCCACCAGGAGAATGTAGTGTGTGACAGTGCAGAGGGCGGGGCCGGGTCGTGATTTTACACACTCGGTCCCTTATCAGGCTAATCAAGCCCCAGAGAGGGATAAAGGCTGGCTGTGGATGGTGGTGCGACAGAGAGAGAACGTTTATGGGCAGCTGTCCGTCATATGTGTGTGTTTGTGTCTTTTGGTTTATTTCTTCATTAAACTATTATTTATATTGTCAAGCCGGTTCTCGCCTCTTCCTTTCCATTGAACTCCTTTACATGGTGCTTCGCTCTCTGGACTATGTCCAGTAGTGCATGCGTGAGAATGTTTGCTGGGAAGGTGTACTGTCCTTGTCCCACTCCGAGAAAACATAGAGGGCAGTGAGTTGTATCTATGGAGGCAAACAGATCCACAAACAGACAGGGCTAACCCTTACCATTGCCTGATAATGAGGTTTGCAAAGCCAGTAATAGGTGAGCCAGGGAATTGGAAAGCAATTGACAGTGGCCTGGTGGGTGGTACAGAATCTGCACTAGGCATTGAGTCTTCCACTTCTGACAGGTTGTGTTGGAAGATGGCATTTGATGCTGCTGTGGAGAGGGCATCATAATCCTCATAGCCCCTGTTTGATACAACAGGCTCAGAAGCCTCTGTTAAGACATTGACAGGGTTCTTATTTAACGATAGCAAGAGGGATTTTATCTGGTGCATGATGCTTTACAGCCTTCTTTACCTTATTAGGGGGCCAGGCACAGTTTCCTTGCATTCAGCACTAAGGCTCACCAGCCTAGCCTGTCTCTGAACAACTGACATTACTGAGCAGTTCATATAAGAATTGGTGAGAGCCTCGCAAAGGTGGTCCAACCCTAAGGATGTTAGGCAAAGTTGATGGCCATCATATGGCTGCATTGTACTAGACCATTTTGCACACTGCCCTGGCATATCCATGGCTGTACAGTGATCAATATAGTCACAGTGACCTATTTTCCCTTTTTTAGAGATATTATTTTATAAAACAATTATGTATAATAATCAGGTTGTTCTCAGAATAAATAATCATGAGATTACACTATCTAGGAATATGAAAATAAAAAAGGAAGTAAAATGAGAGAAAAAAGAGATCTAATCAACTCACTATTCTAAATAAAATTCCCTGAGTGGGACTCAAGACGAGGTGCAGTTTGTGTGCTTCATAATAGCCTGCTACCGATCTAGGCTCAAGGGAGGGCTAGTGTAATGCTACACTGTCACAGCTCGTTGCCGAGTTGGGCTCAAAGCTAGGCTGTCAATGTTCATGCATCTTTAACAACAATTTTGATCAGCTCTTACCCCTATAATGTTGTTAGTTTGAATCCAATACAAAAGGGTTGCCAACAACAGCCCGTGGAGGACAAACTAATCTGTAGCTCTAACAAAATGTCCCCAGGCTGTAGTTGTTGAGCTCTGATCTGATCCGTCGTGAGAAGAGAAATGACAAAGTCTGTTGTGTGATACCCCATATTATAACATTGGTGACGTCACACACAGATGTCACGAAGTAGCCTTTGGGTATTACAGCTCATGATCTGTGGCAAATGCAAGGGAAACTTCCAGCAGATACAAAACTTAACCATTACCATTTCTTAACTGATGTTTGTGTTGTTGTTTTCCAACCAAAATGATGTCACTTCCTTGAAGATGAAAGGGACTTTTGATTATGCTTTTAATTATTTTTCTCAGAATATACATACATTTGAAAAAATTACATAGACTGTGAAGACTTGGTAGTTCTATAAAAGCTAAATTTGGGTACAACTGTTTTATTTTAATTCTATATAACCTATTAAAATTATACAATGAATATGGATGTGAAAACTGACAAATATTTCAAAGTTAGTAACATTTTAAATTTACATTTATAAGTGGAAAGTATAATTGTGGGGGGAAACCTATTGCTTGAAACAATTGATCATCAAAACAAATAAATATTGCCCCCCTCTCTTCAAAACCCTGCACTCCAAATTTACCATTGAGACCATCACAGAGCAGCAGTGAGACAACACGCTGTAGTGCTGAAGAATGCCAGAAATTTCAACAAGAGCTGTTTAATTCAACAGGGAGCATTTACATTACTGCACATTTTGAAGCAAGGTTATGTAATGCAGCCACATACTGTGTAATAGTCTCATGAGGTGCTTGAGTCCGCTTTCTGAAAGCATGACGTTCCACAACGTTAACTTTGGGTGTGAAATGTTTCTCTAATGCATCTGCAGCAGAGGCAAACATGTCACCTGTATCTGGTAATGAGTAGAAAGTGCGTTGTCCCTCGACTCCGAGGCAATTGAGTAATGTAGCTCTCTTGCAAGCCTCAGGCCAAGCATTTCCTGTTGCATTAATCACCAGCATGTAGTTGTTGAAGATCCGCATCCACATGTCGAAAGGCATCGGCGGCTCTCCCGGGCAAGGCAAAAAAATCGGAGGCGGAGGCACGTTAGCCATTATGAATCAGTAAAAACAAGCAAAAGACGTAGGTTAACTCATCGCCAATATGTAGTGTTGAAGAATGCCAGAAAGTTCAACAAGAGCTGTTTAATTCAACAGGGAGCATTTACATTACTACACAGTTCTTATTAGCAAACACACTGTAGCAAGCTTGGTACATTCAGTAGTTATTCTCTCTTCATCTCTTACTCTATAACTAATACCTACTTTACGAGAGTGCCGCCTAGTGGTAGAATGTAGCATACATATAGAGATAGAACACATCTCCCTTCTCTGTAAAAGATTACACCCTCATAAAAGTGTTAGCGGTAAAGAGCAGATCAAAATAAGGCAAGACTGTAGTTGTCTTATACTGTAGAACTAAACAAAATTATACCCATATTTCCTAGGTAGCATTAACACAGAATATGGTGAATAAAGTAACTTTACATAAGGCACATTAAACATGTAACAGTGCACCTAAGTGTAAACATAAGAATTAACCTTCCCTTAACATTTTAAAGGTGTCTAGGGCATAAGTAGTAATACTCTAATAAAACAATCAACCATCTCAGCTTCTCATTTTCAAGTTACAGCATGACATAGTCCTTATGCCACTTAGGCTTGTATTTAGCACGTGGCTGTTCGTTAGAGAGGTCAGGAATGGCTCGGTTGTCAGAGTGTGACAGGCTAGATATGTCACAGTCTTGTTCAGCCACAGAGGAAAAGCGAGCAAGGTGAGATGATTCCAAATCTTCCCATCACTTAGTAAGAAAGAGTTTGGCCCCACTCTCGTTCTCACAATTACTGGGTGAGTGAATCTGGGGTGTGCTTTAGGTACATGCTGAGGTTTTCTTATTCTCACTCACTCACCTGGTTTGAAAGAAGGTGTGCATGCACCACGTTTAGCATCAGTGTAAGGCTTCATTATATGCTGCTGTCTCTGGACTGCATCATGAGCAAAAGCAGCCAGAGGAGATGTGGCAGACTGCAGGGGAAGAACATCCAGTTTGGTTCGCATTTTCCTTCCGTAAAGGAGTTCATGAGGTGAGGTGGAAGTTTCTGCATGTGGTGTTGCACGGTACACCTGAAGCCAGTTCAATACAGTCTCTTTCCATGGCAGTGACTGTTGAATTGCGGTTTGAATGCAACTTCTGAGGATGCGATGGAATCTCTCAACAGCTCCATTAGCAGCTGGATAGTAGACTGCTGTGAGATATACCTTGGTCCTGAAGAAACGCTGCAAAAGCTGCAGAAGTGAACTGTGACTATATTCTCTGTGTTACCATGACAACTGAAGACCGAGGTCAGGAACTGAATAACGTCTGCAGTAGTGGCAGTATGTGAAAAAACAAGCTCAGGCCACTTGGAATAGTAATCTGTCAGAGTAATGGCATACCTGCAGACAGGAACAGCTGTGTCGAAGGGTCCAACAATATCAAGGCCAAGTTTCTTCCATGGCCCATCAGGCAGTGGAACAGGTTGTAGAGGAGCAGGGTGAGTTCTGGCTGTTTTATCATTAGACTGACAAAGTACACATGAAGCTATGCAAGACTGCACTTGCAAGTCCATTTTTGGCCACCAGTACAGGTCTCGCAGGCGTTGCTTTGTGCGGACAACCCCTTGGTGACTCTCATGTGCAAGTGTGATCAGAGTGTGTCGTAGGGATAGTGGTGCAATGAGCCTTGCACCTCTCAGGATGTAGTTATCCTTGACTGAGAGTTAATCTCTGATCTTGTTGTATGGAGACAGTATTTCACTTACTGACTTAATAGAGGCAGGCCAACCTCTTTCCATTTGTGATCGCAAGGCTGACAGCTCAGAACAAGCAGAGCAAGCAGAGTCAAAGTCATCCACTGGGAGTGAGCTCAGGGTAGCAGAAATTTGTGCCACCATTTCAGGTTCTGCATCAAGGTTGGAGTCAGCAGGTACATACAAGGGTAGGCGTGAAAGGCAATCAGCTGTGTAGTTCTGAGAACCTGGTCGGTAAATGACATCATAGTCAAAACAGAGTTAACGTGCAGACCAGCGGGCAACAGGCTTTCCAGCTCTACCGATTCCTTTTGTGCTAAGTAGTGTTGTCAAAGCCTGGTGATCTGTGCGGAGAGTAAAACGACGTCCCCACAAGTATGTTCTCCATTTTTCTGCGGCCCACACACAGGCAAGTGCTTCTTTTTCGACTGTAGAATATTTTCGCTCTGTTGCAGTTAGTGTGCGGGAAGCAAAAGCTACAGGCTTCTCTGTGCCGTCAGACTGTTCTTGTGTAAAGACAGTGCCAAGTCCATAGTCACTTGCGTCTGTGGATATTACAGGGCGTAAAGAAGGATCGAACAGAGCATTTGCAGGACTGTCCACCAGAAGTTGTTTAACTTCTTCAAAACTATTTTGAGCTGGAGGAGTCCATGTAAAGGTATCTTTGTCGCTGGCACATGCACGCATAGGAGCCACAACTGTTGCAAGGTTAGGCAGAAACTTTGAGTACCATGATACTAAGCCCAAGAAGGAACGCAGGGCAGCAATGTCAGATGGAGGCGGGGCTTTCAGGACAGCATCGATGTGTTCTTGATCAGGTAGAATGCCATCTGCAGTGATGACATGGCCTAGGAAGCGTAGAGAGGGCTTCCTGAAGTGACATTTGTTGTCATTAAGCAGTAGTCCAGCCTCTTTCAGTTTTTGGAGGACAGAATTGAGATTCTGGTCATGTTCAGCAGGGGTGGTGCCGTAGACAATGAGGTCATCCAAATAATTCTGGACACCTGGGAGACCTTTGAGGATGTCAGCCATCATTTTCTGACAGGCTAAAGGGGCAGATGCAAGGCCATAGGGAACCCTACCATATCTGAAAAGACCCTCATGTGTGATGAATGCTGTGAGGTCTCGACTCTCTTCATGGAGAGGCAGCTGGTAATATGCATTAGCCAGATCAATTGTAGAGAACACTTTCACACCTTGTAGGTTTGCAAACAGTTCATCCACATGAGGCAGGGGGTAACAGTCTGTAACTATGGCTTTGTTAGGTTCACAAAGGTCTGTACACATTCTTATTCCACCAGTTTTACGTCCAGTGACTACTATAGGTGAAACCCAGGGTGATGCATCAATCTTTTCAATGACGCCAGCTTTCAGCAAGCGGTCCAATTCTGGTGAGACAGAAGCCCTTACTGCAAAAGGCAGGCGTCGTAGTTTTTGACATACAGGTTTGACAGTATGGTCGATTTTCACCTTATGCACAAAGTTGCGTGCACAGCCGATGTCAGGAGCAGCAGGAATGCAGTATGCAGGTCTAGAGTCTGTAGTCAACACAGGGACAGAAGGAGCAGTGAACGGAGATAGGACAGTATTGCCTTGAATGCAGATGTTTAAGGCAGCCATAATATCTCTTCCCATGAGAAAGGTGCCTTTCTTTACCACAAAGAACTTGGCTGAGGAGGTAGAACTTCCTCTACTCACTGTGACGTGTATGCATCCAAGCACAAAAGATGTTTTCTTTGTGTAGGTCACCAGCCGACTAGTAGGTGGAAGCAGTGGTATGTCGCTGAAGCACTTATTGTAGATGTGCCGCGGCAAAATGGAAACTGCAGAGCTTGTATCCACAACTAGTTCAAGCTCCTTGACAATGGAAGCAGCTGTATTGTCATTTATTTTGCACAAAAGTGTCTCTGATGCATGGCAAGGGTCCCTCAAGTACAGCACAGTCAGTTCATGCAGCTCTATCTCATGTACATCACTGGTTTTGAGTGAGTGGCAAACACGTGCAAAATGTCAAACTTTATGACAAGATTTACACATTGCCTTGGCTGCAGGTTACCTACGGAAATTAGCAACATGTTTGTCAGAACCACATCTGAAACAGCTACGAGAGGACGTAACAGTCGCATTGGCAGACTTATTTGGGCGAATTTGGCGTTTGTATTTTTTTATATGGACAGGGCTGTACAGCTTGCACTGAAACACTATCACCTGCTGCAATAGTTTTAGCTTGCTGGACAGGAGATTCCACTTGAGTTGCAATTATAACAGCTTTATCCAGGGTTAAATCTGGTTAGAAAAGAAGCCTTTCCCTGATGCTGTCGTTGGTCACATGTTCAATTAGCTGGTCACGGATCATTTTGTCCATTTTATCATCAAAAGCACATTTTGAAGCAAGGTTATGTAATGCAGCCACATACTGTGTAATAGTCTCATGAGGTGCTTGAGTCCGCTTTCTGAAAGCATGACGTTCCACAACAATGTTAACTTTGGGTGTGAAATGTTTCTCTAATGCATCTGCAGCAGAGGCAAACATGTCACCTATATCTGGTAATGAGTAGAAAGTGCGTTGTCCCTCGACTCCGAGGCAATTGAGTAATGTAGCTCTCTTGCGAGCCTCAGGCCAAGCATTTCCTGTTGCATTAATCACCAGCATTTAGTTGTTGAAGATCCGCATCCACATGTCGAAAGGCATCGGCGGCTCTCCCGGGCAAGGCAAAAAAATCGGAGGCGGAGGCACGTTAGCCATTATGAATCAGTAAAAACAAGCAAAAGACGTAGGTTAACTCATCGCCAATATGTAGTGTTGAAGAATGCCAGAAAGTTCAACAAGAGCTGTTTAATTCAACAGGGAGCATTTACATTACTACACAGTTCTTATTAGCAAACACACTGTAGCAAGCTTGGTACATTCAGTAGTCATTCTATCTTCATCTCTTACTCTATAACTAATACCTACTTTATGACAGTGCCGCCTAGTGGTAGAATATTGCATACATATAGCGATAGAACACAACACACGCTCGACCACGTTGTCTCACAAAGTATACTCTTTCGACCGCGAGCGAATAAGGATGCGGTCACCGTATGCGCACTACGACTGTTTTCTGATTCTCTTTCAGTACATTCAGGAATGCTAATAAGGGGGGACAACTGGACCTTTTGTCCTGGGCTTGAGGGTGGCCCGGCCGGACTGGAAGGGACGGTCCACACATGTCTTTTCCATATTGTAGAGTGCATTTAAAGGTGTTCAGCAGGAGACATATAAACACTGATACAGTGCTCAACAATAAGTGGTCAGGGTAGCACACTTTGTGGAATTCAGCACTGGACAACAGACTGGAGGGGGGCCCGCTGAATATAAGTTTTGTACGGGGTCCAAGAATTTGTAACTGCTGCCCTGATAATAGTTATTGTTAGCAATCAGTAACGTGAACAACCAAAGTAAACTTTGGCCTTTTGGTTTGTCATAACAACAGTAGCAAAAAACGAATTTTTTAAAGCAGAAGATTAACTGAGAGGCAGAAAGCTCATTGAATTTTCTGATTGGCTGATCAAAGAACATGCTTGCGGTCACATGTTTGTTAGCTGTTTTCAGAGTCCACAGTAGGGCTATCAATGAGACCGGTGAGATACTGTATCTAATGACACAGTGATATCATTCAGTTAGAAAGAACATTTTCTGCAAAGCATTCCATAAAAAAATCTGCTCACTCCAAAGTAGGGAAATTACACTGTAAAAACGTTTAGACAGGTTAATGTGGTAACATCTAAACTACAGAAAAATATTACTTAATGTGAATGGGGGAAAAAATGACTACATTAGGACACAGACAGAAACAAAATATGTTTAAAGATTTTAAATTGCTTGTTTAATATTTTATCGGATGTCATAATGAGTGCTGAAGGACATCAACGCATCAGGTGACGTCACAGAGTGCGTAATGCGGCTATAGCATCAAAGCAGAGAGAGAGAGAGAGAGAGAGAGAGAGAGAGAGAGAGAGAGAGAGAGAGAGAGCTTTAAAGGAGGTTTGCTCCATTCTTCTCACACACAGGTGAGAGTAAACACTAGAAGTGGGTGTGGTTTGTGTGTGTGTGTGTGTGTGTGTGTGTGTGTGTGTGTGTGTGTGTGTGTGTGTGTGTGTGTGTGTGTGGGACTGTAACATTAACGCACGCACACACACCTGCTTGAAGAATTGCCGCTGCGGTGAGTAAGTTTACTCTAATATTACTCCAAGACATACAGTGCATGACAAACATATTCATATTACTCTCACCTGACACATAAATATATTTACTGAGAAATATTTGTATTGCGAGATGATGTTTAATTGTCTAATGAAAATTATAACTGTAATGATCATGACAGCAACTCTAATGACAATAACAGCTATGACAAGAGTTATAACGCTTTATTAAACGTGTGTTAATTAAGCATTAAGATGCGATGCATATCAAGCAAAGTTTCACGTGTTTAATGTATTCATTTCTGATGAGGATGCATGCATTTGTGTAGTCGACTTTTTTATAAAGCTAACAATAAATGCAACTAAAACATTCAGTTAAATTATGTTTAATGTTTCTGTTGTTGCCTGGAAATGATATTATGACATCACAATGTTATTGTTCTCACCATGTGACCGTTGTTGAGGAATGTATAATTATTTTAATGCATTATGTTGTCTTGACTTCTCACTATAGATGAAGCATATGAGGCAGTATGTGATATTGCTGTAGGGATACTGAAGGAGTGCACGGTAAACATGATTTTTTTAAGGTCATCTACTATGTGCTTGTGGTAATAACAAGTCTTATCAGAGAGTAATGACAACTGCACATGACTTCTCATATTCTGCAGGGTGATTTGCTATTCTTCATCTAAAACTCACATTAACTGAATGGTTGGTAAACTAAAATGACAACCTGAAAAAAGAAATAGTGACTGCCAGAAATATAGTTTCCCTTTCATATTCATATAAATGTTAACATAAAACCCTGATGTTTTTATTTGTGTACTTCTTATCGTGTAATATTATACTATATGAAGTTAATAAACATAAGCTCAGGAGGAGCACGCCCATCTAATCTTCCAATTAATTACCAATTTATAAAAGTGACCTCTTACCTTGTCATAACGTCATCTCTCCCAGAACCCCACCTGCTCCCCTACTCCTCCTTTTACATCGGCCCAGACTACTATCTCCATCTTTACTTGTCTGGGGGAGTTTTTTCATTTGCTCGAGTTTCCTCCTCGAGTTCCTCCATTGCGGACAGCAAGCCAAACCAGTTTTACCATTCACACAAAGATAACAGGGGCATGCGAACTCGTGAAACTATGCTAAAACAGTAGCAACAGTATATACACTTTATTGCATGATTAATAAGTTACCATAATCATCACATTTTAAGTGCAGAGATACAACACTAGTGGTATTTTATGAGTGTAAATGTCAATATGGTCTCTGTTGTTGACATACGTAGAAGTGTGTTTCTGCTGTTGCATCACACTTGAGTGGCTGCTGGATTGTTGAAAGCTCCCGCAGGCCGTTACAGCAACAACCCGCTAGAGTTTCACCATTAATTACCCTTGAGGCTCACATTATCAATAAACACATTTCGCACATTTCGTCCCATATACCTTAGTTGATACAGTTAGTGTTACTATAGTAGATTCATGGTCAAGTTTAGTAAGGGTTGTGTTGTGTGGTTTGATCATTTATGTCTGTTCATGTGCCAGTTTTCTCCTGTTTTCCTCATCAATGCTTGGGGCTGTTCAATATGATTTTAAACTAACTTAAATCACCAACGTTTGGGGTTTTTATTTAAGTTTATTCAGTGCTGAATTTATAAGCATTGGATTATAGTTAAAAAGTACTTACATATTGATCTTTGTTGTACCAAAACTGATCGTTTCACTTTACAAGACATGAATTTGACCTCTGGAGTCATATGGATGATGCTTATATTGACTGTCTGTGATTTTTGGAGCTAACCCTCCATTCGCTTGCATTTTAAGGACCTTCTGAGCTGAGATATTTGACTGTTTTTCTTCAAATGTGTTCTGCAGAAGAAAGAAAGTGATACACACCTGAGATATCATGAGGGTGAGTAAATCAAGATAGAATTTTCATTTTAGGGTGGACTGTCCCTTTAATTGTGAAGTTGATCTTTTTTTTTAATTTTTTATATCTTCTCACATGACCAGCATCTTCAGAGACACAGAGAACTTGAGAAACAATGCTAATTAAAAGCAAGGGCTCACAGACAGTGCAGATTCACAACATTATACATTAATCTGGGATTATTTTACCAGGCATTTTATAGAAGGTAAACACTAAAATCTATATATAAGTGCGGCCGTGCATGAACGTATGGCTGATGGTCAAATTTGTTATTTATTGTCTAATTTTAGCCCTGCAGCAAAATGTTTTACAGCTTATTCTAATGTCTCCTGGTAATTAATATAATTTACAATTAATAAAACATTTGATCTAATTTAAATTCAGTCACAATAATTATTTTCTGTGGTTTTAGTCAACAGTTTTTCAATTTGAGAATGTGTTTGATATGAATTACACAGTAATCTGTATTTCAATTATGACATTCACATTTATGACACCCTGTATATATATATATGTTTTGCTTAAAGTTACATTATTTTCAGGACATTTAAACAATTTACCCCCAACTTCTCAAATCAGTGATATATTATTCACATTTTGTATTTATTTTTTATACATCATAATATTTGTGCATTTATGATGATTTAATTTAAATTGCATTACAGTATTGTTTTACTGAGAATCTAATGAAAATCATCATTCAGAATGAGAATGAATAAAAATAAAAAGCCTGGTTGCATTACAGTAATGGAATTTGTGTGGGAAATGTGTTTAATTGTCATAAAATAATGTTACAATGCAAGAAATCTTACAAGAGATTACTTCTGGAATAATTCAGTACTGATTACAAATTACATAACTATAATTGTAATCAATAACAATCTTTCCATTTACACATTTTAGGAAATCAAATCTGATTACTTCTGCTTTATTATTATAAAATATGTCATATATTTATGATGTACTGATTGTAGATTAATATAAATATAGAGAACATGTACACAGAACCTCCAAGTGTTTCTTAAATTGGTTGTGAAGTCTTTTTTAATGGATTTCATTTTTGAAAGGCAAAGATCGCAATGCTCAGTGTCTCTTTGAATGTCAAGTTATTTTTTATACGTGTTCGAATGAGGAAAGAGTCTGTGATGTTTTTGATGTATATATACCGATCACACGTGTTTCAGGCTCACACCACTCTTTCAAAATATACGAGCATAATCAGTAAATTACGCACTAGTTATTGCCATTGGCTGTATTTGTAATGCAATAAAAAAAATTATCAAGTACTTAATCCTGAGTACATGCAAACCTTTATTACCCAACACTGGTATATATCATTGCTTTCTGAAATATGAGTTCTTAGAATGTCAGTGTGTCGCATTAATGTTTATTTCCCTTTAAATTGTGAAATACTGATTCATCCAATGAGCTTCAGTTTGGGTGTCACTTCACGAGGTCGCACGCTAGGCCTCCTGGGAAAAACTGTTCATTTTCTCAAATCTCAACACAGGGCACAGCCTGAAGAGTAAATAATGAAATACAGGACTCGCTGAACACAATTGTGGGCGATTTGAATGAGTTCCTCATTCACGTCATGATTACCCATCAATCACAGCTGCTGTTGTGTTCATTGTGTGGTTAAACTGCTTCACTCTGTTTCTTCTCTCACAGTGAGACCGTGTCATCCAGTGTATAGACATGAAGAGCATGAGGGAGTACGTGTGCTGGCTGTACTATCAGTATCTGCTCATCACGGGCATCTATGTGCTGGAGCCCTGGGAACAGTCCATCTTCAACACCGTGCTGTTTACCATGCTGGCCATGGTCATTTACACCTCTTACGTGTTTGTGCCCATTCACATGTGGCTGGCACTGGAGTTCTTCCTGGGGCTGGTCCAGGGTCAGCCGGAGAGCACTGTGGCCCTCATGAACTGAACCTGAAGGAGGATCTGATCTGCGTCACACTCGAACATTGCTTTGAAAACTCATACATGTTTCTGCTCAGGAACAATGGAGCGAAATGAAATGAGAGTGTGACGTCTTCCAGTTTGCCTGAAATGGGAATGTTGTTTTGGGAGTTGTGGATGGATTGCTGTGTAATTGTCAATCCTCATGTTTTGCTGATATCAGACATTTGCATTCTCGCTTCACTTCCTCGACATCACTGCTCGATTAGAAGGAAATTCCTCTGTTTTAACTATATCTAACTGTGTGTTCCTCCAATGCAAATTAACTCTTCTTATTCACAAAACATCTGTTATTGCAGACATCATTTTATATTCTGGCACTTTTGTACTTTTGTAATTCCCTACTCAATGTGACTGTTTTAAATGAAGATACCGCACATGAGTGTCTAATGCACTCGATCATACATTGGCTGTCATTGATCAGACATATGTTCTGGTGGTGGTGTGATTAGCAACATGTCGTCCATCATTACAGCAGTCTCTGGTGCTGATACAGAACTGTGTGCACACAAAATATTACAATAACAGATATAATCTGCAGCGGCAGAACTCCACAGATTTGGAACGACCATCATTCATAAAATTACATCACTTATAAAATGGACAGATTTCATCTGGGCCGTCTGATGTCACTCTTTTTTGAATCAATAATGTTCTTATTGTTTTGAATTTATTAGTTATGGGATTTTTTCTGTCCTTATGTTTTATGTAATGTTTTATTTATATAGCTGATGTGACCGTGTTGCCAACTTTCAGAGGAGGAGATGAGCAACGCTGTGCTTCTAATAATCTGTTAAGAATTATATAATGTATTAATGTTTGTTTATGTTAATAAAAGTTATTATAAAGGGATATACTATGCTTTATAGTGAAGAAATATTTGAAGGTTGTTTTTGAACTATGGAAGAAACAACCCGATATCATGAAAAGTCATTCATATATGCAAATTGACTATTTTGTATGATTTCGTACATATGAATATGTACGATGTGTAATGTGGAAGGAAGTGTGAGTTTTGCGTGTGAGGCATCAAGGACACGCTTATTAATATTATTCCCTTACCCAAACCCCTCCTCTAAACCTAACTGATCAGTTGAGTTTGTAAACATGATAGGAAGCTGTTGTGTGACAGAAGTGACATCATTGGCTGTATTGAAAGTCATACAAGTTCATTTGAGAAGTCACATGATAACATACAAATTAGCCAAACTTTAAAAAGTTGTATGAATCCTTAATATTTCACCATGAGAGGGGTTTGAAAACTCAAATTATTGGTCCACATACTCTAAATACAGTAATAATATTTTATGTCAATATCAAATATATTAGCAGCTAGTTCTGACTGAATAAGTGACTCACAGCATTCAAAATAAATGCAAAGAGATAATTTTTTAAGTATTACATTAACTTTATTTGTATATCCTTTCACAAACACTGGTTTTGTCCTGTTGGTCTTGTTAAATCTTACAGATCATCGTTAAATCATATTTGGCCTCATATCTGTCGCAGAACTTGCACATTAGAAATTAAAAACAGCTGTCTGCAATCAGAGTATGTAAATTTTTTGTTCAATTTGAGCAAAGTGCCCATTGACAGAAGTTATTTTCTGCAGTGCCAAAAGAACCCGGAAGTGCCGGAGCCGAGCGTTTGTAAACGCTGGTCATCTTTCACTAATTGCACCTGACCTAACCAAATTGCATTCCTTTGTGTCATATTTTTTGATGCCATATACATTTCATAGATTTAATGACGTTTTTCTGTGTATGTCACTGTGATGTCATCACATTTTTAAATCTGCAATAATGACAGAGTGACATTTATCAAATATACTAGAAATAAACTAATTTCACAAAATGTCTCTTCTTTTGTTTTTACTTATAATAGCATATGTGTACTTGAAGGAAATGTAACATTGTACAGTGATGTGAGACAGGATATTATTTGAAAGTTTAAAGCAGGGAAGCTGCCAGACTGGTTTTCCATGTCCACAGTTATGTGTGTCCTGAGGGCTTGTCTTACACAGCTTTAACAATTCAGAATTTCTGAACACTTCATTAAACCTGACAGAAAAGAGTGGAATTCTGTTCCACAGGAAATCCAGCTCATGTGAATCAGCACATATAAATCACTGTATGTTGCCTATATAAGTCCTAACAAAGTCCTAACATTCCAAAACAAACTTGTGCTGATATTCACTATCCCCATGAGATATCATGTAAAATGAAACTAATTTTAATCATATGACAGGTGCTTACAGGAATTAATTGTGTCTGAATCTATTATTACACTAATATTTGGAAACTATATTTATAGAATTAAAATATTATTAGAATGATTTTTGCATGGTAGTGCTGTATTTTTTTCATCGTAATTTATCTTTGCCGCTTTGCAAACACTGTCATTTCTTTCAGCACATGCACATATATAGTAGAAACAGTTGAAGTCTGAAGTTTACATACACATTAGCCGAATACATTTATACTAAGCCATTTTGCCACAACTTTGGAGGTATGCTTTGGGTCATTGTCCATTTGGAAGACTCATTTGTGACTGAGCTTTAACTTCCTGGCTGATGTCTTGATGTCAATATATCCACATAATTTTCCTTCTCATGATGCCATCTATTTTGTGAAGTGCACCAGTCCCTCAGGCTTGCAAGCCTCCCCCTTTTTCCTCCAAACATAACGATTGTCATTATGGCCAAACGGTTAAATTTTTGTTTCATAAGACCAGAGGACATTTTTCCAAAAGTAAGATTGTTGTCCACATGTGCACTTACAAACTGTAGTCTGGCTTTTTATTTTAAAAACTTTATGAGTTCAACACACCCAAACACTGCTGTAATCATATCAAGCCCATGTGTTTAATTCAGACAAGCCCTGAATGCTGTCTATTCATCTGTCTGTCTATAGGGCTCACACTGTACACATATGGCAGTCCAGACAATTCTGTTTTCCTCTCTCAATGTTGACTCAAGGCACTCAACGGTTGAAGTAACGTGTTCAATGAGTAAAACACTGACGGGGTGGGGAGCATGAGAGAAAGGAAAAAAAGGTGCTTTAAAACCATCAGGTGTATTTATTCACGTGTAACTAGAGTTTGTTTGTAAATTGATGAAGTAAAATTATGAGTCACTCATTCAGTTGCTTAAAAATAAATCCAACAATGACCTGAATGATTGTGGAGCTTCACTGATAAACCCTCAGACTGAAACTGACTGTTGAAGAGATTTAATAACAGCCATCAATGTCATAAATACTGCAAAACACCCTTTAGAGAAAGAATGATAAGATGAGTCTTTACATAAATTTGTGTAATCATGTATGTGTTTGGCGATATGACCAAAATCTTATATCACAATATCACGCATTTTATATCAAGATTAAGATATATATCACAATATAGATATTGTTTTAAAAAAACACATAACACTTTGCCTATTTTTGACAGATCCATTAACGAGATTGAGAGAAGCCGGCTGAGTAGCGTAAGTGTCTGCAGAGATATCATGCGTGAAAATCATGTGAAGCACAGCTGTGTTTGTCTGATGAGAAGCATATTCAGAAGAATGTGAGATTAACGTAATCAAATTTGTCAGTACCTGAAAAAACCTGTTTCTTCAATTCTCTGTCTCAAGCCGCTCCACCATCCTCCTCCATTTTTCTGACAGAATGTGTACTGCGTATGTGTTGAGGTGCACATTTCTTGCCGTGTGGTGCCGATTTTGCATAACAGCGATACAGACGATAATCCAAAATGTATACAGTTTGCCAAATTTCTACCGGTTTATCATGTCTACTGGTACATCGCCCACCTCTGGACTAAAATAGGTTAATAATCCAAGATTGTCAAATTGCCAACCCCAATGTAACTTATAGCTATGTATTTGCTAATATATAAAATAAGTTAATAAAATTTAATGAAAAGTTTGGTGCTTCTCATTTCTGAAATTATGCATCCTCGTTTCCTTTCCTCATTTCCTTGCTCCACCATCTAAGGAAACAAGGAAAGGAAACGAGGACATGGGATTCAAAGCAAGACAGAATTATAAAATGAAATATCCAGCTCACTCAAGCGTGACTTCAGAGTGCCATCTATGCACTGCTGCATAACATCGAATTGCTTGCTGTTATGTTGTTGAAACTTTATTGATATCTTCATAATAAAACCTAATAATGCTTGATGCACAGTTAAAGTATGTGACATTTATGGTTTATTTAAACTGCAAATGTGAAACGGACTGTTGTGTCAGATGTTGGCCCATTCCCCCATGTGAAGGGGGAGAATTTAAAAGTACTTCAGGTGCTTTGACCAAAAACTGTTGCGCATAGGATGCTCCGTGTTTCCTCGCTCAAGCATCCTCAGTGAGCTTCTTCCATCCTCGGTCTTCACCTCCTCACGGTGCATTTAGCAAATTTATACATCCTTAATGATGGCGGACTTTCATTGGTTTCTGAGTAACAGACTCGAGGGTGGAGGAGCAAGAAAACAAGGAAGCACAATTTAGGAAATGAGAAGCACCTATAGTGTATGTTTACTGTATCATCATGATTTTATGACGATGGTTTAACTTGTAAATCTGAGGCCATGGTTCTCAGCAGGAAGCCGATGGAGTGCGTACTCCGGGTGGGGAAGGAGGTATTGCCCCAAGTGAAGGAGTTCAAGTACCTCGGGGTCTTGTTCACGAGTGAGGGGACAATGGAGCGGGAGGTTGGCCGGAGAATCGGGGCAGCGGGGGCGGTATTGCATTCGCTCTATCGCACCGTTGTCATGAAAAGAGAGCTGAGCCGGAAGGCAAAGCTCTCGATCTACCGGTCAATTTTTGTTCCTACCCTCACCTATGGTCATGAAGGCTGGGTCATGACCGAAAGAACTAGGTCGCGAGTACAAGCGGCCGAAATGGGCTTCCTCAGAAGGGTGGCGGGCTTCTCCCTTAGAGATAGGGTGAGGAGCTCAGTCATCCGCGAGGAGCTCGGAGTAGAGCCGCTGCTCCTTTGCGTGGAAAGGAGTCAGTTGAGGTGGTTTGGGCATCTGGTAAGGATGCCCCCTGGGCGCCTCCCTAGGGAGGTGTTTCAGGCACGTCCAGCTGGGAGGAGGCCTTGGGGAAGACCCAGGACTAGGTGGAGAGATTACATCTCCACACTGGCCTGGGAACGCCTTGGGGTCCCCCAGTCAGAGCTGGTTAATGTGGCTCGGGATAGGGAAGTTTGGGGCCCCCTGCTGGAGCTGCTGCCCCCGCGACCCGACTGTCGGATAAGCGGTTGAAGATGGATGGATGGATGGATGGATGGTTTAACTTGTATTGTAGCCTACGTTTATTTTTTACACACCTTTTTTGTCAGGGAAGTATATTATTAACTAATTAAAACTCAAAATGTATCAATATATTCTAATACTGTATACCAGGGTGTAAAGAAGTTCAAGGTTACGGGCAAGGAAGAGGCGAGAAACCGGCTTAACATATAAATGATAGTTTTAATGGTAAACTCAAAAGACAAACACATAAGATAACGGACGTCCGTAATTGAGCTCTCTCTCTCGATCGCCGTCTGCGAGTGGCCTTTATCCCTCTTGATGGCTTAATTAGCCTAATACGGGACCGGGCGTGTGTAATCACGCGCCGGTCCCGCCCTCCACCGTGCCACACAGGGGTATTCAATTAAAGTCCCAATAGGCCCGGTCTCAACATTTCTGTCCTACCAAAGGTCCGGACAATAATAACATTTTAGCCTTTCTAACGAATGACAATGTGTAAGAAATGCACAATTTTTGGAATAGTTACTGGCAGTGTTACGATCCTCTGTTGTCTGCCTTGTGTTTTTTCCCTTGCCATCCCCAAAACTACACTTCCCATAATTCCCTCCTTATCTATGTGTCTGTGTTTCATTGGTTCATTGTTTAATTACCCTGTTATCAGTTCTAGTCTGTTATTGGTTTTAGTTTATTGTCTTGTTATCTTGTTTTGACTTTTGGTTTCCCATTGGCTTACGTTTCCCCTTGTTTTTGTATTTAAGTCCTCATGTTTACCTTGTCCCTTGTCGGTTATTGTTTGGTAAATGTTCATGTTATATATGCCCTTCACCGTGTTCCTGCTCGTGCCCTTCGTGGATGTTTCTGTTGTTTACACCTTTGTTTTCCCATCGTGGATGTTTTATTTGTTCCTATGTAAATCGTTTGCTTGACTTTGTGCACTTTCAATAAAACTGCAATTATATCCAACACCTCGTATGCCCTCATCGTTACAGAATAACCGACCACTATGGATCTTGCGGTTCATCAAGCGAACTTCAGACTTCTCGGCCTCAAGCAAGAGGATCGGCCAGTGGAGGACCATATTCGTGACTTCCTGGAGCTGGCTTATATAGCGGACTTCAGAGGGAATCTTAACAGTTCCTTAAGGGAGCTCCTGCCACCGACGACTCCTGGTTGGACGCTCCTCGACATTGTAGAGGAGACCCTGAGGATTAGCGACTCGCCGTTCACTGTGGGTGTTCTGGAAGAGGGCTTTACCTCCCCTCCCACAGTGATCACCCTTCAGCCTTCCTTAACTCGTCCCTCCATGCCAGCCTCGTCTGTTCGGAGGAGGAGGAGAAGAGGAAAGGCTTCTGCTCTCCAGTCTCCACCTGCCACGGCCAACGAGCCAACACCCACGCCTTCCACGGCCAACGAGCCAACGCCCACGCCTGCCACGGCCAACGAGCCAACGCCCACGCCTGCCACGGCCAACGAGCCAATGCCCACGCCTACCACGGCCCACGAGCTGGAAGTCTCGTCCGTCCCAGAGCCGGCGTTGCCGGCCTCGTCCGTCCCAGAGCCAGCGTTGTCGGCCTCGTCCGTCCCAGAGCCAGCGTTGTCGGCCTCGTCCGTCCCAGAGCCAGTGCCTGTAGCCTCGACTGTCCCAGAGCCAGAGCCAGAGCCAGCGCCTGTAGCCTCGACCGTCCCAGAACCAGAGCCAGTACCTGTCGCCTCGATCGTCTGGAGGGGGAGGAGAAGAAAGTCTCCCAAGGCTCCGCCTCCCGAGCCTCCCAGGGCTCCGCCTCGAGCCTCCCAGAGCCCCGCCTCTCGATCCTCCCAGAGCCCTGCCTCTCGATCCTCCCAGGGCTCCGCCTCTCGAGCCTCCCAGATCTCAGTCTCTCGAGCCGCCCAGGGTTCCGCCCCATGAGCCTCCCAGATCTCAGTCACCTGAGCCTTCCACATCTCAGTCACCTGAGCCTTCCACGTCTCAGTCACCTGAGCCTTCCACGTCTCAGTCACCTGAGCCTTCCATGCCTCAGTCACCTGTGCCTTCAACGGCTCTGCCTGCGCCTGCTCCGCCTTCCACGGCTCTGCTTGCTCCGCCTCCCATGGCTCCGCCTCCAGACCCTTCCACGGCTCCGCCTCCGGACACTTTCAAGCCTCCGAACCCTTCCAAGCCTCCAGGCCCTTCCACGGCTCCGCCTCCAGACCCTTCCACGGCTCCGCCTCCAGACCCTTCCAAGCCTCCGGACCCTTCCAAGCCTCCAGAGCCTTCCACGGCTCCGCCTCCAGACCCTTCCACGGCTCCGCCTCCGAACCCTTCCAAGCCTCCAGGCCCTTCCACAGCTCCGCCTCCGGACCCTTCCAAGCCTCCAGAGCCTTCCACGTCTCCGCCTCCAGAGCCTTCCAAGCCTCCAGAGCCTTCCACGTCTCCTCCACCAGAGCCTACCTGGTCTCCGCCTTCCACGGCTCCACCCCCAGAGTCCTCCTGGTCTCCACCTTCCACGGCCTCCTATTACAGACCCTGCCCTGTGGCCTCCTCCCAGGCCTTCTGACCCTGCCCTGTGGCCTCCTCCCAGGCCTTCTGACCCTGTCCTGTGGCCTCCTCCCAGGCCTCCTGACCCTGCCCCTGTCCTGTGGCCTTCTCCCTGGCCTCCTGACCCTGTCCCTGTCCTGTGGCCTTCTTCCAGGCCTCCTGACCCTGTCCCTCCTGAATCGTTCCCTGTCCTACGACCACCTCCCAGACCTCCTGACCCATCACCTGTCCCGTGGTCACCTCCCAGGCCTCCCGACCCGTCACCTGTCCTGTGGTCTCCTCCCAGGTCTCCTGACCCTGTCCCTCCTGAGCCATTCCATGTCCTGCGGCCATCTCCCAGGCCACCTGAACCTTTCCCTGTCCCGAGGCCACCTCCCTGGCCCCCCGAACCTTTCCCTGTCCTGAAGCCGCTCCCAGGCCCCCTGGACCTGTCCTGCGGCCACCTCCTAGGCTCCCTGAACCTGTCCCTGTCCTGTGGCCCCCGCCTCGGCCTTCTGACCCACTACCCATCTGGTGTCCGCCTCCCCGACCTCCTGACCCAGCCCCCACCTCAAGGTCATCCCCTTGGTCTCCCTGGTCTCCGTGATCTGCCTGTTTGCCCCTCGTGCCCTCCCTGGTCTGTCTGCCCACCCCGAGCTCCCCCCTCACTCCTGGGATGATTTGTTTTTTGTTTGTTTTTTGTTGTTTTTCTGTTTAGGAGCGTCTTGAATCCGCCCCTTTTAGGGGGGTTCTGTTATGATCCTCTGTTGTCTGCCTTGTGTTTTTTCCTTTGCCATCCCCAAAACTACACTTCCCATAATTCCCTCCTTGTCTATGTGTCTGTGTTTCATTGGTTCATTGTTTAATTACCCTGTTATCAGTTCTAGTCTGTTATTGGTTTTAGTTTATTGTCTTGTTATCTTGTTTTGACTTTTGGTTTCCCATTGGCTTACGTTTCCCCTTGTTTTTGTATTTAAGTCCTCATGTTTACCTTGTTCCTTGTCGGTTATTGTTTGGTAAATGTTCATGTTATGTATGCCCTTCACTGTGTTCCTGCTCGTGCCCTTCGTGGATGTTTCTGTTGTTTACACCTTTGTTTTCCCATCGTGGATGTTTTATTTGTTCCTGTGTAAATCGTTTGCTTGACTTTGTGCACTTTCAATAAAACTGCAATTAGATCCAACTCCTCATCTGCCCTCATCGTTACAGGCAGCAATAGTACTTTGAAAAATGAGGAAAAAAACAAAAAAAAAAACATAAACAGTCCAAAAAAAGTCCCATAATAACTAGGCAAGAATGACGATATTGGGGGCCCAAAGACAACCAAAGTAGTGGTCTATGGCCAGGGGATAGAGGCAACTCTATCTTGAGAAAAACATTAAAGGATATAGTGCTGAAAGATCAATGCTATCTACACCCTGGAGTGCTTGCAGTGTACACAGCTCTGTTGTTTTGTTGCTCTGCTATCCTAAAGTGTAGAAACAGTGAGATGGGGCAACAGTTTTCATGTTGTCGTGGAAAAAATCCAGGGTCCAGACCCGGATCCTGGTCCGCTAATTGGTGATCGCTGCTCTATTCTGTTTTCATATAATACTTACATAATATTTCATCAATATATATCCTTTTTAGCTAGTTTGGGAATGTTTAACTCTGTGTGTTCATGTCCGGTGGTAATACAAGCCCTCAGCAAATTATCTTTATTTTCCTTTTTTTAACATGGGCCATGTATTTTCTATGTATTAGCTGAGTAAAACCAATGAAAAAGCTGTCCTAAAAACGAGAACATGCAATCATCCTCCATACTGCACTTACTCCAATGTTTACCTCTCATGCCATCACCAGAAGACTGATCTGTTTTGTACGTGCTACTGATTTCAACACACCACAGTGAAAAAAGAAAGCGTTACCATGCCAACTGACCCAGACTGTCACAGAATGGTTTTCCAATGAGAACTGTTCGGTCTGATGGTGGAAAAGGGGGTATTGTTACACTTACATTGCGCTTTTCTGAAAGTACACTCAAAGCGCTTCACACAGTGATCATGGGACTCTCCTCAACATCCAGCAGTGTGCAGCATCCACCTGGATGATGTGACAGCAGTCATAGTGCGTCAGTACACTCACCACACACCAGCAATTAGTGGAGAGAGTAGAGTGATACAGCCAATTAATGGATGGGGATTATTAGGAGGCCATGATTGAGAAGGGCCAATGGGGGGAATTTAGCCAGGTTACCGGGTTTACACCCTGTAAAGGGTTTAGACGGGCAAGGAGGAGGCGAGAACCGGCTGGACGATATAAATAATATTTTAATGATAAACTTAAAAGGACAAACACACATATGACGGACTGTCCGTAAATGATCTCTCTCTCCTCGCACCACCGCCTGCCATCGGCCTTTATCCCTCTCAGAGGCTTGATTAGCCTGATACAGGACAAGGTGTGTATCATCATGACCTGGCCCCGCCCTCCGCCCTGCCACACAACCCTACTCATTATGAGAAGTGCTCTAGGATTCTTAATGACCACAGAGAGTCAGAACCCTGCTTTAATGTCTCATCCGAAGGACGGTGCCTTTTTACAGTATAGTTTCCCTATCACTATCCTGGGGCATTAGGACCCACACAGACTGCAGGGTGAGCACCCCCTGCTATACTCACTAAATATAGTTTAATTAACAAGGTTCGGTAGGAGCAAGTTCATTTGTGTTGGGTCACTCAAGCAAACAGAGGAAAGTTTTTTAAGCATCACAGAGTCACAGGGTGAACTCACTATGAATGAACAGACCCTTGACTAAGCCCCTCCTTAAAAGTGCTTCTGACCAATTCTTTTATAGCAAATGTTTTCCTGCTGCCATTATACGCATTCTCTATTTTCCGAATCACAGCCTATGGAAGTAATGTGTGTTTGAGTATTTTTAAGCGGGATTTAATCAAAATCAAAAAAATAAATTTAAAACACTTTGTAGCTGGGTTCTATTGTGTTATAGTGTCATGAGTTACCCTGAGAGGATACACGTAGTGTTTTTCTTTCTTTTTAAAAATAATCTTGAAATAAATAATGAGAAGAGCATTTTATGGATTAAACTGTGTCAGCCCTCATTCCCAAATGAACATAGAACATCTGCAATGACACCTACATTTTCTCCAAGGTAAATAAAAGCTAATAACTGAACGTTAACGTTAAGTCATAGTCAAGTCAAGTGGTTTTTTATTGTCGTTCAACCATATATAGTTAGTACAGTACACAGTGAAATGAAACAACGATCCTCCAGGACCATAGTGCTACATAAAACAACATAGGACAAACACAGAGCCACATGAGACTACACAGACTAAATAACATACCTATATAAAGTGCACGTGCAAATGTGTGCAAAAAGTACGGGACAGTACAATAAATTACAAAAAATTAACAGGACAATAGGCACAGTGATAGACAGTGCAGCACCGACCAGTATACAGTAGTGCAAAAAGATGACAGTTTCTAGAAAATGCCAAATGTAACATAACATACTATGAGATAGTGTTCTATGGACATAGCAGTTATTGAGGTAGCAGCCAGGTATAAAGTGACAATGATTAAAGTGCAACTCAGGACACACGTGTGTGTGTCAGTCCAGTCTCTGAGTATTGAGTATCTGATGGCTTGGGGGAAGAATCTGTTACACAGTCTGGCCGTGAGGGCCTGAATGCTTCGTACCTCTTGCCAGACGGCAGGAGGGTGAAGAGTTTGTGTGAGGGGTGTGTGGGGTCGTCCACAATGCTGGTTGCTTTGCGGATGCAGTGTTTTTTGCAAATGTCTATGATGGAGGGAAGAGAGACCCCGATGATCTTCTCAGATGTCCTCACTATCCTCAGCAGGGCTTTGCGGTCCGAAACCATGCAAGTCTCAAACCAGGCAGTGATGCAGCTACTCAGGATGCTCTCAATAGTCCCTCTATATAATGTAGTGAGGATGGCTTTCCTCAGCCTTTGAAGAAAGTAGAGACACTGCTGGGTTTTCTTGGTAATAGAACTGATGTTGAGGGATCAGGTGAGGTTCTCCGCCAGGTGAACACCAAGGAATTTGGTGCTCTTGACGATCTCCACAGAGGAGCCGTCGATGTTCAGCGGAGAGTGGTCACTCTGTGCTCTCCTAAAGTCAACAACCATCTTTTTTGTTTTGTCCACATTCAGAGATAGGTTGTTGGCTCTACACCAGTCCGTTAGCCGCTGCACCTCTTCTCTGTATGCTGACTCGTTGTTCTTGTTGATGAGACCCACCACGGTCGTGTCATTGGCGAACTTAATGATGTGGTTCGAGCTGTGCATTGCTGCACAGTCGTGAGTCAGCAGAGTGAACAGCAGTGGACTGAGCACACAGCCTTGGGGGGCCCCAGTGCTCAGTGTGGTGGTGGTGGTGGAGATGCTGTTCCCGATCCGGACTGACTGAGGTCTCCCAGTCAGGAAGTCCAGGATCCAGTTGCAGAGGGAGGTGTCCAGGCCCAGCAGGTTCAACTTTCCAATCAGTTGCTGAGGAATTATTGTGTTGAATGCTGAGCTGAAGTCTATGAACAGCATTTGAACGTATTTATCCTAGTCCTTTTTATCTAGGTGGGTGAGGGCCAGTTGGAGGGTGGTGGCGATGGCGTCGTCTGTTGAACGGTTTAGACGATAAGCAAACTGCAGTGGGTCTTTTGAGGGGGGCAGCTTGGTCTTAATGTGCCTCATGACGAGCCTCTTGAAGCACTTAATGATGATGGGTGTGAGGGTGACAGGACAGTAGTCGTTGAGGCAGGACGCTGAAGACTTCTTTGGCATGGGGACGATGGTGGTGGCCTTGAAGCACGTTGGAACAACGGCACTGCTCAGAGAGATGTTGAAGATGTTGGTTAGAACATCTGCCAGCTGGTCTGCACATCCTCTGATCAATCTGCCAGGAATGTTGTCTGGTCCAGCAGCCTTCCGTGGGTTGACTATGTAGAATTTTCCTCAAATCAGCCGGGGTAAGACAGAGCACCTGGTTGTTGGGAGGAGGGGTGGTGTTCCTCGCCATCACGTCATTCTGTGCTTCAAACCTAGCATAGAAGTCGTTCAATGCATCTGGAAGGGAGACACCTTTATCACAGGCAACTGATGTTGTCCTGTAGTTGGTGATGGCCTGGATGGCCTGCCACATGCGTTGCGTGTTGCCGCTGTCCTGGAAGTGACTGTGGATTCTCTGGGCGTGTGCGCGCTTTGCCTCTCTGATGGCCCGGGACAGTTTGGCCCTTGCTGTTCTTAGGGCAGCCTTGTCGCCTGCTCTGAAGAGTCTTGGGTCCTCAGCAGCACACGCACCAGTCATCCACGGCTTCTTGTTGGAGCATGTGGTGATGGTCTTGGAGAAGGTGACATCATCAATGCACTTGCTAAAGTAGCTGGTCACTGATGCTGTGTATTCCTCCACATTGGTAGAGTCACCATATGTCGCAGCCTCCCTGAACATGTTCCAGTCAGTACACTCAAAACTGTCCTGAAGAGCAGAGATGGCTCCTGCTGGCCAGGTTTTCACCTGCTTCTGGAGCGGTTTTGTGCATCTGATGAGTGGTCTGTATGTTAAAATGAGCGTAACAGAGATGTGGTGTGAGTAGCAGAGGTGGGGGCGGGGCTCCGCCCAGTACGCTTCTAGGATGTTTGTGTAAACAAGATCAAGCGGGTTTGCCCCTCTCTTTGCAAAGTCCACATACGGATAGAATTTAGGGAGCACTGTCTTGAGATTCGCATGGTTGAAATCTCCGGCGACAAAAAACAGAGCTTCCTTAGCGTTACCGCTGGGGGGAATGTAAACTCTGATTACAATAACAGTGGTGAATTCCCGTGGTAAATAAAAGTTCTGCATCTAACAGTCACAAAAGCTCCACCAGCAATGAGCAGTAACTAGAGACTAGCATAGAGTTATTGCACTATTCCATGTTGATGTAAACACACAAGCCACCACGTGAGTCTTACCTTTCTGTCGGCACCAAACGAGGCGAGCCCGTCTAGCTGAATGGCGGCGTCCGTCTGTCGCTGAGCCATGTCTCCATGAAAACAAAGACGCAGCAGTCTCTAAGCTCACGCTGCATAGTCTGCTGGCGTGTAGTCCATGTAGTCCAGTTTATTGTCCAGGGAGCAAACATTTGAGAGCAGGATAGATGGGAGAGCCAGCCGGCTAGGGTTTGTTTTTTAGCCTAGCATGGACCCCTGGCCCCTTGCCGCGCTTTCGCTTCCTCGCCCACCGCTTAAGACGTCCCCTCCCCTGGGCACCGGCATCAGGTGACACCAAGGACTGGAGGTCTGGTCTCCGCAGCAAGCCGAGTTTGTGTAGCAACTCCTGCAGATCATCATGCAGCTTGGTTGTTGCATGAATCATATATTTTAACAGTTCATTTTAAAATATATATTTTCGTCACATGTCCTGTACACAGACACCTAGTGTTCACATCTAAATGAAGTATACTTTGGGCTTTAGTCTACAGACGATGACACAGAGCAATACACCTAAACCATTGGTCATATGTCTAAATTCAACATATTTTCATTTACAGCAGGAAAGGGCTTGATATGACTAAATAATTGTTTGGGTGGGTTGAATTCATAAAGGTTTATGACTCATCAGATCTTATTATTTATTGACTGTCCTTCACTGGTGCTGCTAATAATTATTGTAACAACAGTCTCAGAACCTGTTCTTTATTGAAAACATTAATTATTATGCGAGTAATTGGGGCTCCTTGAGCCTTGAGCGGAGAAGCCTGCAGTGATCCGACAACTGCAACACAAGCTACTTTTTACACAGTAATTTGATTGAAAACTGTGGAGAATGTGAATCAGAATCCAGGCAAACAATTATTAGTTACTTGAAAAGAGAAAAACGTAATTTAATGGTGATTACATATCTAAAAACATTAGCGTAAGTGAACAGAGCTGTTTATAACGTATCATAACACATTCAATTTGATGCTGTTAACTGTTTATTTACTATTGCTTTTACTGTTGTTGATCCAAGATGGCGGCGTGGTAGTACGCAGCGGCCACTCCGGATACAAAATGGTGCTATTTTTGTCACTTAGCCTGAATTTACGGCACATGGACATCAGAGAAACCAGTGTTCATGTCTACCATCGCCAGACACTGCTCAAATGTAGTTTTTTTTACATAGGGAAGTTTTTTCCCTGGAAGCAGTGACAAATTGCTATTTAAATTTACCTCACATCCCGTTTGACCAAAAAGAATAAACTCTGACTTATCCTCGTTTAATTAGAGAAAGTTGTTTGCCAGCCAACACTGCACATCGGCCATGCATTTATGCAGAGACTCAAAAGAGGGGTGCTTCCCATGTTTAACAGGAAAGTAAAGTTGAGAGTCATCAGCATACAGATGGCAGTGTATGCCATGCTTATCAAAGATCTTTCCTAACAGAAGCATGTAGAGGGAGAATAAAACGGGTGCCAAGATGGAGCCCTGAGGGACCCCACATGTTAAAGGAACAACTGATGAAGAACAGTTCTCTAAACAGACTGAAATTGTTCTACCCTTCAGATATGAAGAGACCCAATCCAAGGCTAACCCCTGAAGACCAATCCTGATCGCACTTGGACCAATTGAGTACACCACCTCCTTAAACAAAGCGGATGGAATAACATCACACGTAGAACCAGTAGGCTTCATATGTGTAATTATATGTTTGAGTTGAGACAGGGACACAGATACAAAACAGGTCAACAGATTGTGTGGAACTGTTTAGGTAACAGGATCATTGCTAGCAGGTAAGATCCATGAGCGTATACCAGCAATTTTAACAGTAAAATTTTTTTTTAAAACTGCTCACATGTCCACCAAAGGGGAGAGGGGAGTAAAGGCAACTGGATGAAGAAATTATGTAATGGTAGAAAAAAGAACTTTAGCATTATGACAGTTCTTTGACATGATATTAGAAAAATAGCTTGATCTGGCTAATTTAACTGCTCTTTGAAATTGAATCAAACAGTCACTCAAAATTGCATAGGACACTTATAGTTTATATTCAAGCCACATTCGCTCAGCCTTCCTGCACTACTGCCTAAGAGCACAGGTATTACTATTCAACCAGGGCTTAGCCTTGACTTTTTTCTTCCTAATTTTTAATGGAGCCACAATGTTTAAGATGCCAGAACATGACAAGTTGAACTTGGAGACCAACTCCTCAGGCCCCATACCAGAAAATGGAGACTCAAGCAGTGATTTCAGTGGAGAAACATTAAAAGCAGCTGAAAAACTACTAGCAGTAGAAGGAGTGATAAAATTAGATGTGACAGCAACAAGGCCATCATTAGCTTGATCATTGTATGAAAAATTAGGGTTAAAAATAACAGTCTTGTGATCTGAGAACACAGTGTCAGCAATTTGCACATTGCTGATAGAAAATCCAAGAGATAAAACCATATCAAGGGTATGACCACATATATTTGGTTATATATGGTTTAGGACCAGCAACACTCTGAAATAAACCAAAATAATCGAATAAATTAACAAACTCTTTGACCAGTGGTGTTGAAGGACAACACACGTGAATATTAAAATCCCCCAAAATTAAAATGTTATCTGAGCAAGGAATAATAGCAGATAAAAAATCAGAGAACTCATTTATAAACTCTTTGTGATATGATGGTGGTCTGTAGATGAGGGCACATAACACAGATTTAAATGACTTCAGCATAATCAACTGAGCCTGAAACGTACAAAATGCCTCAATGGACAGAAACCTGTATTTGAACTTGTTTTTAAAAATAACTGTAAGGCCCCCACCCCTACCGACAGCCCTAGGTGTAACAAGGCAGACGAGGAAAGAGGATCTAAATGCAGCTTTTAATGAAAAAACAAATGATGAACAAGGTAACTCAAAATATAACGAAAAAAAAAACAAAAACACAGGAAACCAAGAACAGGACTTGGAACAAGACATGAATACATATAACAACTGACAACAGATGATAAAACAACATGGCTTTAAATACACAAAAGATAATGACTAAATGAAACACAGGTGAGGACAATGAAGGACATCTGGCAGAGATGAGAGCAGGGGATGATGGGAAGTGTAGTCCATGGGGAACAGATGACAGAGGCAAAACACAGGGCAGACAACAGTGAATCGTGATACTAGGTGAGCTAAAGTAGCTACAGTCGGGAGGTAAAAGTTCTCAAAGAGGAGCCATGTCACCGTTGCTGAGCCAAGTCTCCGTAACAGATAAAAAATCCAATTCACGAGAGAGAAAAAGATCATTCCGAAAAAAGGATTTGTTAGAGAGAGATCTTGCATTGATCAAAGCCATTGTCACTGAGATATATTCAGATGAAAGATGAGAAGTACCATATGTATTTCCCGACCTACCACTACCCAGGGAACGTAGATTGTTTAAGTTAGCACCACGGTCTTCATGCCGCCACCTCGAAACCATGGTCTGTGATTGTCACCACCCTGATCCAGATGAAATTGGAAGTACAAGCACCGAACCTCTCAGAGTCGGCAGCAACACCATCCAGCACTGAGGCCATAGAGCAGGAGAAAGTTATCCTTCGTGACTTTTTCGACCTCAATAAGCATCCAGCCCGCTTTCGATGCTTCCTTCTGTGTTTCCTCTGCAAGCACAAACACCCAGGCAGGTGGGAGACTTGTGTCAGCGTGACTGGTGCAGCATGGGAAGGTAACCACCAGTTGACACTGGGATCGCGTATCAAACAGTCAGTTACCTCTGTTCAAAAATTTAAAACAGCCAAGCGATCATAGACTAGAACAGAGCAAACCGTGTGAGAAATAAAGCCAATGATAAAGATAGAAACTAGAGTTAACAAAGATAAGGATAAGTCACGTTGGCCATGACTGCAAGCCAGTAAACAACCTGGCACCATCATTCCAACTCCAACTCTGAAGTGTGCACATGCACCTGGAATTATTTACAATAATTAGAGGGTCCATAAAGTGGCAAAACCCACAGTTGAGCTGTTGCTTTCAGGAAGAAGTGCAAAAAAAAGAATCAGCAGACAGATGTGAAAACAAGAGAAAGGGTGCTTCTCAATTCTTAAATTGTGCATCCTCGTTTCCTTACTCTTTCGTCCTGAAGCATGTGACATGGAAACCGATCAAAGTCTGCTATCATGAAGTATGTATCAATTCTCTAAATGCACTGCGAGGAGGTGAGGACAGAGGAAGCTTGAGCGAGGAAATAGGAGATTCCTATGTGGAAATATTTTGGTCTAAGCACCTGACGCACGTATAAATTCTCCTCCCGCTTCACATCAGAGGCAACAGTTTTAATTTATGTTTCACATTTGCACTTTAAATAAAACATAATTGACACGTACTTCAAATGTGCATCTTGAATTATTAGGTATTATAATGAAAATATAAATTAATTTCAACAACACAATAAAAAGATTCAACAACACAATGGCAAGCGTTCCGAGGTACTGCAGGCACTTGGAAGTGAAGTGTGAGTGAGCAGGACATTTCATTTCATAAATTCATCTTGCTTTGATTCCTCTGTCCACATTTCTTTAGAGAGAGACTTAAGGGAGCAAGGAAAGGAAAGGACAATTTCACAAATGAGAAGCACCCAAATAGTCCAGTCTCTTACAGCAGTCATAGCGCACATGTGCCAACCGTCTGTGTATGCTCATCACCACATGCTCCTAATGTCAAATGGAGTATTCTTTCAAGGGATGTGCATTCAACAATATGCTTACACAAAGTGTTTGCATCAAAACTAAAGTATATATTAGGCTTCATGCAGCCATCATGAGAGTGTGAATGGGTCACACTTCTGAGACATTTGTCTATCTATTACTGTGAGAAACAGAGACTGTCTCAATCACAACTCATTGTGTCTCACTGGTGACCTGTGGACACTTTCCCAAGTGGATCTGGTTTCTGCTGGCAGAGGAATCATGTTACTGTCGATCTTATTCATTGAAAGAATCACAGGGTGTGTGTGTTCAGGGTTTGCCTTCATTGTATGTGAGCAAATGTCCCCACAATGATACTAAAACTTGAAATCCTTGACATTGCGTGGAGCAGCCAGCGGTCCCCACGAGGAATATATGGCTTCATTAAATAATGTCTTGTTAATAATTATGCAGAAAGGTTTGCGTGAGAATAAGGTTTAGGAAATAAAAATATAATTAGCTCAGTATAAAACAATAGAAAAAAAGTAGGTGAAATTTGTTTCTATTTATGAATCTCGAAGAAGTGATATTGCTGTTTACTTACCAGAGCCAAAATGTTATTTTTCCTTCAATAAATGCATGTCTTTCAAGTAACACTGCTTTGTTTGCCAAAGTCAAGCAGATATGAAGGGGGAGAGCAGGAAAAACTATTTTGCTCATTCATAAGACATGTCAGTTATCTGTACACGTGTCAATTATACTTATAATATTGAGTCGGATGCATTTAAACTGTTAATGCAAGCATAGGACGATGTTATTCATAACAGCCAGACTGTATGATGAAGGAATGACATCACTGTAACACTATAAAGTCATATACACTCATTTGCCTCAGTCGCTTTCTGTGTGTTCTTCATGCTTAAAAAGTAGCTCTTACATTCATGCAGATGGGATTATCACAGATGTTTTGTGATACTGTGACCAAAAAAAGAGTAGAAAACAACACAAAACATTCGTAACTTCTGAATGAGAGATGTTTACGGGGATGTACATGCCGGTCATGTAATGGATACCTATAGATAAGAATATCATTGTGTGGCACGGTGGAGGGCGGGACCAGCGCGTGATTACGCACGCCCGGTCCCGTATCAGGCTAATTGAGCCGTTAAGAGGGAAAAGGCCAACGCAGAGCGGTATCGAGAGAGAGGAGAGAGAGATTAAAGGAAAGAAAGAAAAAAAAAACGTACTCGCCGGTTCTCTGATACGCCGTAGCTCGTTCCTCAGCCACTTCTCCACCCTCTACAGGACAACAGCCGCGCCTCTCCGGGCAGATCGGAGGCAGTCCTCAGCCCCTGGCGGACGGAACGCCCCGCCGCGTTCCCGGGGTGTCGAAGGGGCCTCCCCCCACCCCTGGCAGCGGTTCTCCCGCTCCAGGCGGTCGGCGGCGAGCCCCTCCCCGAACGTGGTCGGCAGTCTCCAACCCCGCCGCGTTCCAGCGGCTACTAGGGGACTCCCCCGCCCCTGGCAGCGGCCCTAACCGCTCCAGGCGGTCGGCCAGGAGCCCCTCCTCCCCTCGCGATTGGCGGCCGTTCCTCCGCGTCCAGGTGGCTGGGCTCCTCCGTCTCCCGGCAGATGGCCGCGGCTGCTCCATTGAGAAGTGGCGAGAACTCCGCTACGGCGTATCCCTCTTCCTTCCCGGGTTTCGGCACCAATGTAAAGACGTTCAAGGTTACGGGCAAGGAAGAGGAGAGAAACCGGCTTGTCAACATAAATAATATTTTAATAAAGAACTTAAAACAAACACATAGGACAACAGACATGTCTGCTGATTAAGCTCTCTCTCCCGATCGCCGTCTGCGAGTGGCCTTTATCCCTCTTAACGGCTCAATTAGCCTGATACGGGACCGGGCGTGCGTAATCACGCGCCGGTCCCGCCCTCCACCGTGCCACACATTGTTATTATCTTTCTTGTTAAAATACTGCTACTGGTTTCTGTAGTCTGTTCTAAGGCAGTACCGGAAGACTCCGGCAAGCGGCATACTTGGGGAATTAATGATACTTGGGTTCTCTTTCCTCATTCTTATAAGAAATTACATGAGGGAAACGCAACTTGTGTCTGTGTCTGTCAATTTTTAAATATATATGTTCCCTATGTAGCGTGGCCACATAAGGGGAAGTTTTTATATAAGGTTAATGACAAAAAACTAATTATGTTTAGTCATTATATGCAATTACTTTCATTGCTTTCCTCTGTATGCTGTATTCGCCAAAGCTGTGGTGTATTTGACCCCGATTCCTGTTCGCGCGATACTTCTCATGACTTCGCGTCACGTGATGACCTGACACGTAAACAGGAAATTACTACGACTTCACGGTATATAAGGGACGCGTATGCGGTCTTCGGGAGTGCGTACTCTCATTCACATATCTTTTCCCTTCTTTGATGGATTATTGCTGTACTGACTTGGAAGCGCTGGGTCGCCGTTCCTCGGAGGAGTATTTCCGTTAGGCTCGCAGCCTGGATTAACTTTTTTCAGAGGACTAAAGACAGTCATCATTAGATCTTGCTCACGGACTACACAAAGATACCGGTGAGGCTGATCTGAACTCTGCCATTAACTCTGCACGTGGGAATACACTTTACACACACACATACACATCACTTACATGCGTTGGTTTGGTGTTATTGTAAATTTTCTTCTGTCTTGTTAATACACTTGGGTTGATTGTTTATTTAACAGTGTCGAGTCTACTTTTCTTACTCCTTAGTTCAAATAGAAACGGGACTTTTGTTCCCTTTATTTTGTTTACACTCTACATTTTAAGTTTGTGAAGTGTTACATAGTGGTGGCCCATACAGGGAAAAACGTGCTGTTTCTTTTTGTTATAGTGTTTTTTTTTCTGTGTCCATAAATATGGAGGAAGAGACACACGTAAATGGAGTAATTAATCAGAAACTAAATACTGATGAAAATGAGTTAAGGTGTAGCTTTGATGAGGCTGATTTCACTGCAGGCCCATTTGTTACCAGACGTAATCCGGCAGCTGAAATAACATCTATGCTGAGTTCAATGTATATTGATGATGATGATGGTGATGATGATGATTCTGATGAAAGAGATGTAGTGAATGTAAATATTGTACAAACAATGCAAACAGAGGTTGATAAACTGAAGGTGGATTTATTGGCTCTTAGTGCTAAAATACAACATAATGAACAGGAGTTAAAACAGTCTGTAGATAGTTCCCTTAATAGAGAAACCAGTTTCCGGGAGGCAGTGGACACTGGCTTAGCAGAGTTAGAAGATCATTTCCAGAGGTCTATAGAGAAGTTGGAGAAAGCGGTGGTTGACTGTTTCCTGCGGAGAGATGCCAGATGGGAGAATCAAATGAAAAAGTTAAGATTCACCAGTACCCCATCTCGCTCTCAAATACAGACTTTTAACCCAGCCCCTTCCATATCTACTGTGAATGATTTGAGAACTCCTATACCAGCATCAAGAGTTAAAGTCCCCCCTGCCAATAGGGTCAACGCTACCTTTGATGTCGCATATGGAGCTCCACTAACGAATATGCCTCACTCTACTGGCGTTCCCAGTATCTCGTCCTTCTGTGGGAGACCCCCGATACGGCTGGAATTCCCTTCCTTCGGGGAATCATGTGAGACGTCGGACGTACTCCATTTCATTGAACAGTGTGAAAATTATCTGGACATCAGGCCCCTTCCTAGTGTGGAGCTTGTTGGCACGCTAAGTACAGTGCTCAAGGGACCCGCTTTGAGCTGGTGGAAGGCAGAAAAAGCCAAGGTCACAGATTGGCAATCTTTCAAAGATGCTTTTATGTCTGCTTTTCTCCCAGAGGATTACCTCACGGAAGTGGAAGACAAGTTGAGGTCCCTGGTGCAGCAACCACGTCAGCGATTGAGGGATTTCGCCTATGACTACCGAGCTCTGTGCCTCAAATGGAAGCCTGATATCACAGAAGACGAGATGGTGAGCAGAATTCTGAACAACATCAATCCAAGGGTTGCGGGCTGTCTGAGAGGGACGGTGAAATCTGTGGAACAGCTGGTGAAGGTGGGATCTATGGTGGAGAAGGACTGGATGGGTGCAAAAGATTACTGGCAGAAAGTGGGTAATTTGAATGGTAAAGACAAGGTGAATAAAAAACCACCTGAACGGAATACCTCCAAAGGTCCAGCAGGATTGTCCATTGCACAAACACACCCCATAACTTCCCTTCTGGTAGTCCCTGTAACAATAAAAGGACAAGAGGTGAAGGCGGTGCTGGATACAGGGAGCACGTACACCCTTATTCAGGAAAACCTGTGGAGACAATTAGGAGGGGAAACAAATCCTGACCCTCCAGTTCCCCATCAACGATTCATTATGGCTGATGGAAAAGTGCATCAGGCTATTAGCCAGAAAACCATATGTTTTAAGTGGCATGATAAGGTATGCATAGTGGAGACTTATATAATGAAGGATGCTCATCTGGCCTTTCCCATTATAGCTGGCTTGGACTTCCTAAGAGCCGCTGAAGCCATAGTGGATATAGGACAAGGGAGATATGGCCTGAAAATGGGCAAAGGATACATTTATCATCCCTTCCTAAACACCCTTATCAATCCGGGGCTGTCTACAAATCCGGGAGGTGAACGAGGATACACTACTACTGCTGTGAGTCTCTATTACGCCTTACCTCCAACCTGGAAACCTCCACTCAATTCCCTGCACCCAGAAGTTGCTCCCAGCTGGGATTCCGACGATCAGGAGGAATTACGGAAGCTGATGAACACTTGGCCTCATACCACCTCAAAGGCGCTGGGTAAAACATCTGTGGAACAGCACAAAATTATCCTATCTGATGAAATGCCCATTAAATCCCGAGCTTATAGGGCCTCACCTTTCAAGAAAAAAATTATTGATGAGCAAGTAGAACGTATGCTAAGAGACCACATCATCGAGCCTTCTTTCTCGCCTTGGTCATCACCTGTAGTCCTTGTCCCCAAACCTGATGGTACCTACAGGTTCTGCGTTGATTATAGGAGGCTGAATAGTAAGACCATACCTGACGCTTATCCAATGCCAATCATTCATGACATCTTGGAATCTATGGAAGGCGCATCCTGGTTCAGTACATTGGACTTGCAGTCAGGATACTGGCAGGTAGAAATGGAGGAAAGTAGTAAAGATAAAACAGCGTTCATCACCTCTCAGGGACTGTTCCAATTCCGCTCCATGCCATATGGGCTTCGAAATGCCACAGCCACCTTCCAAAGGCTGATGGAGAAGGTCCTAGCAGAATTGAGAGGGAAGTTTTGCTTTGTGTACATTGATGACATTATAATCTATTCACGGACTTTAAACGAACATGTACAACATCTTAACACCATTCTACAAAGACTAAACCAAGCATCCCTTACCCTGAACATGAAGAAATGTCACTTCTTTAAAAAACAGTTAAAATTCCTTGGCCACATCGTCTCAGTGAAAGGAGTGGAGGTCGATCCTGAGAAGACCCGGGCAGTTGCTGACTATCCTCCTCCCAAAGACCTTAAAGCCCTCCAACGCTTCTTGGGATTAGCAGGGTGGTACCACAAGTTCATTCCCCATTTTGCAGACATCACAGCTCCATTAAATAACCTGAAAAAGAAAGGAGTAAAATGGGATTGGACTCCTGAGTGCCAAACCAGCCTTGAGAACATCAAACAAATATTGCAAGACCCACCCGTATTGATGCAGCCTGACCTCAATCAACCTTTCCAGGTACATACAGATGCCAGTGATGTGGGCTTAGGAGCCATTATTACCCAGCAAACTCCTGAGGGGGAACGGGTAATTGCTTATGCATCACGAACATTGCGTGGACCTGAGGTGAACTATTCAACGGCTGAAAAAGAGTGTCTGGCGGTGGTCTGGGCGGTGGAAAAATGGAGACGTTATCTTGAAGGAAGACAGTTTGACATTTACAGCGATCATGCTGCCTTAACTTGGGCCTTCAATAGCCCTAAAACCTCCTCTCGGCTGACTCGGTGGACTCTTAGGCTGCAGCAATTCATCTTCCAAGTACATCATAGGAGAGGATGTCTGAACCTGGGACCAGATGCTTTGTCACGAGCCTGTGAATCTAAGGAAAGAGAAAGTGTGCACTGTATGGCCTTAACAACATCGAAATGTGCATCAGACATACCTCACACGTTAGCAGAAATCTCTCAAGCACAAAGTAGTGACAATACTGTTTCTCTCCTACAATTGGCCCAAAAAAACAGAAAGGTACAGGATCAACAGATTACCATCGAAGTCCACCAGGGGGTGTCCTATCGCCGGGTACCTGTAAAAAATAACAGAGATAAATTCCAATTGGTTGTTCCTCAGGCATTAATACCTGGATTTTTACATTACTTTCATGATAACCCGCTGGGAGGACATCTGGGACGACTAAAAACATTGCTGAGGCTCTTGGAGGTGGCATGGTGGCCCACTGTCCGAAAAGACGTTTGGCAATACGTCAAAGGATGCGATACCTGTCAAAAATATAAACACGACAATACTAAACCCAGTGGCTTTCTACAGCATACGCAAGTGACAGAACCGGGTCACACTTTGGGGATGGATTTTATGGGACCTTTTCCTCTCAGTAAGAAACAGAACACTTACCTTCTGGTGATAGTTGACTATTACACCAAATGGGTAGAGATGTTCCCCCTTAGAGATAGTAAAACACAGAAGATCGTCAAAATTCTCAGGGAAGAAATCTTTACCCGATGGGGGGTCCCTAAATACATCATATCTGACCGGGGAGCACAATTCACTTCCAACGTACTGTCAGAGCTATGCAAGTCCTGGGGAAGCATCCAAAAGCTTACTACCAGCTATCACCCTCAAACAAACCTGACAGAAAGAATCAACAGGACAGTGAAAACTATGATTGCGTCATATGTGGGACAATACCATCAAACATGGGACCAGTGGTTACCTGAGCTAAGGTTTGCTATCAACACGGCACACCAAGAAACCACAGGTAGAGCTCCGGCTGAATTAATGCTGGGCAGACAGCTTCACGGTCCTCTAGAGAGGTTAATCCTCAAACCCCCCACTCCTGACCAAACCTCGTATAATCTAGTTGAAAGACAGAACATCATGGCAGAGGAGGTAAGGCTCCGAGTAGGGGTACAACAAGCCAGACAAGCTAGATATTACAATGCCCGACGGAAAGATGCGCAGTTTCAGCCGGGTGATCTAGTCTGGATTAAAACTCACCCTCTCTCGTCTTCCTCGAATAAATACTCTGCTAAGCTAGCGCCCAAGTGGGAGGGACCAGCGAAAATAATTAAAAAAATGGGGCCAATAAATTACACCGTTGGTTGGGGTGACCCATATAAAACAGACATTTTAAATGTGGTTAACCTGAAACACTGGTACGGACGATCTCCTCCTATGCCAATGGCTGGGGGGGGGGGGATCTATGTAGCGTGGCCACATAAGGGGAAGTTTTTATATAAGGTTAATGACAAAAAACTAATTATGTTTAGTCATTATATGCAATTACTTTCATTGCTTTCCTCTGTATGCTGTATTCGCCAAAGCTGTGGTGTATTTGACCCCGATTCCTGTTCGCGCGATACTTCTCATGACTTCGCGTCACGTGATGACCTGACATGTAAACAGGAAATTACTACGACTTCACGGTATATAAGGGACGCGTATGCGGTCTTCGGGAGTGCGTACTCTCATTCACATATCTTTTCCCTTCTTTGATGGATTATTGCTGTACTGACTTGGAAGCGCTGGGTCGCCGTTCCTCGGAGGAGTATTTCCGTTAGGCTCGCAGCCTGGATTAACTTTTTTCAGAGGACTAAAGACAGTCATCATTAGATCTTGCTCACGGACTACACAAAGATACCGGTGAGGCTGATCTGAACTCTGCCATTATCTCTGCACGCGGGAATACACTTTACACACACACATACACATCACTTACATGCGTTGGTTTGGTGTTATTGTAAATTTTCTTCTGTCTTGTTAATACACTTGGGTTGATTGTTTATTTAACAGTGTCGAGTCTACTTTTCTTACTCCTTAGTTCAAATAGAAACGGGACTTTTGTTCCCTTTATTTTGTTTACACTCTACATTTTAAGTTTGTGAAGTGTTACACCCTTTGGCAGGTAAGCCACTAAATAACTGTAATTTGTGGTGGTTTAAGTAAGGGATAATCCACGGCTTGGTGTGCATTAAACTTTTAAATGCACGACGTGGAGGCGATGAACCACCCAACATGAAATGCATTTAAAATCGTTTAACGCACACCTAGCCATGGATTATCCCGCTTATACCATGGTCCCTTGCCAGAATTGATTAGTAACAGCTATAATATTTTTCTTGCGCTGCAAATTTTGACTGTAAAAATAAAAAATAACAGCTAATTTTATCTAAGGGCTGTTTTGGATCTGCAGCTCTGCCTGTTCTAAACCAGACACAGAGAAAAAGTAGTTGACCGCTCACTTAGTCAAAACTGTTCATTTAAATGCACGATCCAGAAATAATAATATCCACAGAATGTAGACGGGTTGACACTCCATATAAAATTTATTCTAAATGTTTTTTTATTTTCATTATCATTGTTATTTTCATATTAATGTGGAAAAACAGACTTTACAAACGTGGCAATGACAGTAAGTGCTACTTTTAAGATAACGTCTAGGTTACGTATGTAACCTCCTTTCCCTGATGGAGGGAACGAGACGTGTCGAAGAAGCAACACTAGGGGTCTCTCTTGAGCGCCGAATATGCCTCTGATCTATGAAAAAAGGCCAATGAGAAGTTGGCAGACAGTATTTGCATACCCTGCCCCCGGACATACGGGTATAAACGCGGGGAAATACGTCGAGTTCATTCAGGAATTTTCTGAGGAGCCGGAAATGGTCCAGCCACTACAGTGGCTCGGCGACGTGGCCGGGAGGACACGACGTCTCGATCCCTTCATCAGGGAATGGAAGTTACATACATACGTTGTGTCGAAGAAGCGACACTAGGCGTCCAATTTAAATCACACCATGCGCTGAGCCATGTACGTGTTCTGCTGACACAGGAGCAGGCAGGTATTTTACGTGCAAAGGCGACCAGCTGTGTCAGACCCTTCCCCAATGCCCCATAAAAGTCATCGGAATCATTCTGGTTACCCCAAACTGGCCTCTTTTCTCTCTATGTTTCTCTGCATAGAGCAAGAAATGGCTAGGGCCCATACACACATCGAGGGAAGGGGGTCTTACCCAGTTTCCTATTCTTTTAGGGGGGAAAGACCCTGCGGAGACCACACCTGCCCGGAAGGGGGAGGCAGGAGTCCTGACCTGTGGAGCACCTATTCCAGTACAGGTAGATTAAGTACCCGCAGTGGGTACCTCTACCACTGTGCGCCGGCACCTCACTCGTGTGATTCATTCTTCCACAGTTATGCAGTTCTCAGAGGTGTATGCTTCTGCTTATTTGTCTCACATCACTGATGTCATTACTTGTATTTCAAGTCTTTAACACAACTTTCACTGCCATTTTAGATAAGGTTGCTCCTTTAAAGTCACGGAGATGTAAAAATAGGTCAGGCATCCAGCCTTGGCTTAATGAGCATACTCGCTGTGTTAGGCAGGATTGTAGGAAGGCAGAGCGTAAGTGGAAGAAGGATAAACTTAAGGTTTCGTTTGAAATGTTTCATGATTCCTTAAAGCAGTATCAAGTCTCTATCAAAATCAAACTAATTCTCCAAAGTAATTGCTAAAAATGCGTTTTGAACCCTGCCCCTGTGGGCTATCCAGATGCAACCCCTCTGACATTTGAAAAATTTCTTGAATTTTTTATTGACAAAATTCGTGACATTAGAACACATGTCATGGTGATACACTCTGAACCCATGCTGCCTTCCAGTTCTTTTAGTCACTTTGACCCTGTTTCATCTGCCCAACTGTCGGATATAATTTTGTTAATGAAACCTACTAACTCTCCCATTGATGTCATACCATCACGGCTTCTCAAAGATGTTTTTTTTTCTGTTGACCCCTTTATGCTGGCCATAATCAACAGTTCTTTGTTGAAAAAACCTAACCTTGACCCTACAGTTTATAAGAATTATAGGCCTATTTCAAAATTGCCCTTTCTGTCCAAAATCTGGGAAAAGGTGGTTTATTCGCAGCTCCATTCTTATCTAATCACCTTCAACATATTTGACAGATTTCAATCAGGCTTTAGGGCACTGCATAGTACTGAGACTGCACAATTAAAGGTGACCAATGACATTTTAGACTCTCTGGATTCTGGCAACGGGGCCATTTTAATTCTTCTAAACCTCAGTGCAGCATTTGACACGATCGATCACTCCATTCTTTTACATCGTATTGAGAAGGTGGTTGGCATCCAGGGAGTTGCATTAAACTGGTTTTCCTCATATCTTTTTCTATCAGTATTAATTATCACTTCTCTTCCCCAACACTGCTCACATGTGGCGTTCCACAAGGCTCCATGTTGGGTCCTCTGCTTTTTTCACTTTATATACTTCCTTTAGGCTCTATCTTTCAGAAGTACAGTGTAGCCTATCATTGTTATGCTGAAGACACACAATTTTACCTTCCTGTCAGGCCTAACAATTGTTGTTCTATCAGTAATCTCATTTCCTGTCTTGAGGAAGTTAAATTATGGATATCTGAAAACTTCCTCATGCTTAATGAGGATAATACCAAGGTCATTGCTTTTGGCTCTTCGTTATGTATTGCTGACATTGAAAACCAATTAGGTACTCTGTCTATAACCATGCACAATAGAGTTAAGAACTTGGGGGTCATCTTTGATTCTGACTTATTGTTTGATAAGCAGATAAAAGCTGTTGTTAAAGGAAGCTTTTTTTCATCTAAGGTCCATTGCTAAATTAAAACAGTTTCTCTCACAGAAGGACTTGGAAATAGTGATTCATGCTCTCATTACATCCCGGCTTGATTACTGCAATGCCTTATATGTGGGTCTGTCTCAATCTTCTTTTTCACGTCTGCAAGTAGTCCAAAATGTAGCAGCTAGTCTTCTAACGGGTACCAAGAAAAGAGAGCATATTACCCCAGTTCTCGCTTCCCTACAATGGCTTCCAGTTAGCTATTGAGTTAAATTCAAGGTTGTGCTGTATGTTTATAAGGCCTTGCATGGTTTAGCCCCTCAGTACATTGCTGATTTACTTCATCAACATTTCATCGTTCCTGTTTGAATCCTAAAGGTGATCGGGCGTTTGTGGTTGTGGCCCCCAGGTTGTGGAATGCACTACCATTCGTTGTTAGGTCCTCTTCCTCATTGCCTATATTTAAATCTAGATTGAAGACTCATTTTTTCTCCTTAGCCTATAATGTTGTTTGATAAATTATAGGAGTTTTTTATGTAGGTTTTATAATGTTTTATTAATTTGTTCTTTTTTGACATTTTATTAGTTCTATTTTATTCTGTTATTAATGTTTGTAAAAAATTGTACAGCACTTTGGTTACAACACTTGTTGTTTTTGGATCGGGTCGGCAAGATCTTCTGCTGAACTGCGGACAGTGAGGAGTCCTCCAGGGATCCGAATGAGTGGGATCTCCTGGGAGAGAAAGCGCACAGTTTTACCTCGGTCAAAGGAAAGGGCGCTAGGTGCAAGCGATCCACACGGTCAGTCCATCAGTGTGTACCGAGTTCTACTGGTTCGGACCTGAGAAAACACAGGTCAATACTGACTCAACCCTGAGATTGTAGAATCTTGCAAATGTATTAGGTGTTGCCAAACCCGCTGCTCTACATATGTCTGCCAGGGAGGTGCCTCTTGCCAGTGCCCATAAGGACACAACACTCCTTGTTGAGTGCGCAGGGGGGGGGGGCACGGCCTGGGTGTGATAGGCCAATGAAATGCCGTCCATCACCCAGTGGGAAAGTCTCTGTTTGGAGACAGCGTTCCCTTTCTGCTGTCCGCCAAAGCAGACAAAGAGCTGCTCAGAACGTCTAAAGCTCTGCGTGCGGTCCAAGTAGGTACGCAAAGCACATACTGGACACAGCAACGAAGGGGCTCGGTCCAACTGATTCTAGCGGCTCAAAGGGGGGTCTCTGAAGGCCTGCATGGACCACCGAGAGATCCCAGGGGGGGAACAGGCCTGGCTGGGAAGGATTTAACCTCCGGGCGCCTCTTAGGAACCTGATGATTAAGTCATGCTTACCCAAAGACTTTCCGTCTACTGCGTCATGGTGGGCTGCGATAGCAACAACATACACCTTCAAGATGGAAGGGGACAGCCTCCCCTCCAGCCTCTCCTGCAGAAATAAGAGTACTGACCTAACTGTGCACCTCTGTGGGTCTTCAGCCCGGGAAGAGCACCAATTTGTGAACAAGTGTCACTTCAGGGCGTAAAGTTGCCTGGTAGAGGGGGGCTCTGGCTTGGTTGATCGTGTCTACGACGGCAGGTGGTAGACCAGATAGATCTTCCAGGACACCTGATGCAAGGGTATTCCTGCCCGCAGAAAGCAGAGGTCTGGTAACTGGTGACCACCGTGAATGTTTGGCAGCAGGCAGGGTTGACCATCACACGGTGCATGGCACCATGCTCGTCTCGTGACTCGAGTCTGAAGCCAGTCCTGAAGCGGTCTCATATTCTTCAACCCCAGTGGCGCAAACGCCGCGGAGGATGCCATATGCCCCAGGAGCCTCTGGAAAAGTTTGATGGGGACCGCTGTGCCCGGCCTGAAGGCGGCAAGGCATTTCAGCACCGACTGCACGCGCTCGTTGGTGAGACGTGCTGACATTGCGACTGAGTCTAACTCCATGCCGAGAAAAGAGATGCTCTGAACTGGGGTGAGCTTGCTCTTTTCCCAGTTGACCTGAAGCCCCAAACGGCTGAGGTGGCTGAGCACCTGTCTCTGTGAGCGCATAGTAACTCTCGGGAGTGGGCCAGAATGAGCCAGTCGTCAAGATAGTTGTGAATTTCAGGTTCTCGGAGCAGGGCAAGGGCTGCCTCTACGACTTTCGTGAAGACGTGAGGGGACAGAGACATGCCGAAGGGGAGGACTTTGTACTGATACGCCTGGCCATCGAACGCAAACCGTAGGAATGGTCGGTGTCGAGGCAGAATTGAGACATGGATGTACGCGTCCTTCAGGTCTACTGCTGTGAACCAATCTAGATGCCGGACGCAAGTTAAGATGTGTTTTTGCGTGAGAATTTTGAATGGGAGTTTGTGCAAAGCCTGGTTGAAAACTCGCCAGTCCAAGATCGGTCGTAAGCCACCACCTTTCTTGGGTACAATGAAGTAAGGGCTGTAGAAACCCTTCTTCATCTCGGTTGGAGGGACAGGCTCTATCGTGTCTTTGAGTAAGAGAGTAGCGATTTCCAAGTGCAGGGATTTGGCATGCTCGCCGTGTAAAGCGGACGCCCGTGAAGGGGGTCGGGGGCCTGGCAAACTGAATTGCGTAACCGAGTTGGATGGTCCGGGCCAGCCAGCGTGACAGGTTGGGAAGTGAAAGCCATGCAGCCAAGCTCCGTGCTAGGGGCACCAAGGGGATGATTATTTTTGACGTACCTGGCGGGGCGGAGCAGCGGGGCGGAGCAGGTAGTACGGCGTCGGGAGGTGAGGACAGTCCCAAGGCTCTGATGCTGAGAAAAGACTCGAAGCACATACCTTGCTCCGCACACCCGGCAGGGGGTGGGTTAGTGACTGAGGAGGAGGTCCGGTGGAGGCGTCCTCTAGACTCGTCAGAACCGGCTGGCCGGGGAACAGTTGAGGAACTGAAGGCAGGGGGTCCGTGTCCAGCATGCCTGGACTGTAGAGATCTGGCAGTAGAGTGCCGTGAGAACGGCATTTGCAGGCCAGGTGACCCAGAGACAAAGGAAATAGCTCTTTTACTGAGAATGTGTGTACCGTAGCCCCGTCTAGGGGGATCTTCGCCGCAGGAGGACGGCCTCGGCCTCGGCGAGGGCATGGCCCATAGCGGCAGGTTTGCAGCTGGGCAGGATCTGTGAGATGGCCTCCATCTGCTTCTTCACCGCGGAGAACTACTGGGCAAAGTACTTGACGGTGTCGCCGAAAGGCCGAACTGGGAGACAGGGGCGTTGAGGAAGCGTACTTTGTCGGTCTCACACATCTCGACCAAGTTCAGCCAAAGATGACGTTCCTGGACCACGAGTGTGGCCATCGACCTGCCCGAGTGACTGCGCTGTGACCTTCGTGGCTCTGAGGGCGAGATCGGTTGCTGAGCGCAGTTCCTGCAGCACATTGGGATCAGGTCTATCCCCGTGCATATCTTTAAGTGCCTTGGCCTAGTGGACTTGCAGGAGGGCCATGGCGTGCAGGGCGGAAGTGGCATGTCCGGTGGCACTGTAGACTTTGGCGGTCAATGAAGACATCGTCCTACAGGCCTTAGAGATTAGCACAGGGCGACCCCTCCAGGTGGTAGGGTTCCCGGGGCACAGGTGGAGCGCAACAGCCCTGTCGACCTGGGGAATCGCCATGTACCCATGGGCCGCTCCACCATGGGCCACTCCACCATCGAGGGTAGCGAGAGCGGATGAGCCGGTGGCTTTGTGATGAGTGGAGAGGAGTGCCCTCCACGAAGACGTCAGCTCATGCACTTCCGGGAAAAACTGGACCGGGGGGGGGGGGGGCATTTGTGAGCGGCTTAAAGGCCCCAGGAACCAGTCATCCAACCGTGATGGCTGTGGTGAGGACGTAGGGTTCCAGTCCAGCCCCACGCTGGTGGCGGCCCAGGCAAGCATGGTGGACATCTGCGCATCAGCCTCAGCCTGGACATGCTGGCCCGAAGGTGGCAGCCCAGGGGAGTCATCCGCCACTCATCCACCTCGAGCTCCAGAGGATAGGCAGACTGGCTGTGAGGCAACGGACGGGTGTCAACGAGCGTGCTGGGAGGCGGGTGGTCCGAGGGGGTGTACCCAGTGGAGCTGCACCCGCTGCCGTCCCCAGATTACCTCCATCGCCAGCCACATCGTCCTCAATCCCGTGGGAAGAAGGAGCAATGCGGGGGGTGGCTGGAGTGGCATGCTTTCTGTTGAAAGCGAGCCACGACCACAACGATGCCATGGTCATGCTCTCGCAGTGAGAACATGAACCATCCACAAACGCTGCCTCGGTGTGATCGCTGCCCAGACACATGAGACAACACCTGTGGCCGTCTGAAACGGAGAGCACTCTACCGCATCTAGGAACTACACAGGGGCGGAAAGGCATCTTTAAAAAGATGTGTCCTGAAAAGGACGTTCAATGCCACTGTGTACTGCACTTTTATAGGAAAATACTCTTTTACAAGAAAATCATTCATTTAATAAACTCTTTTAAGTTTCTGCGCTGTCGAAGCACCCAGGGGCAAACTGCACTGCCATGCAGAGAAGGAGAAAAGCCACTGAAGTGTGCCATAGATCAAACAGCAGGGAAGCGTCAGAGGAACAGGAACAGGTGTGTGACTCGCAGCTGACTGCATGCATGACCATCGGCTCCGAAGAAAATTTCTGAATGGACTCAACGTATTTCCCCGCTTTTATACCCGTATGTCCGGGGGTGGGGTATGCAAATACTGTCTGCCAACTTCTCATTGGCCTTTTTTCATAGATCAGAGGCATATTCGGCACTCAAGTGAGACCCCTAGTGTCGCTTCTTCGACACAACGTCGAAATGAGCGACAGACAGGGAATGTCATGTTTGCAATATAAACTGTGATACATAATGAATGGAAAATGACTTTACATCTACACTCACCTAAAGGATTATTAGGAACACCATACTAATACTGTGTTTGACCCCCTTTCGCCTTCAGAACTGCCTTAATTCTACGTGGCATTGATTCAACAAGGTCCTGAAAGCATTCTTTAGAAATGTTGGCCCCTATTGATAGGATAGCATCTTGCAGTTGATGGAGATTTCACGAAGCTCCCATTCCACCACATCCCAAAGATGCTCTATTGGGTTGAGATCTGGTGACTGTGGGGGCCATTTTAGTACAGTGAACTCATTGTCATATTCAAGAAACCAATTTGAAATGATTCGAGCTTTGTGACATGGTGCATTATCCTGCTGGAAATAGCCATCAGAGGATGGGTACATGGTGGCCATAAAGGGATGGACATGGTCAGAAACAATGCTCAGGTAGGCCGTGGCATTTAAACGATGCCCAATTGGCACTAAGGGGCCTAAAGTGTGCCAAGAAAACATCCCCCACACCATTACACCACCACCACCAGCCTGCACAGTGGTAACAAGGCATGATGGATCCATGTTCTCATTCTGTTTACGCCAAATTCTGACTCTACCATCTGAATGTCTCAACAGAAATCGAGACTCATCAGACCAGGCAACATTTTTCCAGTCTTCAACTGTCCAATTTTTGTGAGCTCTTGCAAATTGTAGCCTCTTTTTCCTATTTGTAGTGGAGATGAGTGGTACCCGGTGGGGTCTTCTGCTGTTGTAGCCCATCCACCTCAAGGTTGTGCGTGTTGTGGCTTCACAAATGCTTTGCTGCATACCTCGGTTGTAACGAGTGGTTATTTCAGTCAAAGTTGCTCTTCTATCAGCTTGAATCAGTCGGCCCATTCTCCTCTGACCTCTAGCATCAACAAGGCATTTTCGCCCACAGGACTGCCGCATACTGGATGTTTTTCCCTTTTCACACCATTCTTTGTAAACCCTAGAAATGGTTGTGCGTGAAAATCCCAGTAACTGAGCAGATTGTGAAATACTCAGACCGGCCCGTCTGGCACCAACACCCATGCCACGCTCAAAATTGCTTAAATCACCTTTCTTTCCCATTCTGACATTCAGTTAGGAGTTCAGGAGATTGTCTTGACCAGGACCACACCCCTAAATGCATTGAAGCAACTGCCATGTGATTGGTTGATTAGATAATTGCATTAATGAGAAATTGAACAGGTGTTCCTAATAATCCTTTAGGTGAGTGTATTTCAGAGTGTGATGACTGACTGATGAGTGATTTGGTAACACTGGCGCACAGGTTTAGTTTTCTTCCCGTAGTAGTGAGGGTGCAGTCCTTCCTGGGCTTCATCCAACACACATTTCACTCGAGCAGAAACCATTCATTTATTGCAGCCTTTTCTATAATGTGTGTTGTTAAATAAAATGCTTCTATTTTATTAATTACGCTCATCTCCTCCTCTTATTTGTTGCAAATCTTTGGGTTCGTAACAAATGGGGGCTCGTCTAATTTGTGTTTTTGAAATTTGATTGATATGCGAGCCGTACACTCTTCACAGTTTAGCGAGTCATTTTAGCTTTGTTTCTTTTTTCTCCTTTTCTTCTTTTTTGATTGGATTGGATTTCTGTATTTGTAGATATTTTTAGAACATTTATGTGGCAAGCGCCCGTCCGGAGAGGGAAAGCGGTAAGGGCGCTTGCACCTGAGCTAAATTATGTCTAACACCTGTCTCTAATTTCAGTGAGCACGGGGAGAGCGGCATAAAAGAGAGCTTCAGTACCTCCAGCAGAGAGAGAGTTACGCCAGTCTAGTGTTGGCAAGCAGAGAGAAAGTTATTTGTCTGTTCTGTATGAAAGAGTTTGTGTTCAGCAAGTGCATGTTATTATTTAGAAGTAAAAGCCTTACCTTTGAGTTTATCCCCGCTTCCGTGTCCTCCTTCCTCTTACAATTTACCTGGAGTGGAAAAGGGTAATGGTTAATATTTTTGTTTTTGAAATTGAATTCAGAAATTATGTTTGGGGAGAGACAAGTGTAAAATTGGTTAATGTCTTACTGAAATTGATTTAGTCATTGTACTTACAATTCCTGTATCATCACAGCTGTATCAGAGGTTAGGAATAAGCAGCATGCACTTCATTGGGCATGTCGAGTTTTTGTTTTAGTTTGATGTTTTTGAGCAGAATCAGTGATTACATCTGTGTCTCTGGAGCATGCCCAAAGTTTTGAAGGAACCTTCAATATAATTGGTTGTTCTCTTCTGCTTATGGGAGAGCATAAGTACCCGCCGCTGTATGCTTGAAGCTTAGGGTCTACTTAGATAGATTTGTGTATTAGATAGGTTGGGGAAGTTGTAATTTACGGTAATGAGTTTATTTGTTAATTGAGGTAAGTTTATCAATTAATTGCTTCTGTTTTTACAAGTTTTTGTAATCTCCCTCAGTTAGTTTATTAAACTTATTGTCAAAAGATCAATTGTTGGATGTTTCTTGTGAATAACCAACAAAGCTGAACCTTCAGATCCGTCAGTTTTTCCATCTTCCACTATAATGCACTTTTGAGCAGCAAAAAAAGTTGGCCTTTCTCCAGCTGGAACACCGTAAGATGGAAAGATGAAAATTAGATCAGGAGACAATATTTGCTTAGCAAGATTTAGAAAAGAGAAAACTAGATCACCAACAACAGCGGCTGGATCCAATTAAAGAAGGTAAGATGAAAACCTTTACTGACAAGGGTGATCATGATGGTTAGGTAGGGAATGATCCGTCTACTAAATTTAACGTGGCTGCAATCCTGCGGTTAATGCAATTGTTTAATGAGGAAGATGTGAACACATTCTTTATCTTGTTTGAGCATGTGGCAGTTAGTCAATGTTGGCCTGAGCCGAGCATACTCTCATGCTACAGTGTGTACTTACTTGGCACAGAAGGCTTATTCTGCTTCGAGTTTAGCTGATAGTCAGGACTATGACAAAGTTCAAACTGCAGTTCTGAAGGCATATTAAACTGGTTCCCGAGACTTATCACCAAAATTGAGAAAACACCTTACTCAAACACATGCGGAGCTGGTGCACGAAATAGAACTGCATTGTACTCGCTAATGTACTGTATCGGTATTAAATCGTATGAGAACCTTTTTTATTGAATTGTACCGGAGCAGTTTAAAAACACACTGCTAATCCAAATTGCTATTGTCATTACAGAGCACTGTGTGACCACTGTGGTTGAGGCCACAGTTTTGTCCAATGAGTATGAGTTGATGCACAAAATGAATTTCGATAGAGGTCATTTTAAATGTGAGCATGATCACAAAGGTACTTCTTGTTTTGTTCAATCGTCAGTTGTTTCGGTACCTGCACCTAATGCAAGTACACAATCTTCTGTTAAAATAGACCCTGGTCTGGATTGTAATTATTGCCTAGTCAGGATCATTGGAAAAAAGATTGTCCTGTACTTAAAGAAAAAGGTCAGTCCAATAATGATGCCTACAGCGTTGGCTGCTTCTGTGCCCAAAACTGGGGCCTTTGTGTCCTACCGCTCTGTAATGGAATACGACGAAACTAATATTATGACCTGTTTAGATGCTAACTTTTCACCCTTTGTTTTGGATGGCTATGTATCCCTTCTGAGGGGTGAGAAGTTCCCAGTAATAATATTACGTCATACTGGTGCTTCTGCATCATTCATTCTGGAGTCTGCGTTGCCTTTTTCAGACTCGTCATTTACAGGCTTCTAATTCGTGGGATTGGGTTAAATACATTATCCGTTCCTTTACACAAAGTTTTTATATTTTCTGACTTGGTTCAAGGTGTAGTCGAATTAGGGGTGAGACCAGCACTTGCAGTGTGGAAGGAGCTTCTGTGATTTTAAGAAACAACATGTCGGGAGGCCGAGTCTGGTGTCATGTGTCATCACCCTTGATTGTGTCTTCGAAACTGTATGTTGCAGGGGAAGGTGATGAAACAGCCTTTGCAGTTACTCGAGCTGCGTGACTATGATTCCAAAATGCACTGATTCATCTCCGGTTGGTGAAGTAGGTATTTAGTGGCCAGGTTTATATTTACTTGTTGCATATAGTGACCTTGTGAAGGAGCAGAGGGCTGATTCTACATTAAATTAATTGTTTTTGCAGGTAGATTCTGATAACAGTGTTGCCCAGGGTAACTTCATTCAGGATGAGGTCTTTATAAGGAAGTGAACACCTCATGCTGAAGGAAACTGTCATTCAGGTAGTAGTACCCACTGTGTTCCATTCTTTGGTTCTAAAACTGGCTCACAATAATGTATTTGGAAACTCTGAGAACTTGGTTCAATTTCAACAGAGAAATTGGCAGACATAATTTGCATGTCCCTCCCCCGGACATACGGGTATAAAAGGAGGGAATCGTGCATCTGTCCATTCCGATTTTTTCTTTGGAGCCGAGCGGTTGTGCGATCAGCGAACTGAGATCACTTCTGTTCCACTCACCTCTGCAGAGCATATGCTGTTGGATCTACGGCGCTAATATATTCATCTGGTTTAAGCCAGGTTTCAGTCAAACAGAGTGCATCCAATCTATGATCTGTAATCATTTAATTAACAATTAGTGCTTTGGTAGAAAGAGATCTAATGTTTAGTAGCCCTATTTTTATATGATGTCTATTTTTAAGTTCAAGTTTGACCTTGATTAAATTTTTTCTAAATTATTTAGTGAGGGTATTGTGTTTGGTAGTTCGGGGTAAAGACACAGTCTCTATGAGATATCTAGGAGCTACTGTCTCTATGTTTTGTTGTTTATGTGACCTGTGTAACGTCTCAAGGCAGCTAGCAGAAGTTCGGATTAACCAGTTTTTCCACTTCCTGACCTGGGCCCCAGTTAGTCAAATACTATCATTATTAAGACTATGAGCCAAATTACTAGAGAGGAGAGCAGCACCTTCCCTGGAGGGATGGAGTCCGTCTCTCTTTAGCAGGTCAGGTCTACCCCAAAAACTCTTCAAATTGTCTATAAATCCTATTTTATTCTTCAGACACCACTCAGACATCCAGCCATTCAGTTACACTAATCTACTATAAACCTCGTCACCACGACGAGCAGGGAGGGGACCAGAGCATATTACAGTGTCTGATATAGGTTTTGCAAATTCACACACCTCTTTAACATTATTTTTAGTTACTAAAATGCCGACATGGATAACAATTTTAGAAAATCTTTGTTTAGCATTAGCCAGCTCTTATAAATTAGATTTTATGTCAGACGCTCTGGCAACCGAAATGCAATTAACAATAGTGGCTGGAGTCTCTATTTCCACATTCCTTACAATAGAATTGCCAATAACAATGGCTCTTTCAACATGATCCCAGTGGGTACATCACTGAGTTGGGAGATTCGATTGGAAACCCTAACAAGAACAGGAGAGAGGTGTCTCTTTGCTGAGCGAGTATGCCGCCTAGACGTCACCCAAATGACCTGCTGCAGGGGCTCTACAGCCGGAACCAGAGTGTGTGTGTTGCTCTCTGTCCCTGTCCGAAACAGTATCTACCTGCTTCTCTTTCTCACTGACCTCAACTAGCGTTCAGAAGCGTGTCTCCATCTCATTAACCTTCTCCATCAGCCTAACTAATTCCTTACATTTATCACATGTGAATCCCTCACTGCTGACAGAGGAGGTTATTGTACACATGTGGCATGCAATGCAGGAAGAAATAACATGAGCAGATGCCATGACTTGACACAAATTGTTTGTTGTTCCTGATCAGTGAGGGTTTGAGATTGATGTGAATCCCTCATGCAATTGTTTGTTGTTGTTGGTTTTTCTTGATAAGTGGTGCTTTGAGATTCATGCAATAATCAGAGGAGAAAAAACTGGTACACGCTGAAAAATGCACGCAGTTTAATCGCGATAAAAATAGAAAGCGGATGCAGGTGGAATATGCGCGCAGTTGAACCGCGATAAGAGAATAATGTGAGGGGAACCCGATGCATGCTTAAAAATGGCAGATGTTAGGAATTAAAGGTTGAAAACAGATATATAAGCAATGTTAAAAAAACTGGCAGGCTACAAACACAGACTCTAGCTAGGTGCCAGCAGCAACAGGTAAAATACATGCAGATGACATTTACATTTATGCATTTGGCAGACGCTTTTATCCAAAGCGACTTACAGAGCCCTTATTACAGGGACAATCCCCCTGGAGCAACCTGGAGTTAAGTGCCTTGCTCAAGGACACAATGGTGGTGGCTATGGGGATCGAACCAGTGACCTTCTGATTACCAGATTACCAGTTATGTGCTTTAGACCACTACACCACCACCACTCTGATGAAACAGTAGAAAAGCGGATAAACCTGAAATGCGGTAAAATGACAAAGGATATAATGATGAACATATGAGAATAAGAATAAGCAATGCTAAGTAGCCTAAGGAGGCTACAATCAAACACCTGTGCTGCATGCTGTCAGCAACAGGAAGTCCAGTGACGTCAGCTGGACATACAGTTTAATGTCACTTTTGGGGCTCACAAGCAGGATGAGTCCTCGATCGCTGCATTGGAGAGCACACTGGCGGGTACGCAGAGGGAGATAAGTGCTTCGAAGTTCCCTTCAGTGCAGCCACCTTGGGACGAAGCAAGGCTCCTCGATGTGGTGTTTCCTGCTCCCCTGATTGCGTATAGTGCCTTACCCTCCATGAGGCAAAAACGTGCACTTTTATCCACAGTCAAGTTCACGAAGTCGTGGACCCTGGATGTCCTTCCCCCTTAGCCCTATGGCTTGCAAATTTGGTGGAGGAGATCGCAGCCAGACCCACTACAGGTACTAATATGCCCTGTACTGGGATAGGTGCTCCACAGGTGCCGATTACTCTGGTAACCCCCTGTGTTGTATTTTCCATGGTACAGTCTCCCTGTCGGCAGACCCGTGTCTCCTTTGGGCAGAGCTCTCTCTGCCTCTAGTCGCTGTGTTTGTAGAGCTCCTCCACTTCGAGGCAGGACCTACCACCTACCACATCGACACAACTTCGAGTGAGTGACAGAAGGGGAATGTCTCGGTTACTGTCATAACCTCCATTCCCAGATGGAGGGAATGAGACGTTGTCTCCTTCTTGCCACAAGCTGTAGTACTTTGTCTCGGCTCCTCAGCACAAAACATGAATGGTTTGTGATTGCAGGCAGCTCCTTTTATACCCATATATCCAGGGGAGTGGCACGCAAATTCCACTCGCCAATTTTCATTGGCCTTTTCTCAAAGACCAGAGGTGTTTGGGGCTCCCAAGAATAACTCCTAGTGTCATTACATCAACACAATATCTCGTTCCCTCCATCAGAGAATGGAGGTTGCGACAGTAACCAAGACATTTCAATTAGAGGCAGGAAATTGGTGATTGGTGAAATTTGCACAAGTCATCACTAGAGAGAATTTTTTTTAATAAACTTGGTTTTATTCACTTTTATACCACAGGTATATTGATTGAATGCTTGATTCTGAATAGTTGACTGATGTTCTAAGGTGTAGACTTGTTTTCCAGAAAACACATCTATGAAGTAGTTCCAGGTTACTACTTAATACTATATAGGATTACTTCCTAAGATATTCTATGTGGAGTTTATTTTGGAACAAACCCCTTTCCTATTCGGTGGAATGGTGCTGCGGTCCTCAGTCTGCGAAAAGCATTGTAAGGAGTGTCTCAGTTAATGATCTACTAAATTGCACCCTTACAGCATATTACAAATAGTAGATTATGGTGAGACCATGATAAAATAGCAAAACATTAAAAATGATTGTTTATGTGTTAAATGTAAATTAATGGCTGTATAAACTTTAATGCTCTCAGTATATAATTAGTTTTCTTTATCGTATTTTGGGAATGTCATAACACCAAGTATTAGATGTGATTAGGCTGTGTTCATTGTTGCAAAATAGATTTGTGAAAGGATATAATGTTTGTCTGAATTTTATTTCACATTGTTCTTGATCAATATTAAAAACATTGCTGAACCTCTCAGTTTTTAAACTGTACTATTGTGTTACCTTCATATTAGTGAGGTAGGACAATGCGATGTAAGATTTGTAAAAAAAATAATTAAGCAGATGATTGTAACACTGATCCCTCTTATACTTTGTGGGTATGGGTTCTTGTATTTTATTTTAATGTCCCAGTTTTCATAATTCATAAATGTTATGAATAATTTTAGTTTAATTTAAGATAAATATGCCTTTGGTGTCATGCATTTTATTGAATTAAACAATAAACTTTTAAGATCAAAAGATCACTTAATATTGTGTTCCCCCTCTGTCGCTCACTTTGACATTGTGTCGAAGAAGCAACACTAGGGGTCTCTCTTGAGAGCCTTTTGCATCTCTGAACTTTTAGAAAAGGCCAGTGAGAAATTGGCAGACAGAATTTGCGTGTCCCGCCTTCGGACATACGGGTATAAAGGGAGGGAAATGCGTCTGTTTCATTCCGAAATTTTCTGTTGTGTGAGCAGCGTGCTGCGAGTTACAGTCTGTTTCCTCCCATCTCTGGCGTATGCTGTTGGATCTACGGTGCATATCAGCGGCTTTCTCCTTCTCTGCATGGCAGTGCATCTTTGGCCCTGGGCGCTTCGACAGCGCAAATTTTCCTAAAAGAGTATTTTTCTCTAAAAGAGCAATACACAGCGACGTTGAACATCCTTTTCAGGACACGTCTTTATAAAGATGCCTTTCTGCCCCTGTGTAGTTCCTGGATGCGGTCGAGTGCTCTCCGCTCCTGACGGTCACAGGCGCTGCCTAATGTGTCTGGGCTGCGATCACACCGAGGCAGCGTTTGTGGATGGTTCGTGTTCTCACTGCAAGAATCTTACCATGGCAACATTGTGGTTGTGACTTTCCTTCCTAAGAAGGAATGCCACTCCAGCCGCCCCCCGTGTCGCTCCTTCTTCCCACGGGATTGAGGACGACCGGCTAGCGATGGAAGTGATTTGGGGATGGCAGCGGGCTCGGTTTCTCCGGGTATGTCCCCATGAAGCACCCGCCCCCTGGCACGCTCGTTGACTTCTGTCCGGGCTTGAGGCAACAGCAGCTCACCTCACGGCCAGCTTGCCTATCCTCTTGAGCCACCCAAGCTGGATGAGCACGCCGCTGCATCGGAGAGTGGTCCGGCATCTGACGCGGAAGACTCGATTGGGCTGCCACCTTCGGGTTAGCATGCCCAATCTGAGGCTGACGCCCAGATGTCCGACCGGGCCGGCATCAGCGTGGGGCTGGACTGGAACACTCCATCCTCCCCACAGCCTTCACGGCTGCATGATTGGTTCCTCGGGTCTGTGCGCCGCTTACAGTCGCACCAACCCCCCCACCCCCCGGTTCCTTTCTTACCGGAAGTGCATGATGAGCTGACGAGTTTGTGGAAGTCACACTTCATCGTGCCTCTCGCTCATCCACTCTCACTATCCTCGATGCCGGAGCGGCCCAAGGGCACACGACGGTCCCCCAGATGGACAGACCGGTTGCGAACCACCTATGTCCCGAGAACGCCGCCACCTGACGGGATCGCCCTGTGCTCCCCTCCAGGGCCTGTAGGATGATGTCTTCACTGACCTCCAAAGCCTACAGTGCCACTGGACAGGCCACTTCCGCCCTGCATGCCATGGCCCTCCTGCAAGTCCACCAGGCCAAGGCACTTAAAGATCTGCACTTGCTGCTCCGCCTCAACATACTTAACATACAACAAATTTAACATACCACATAGGACAAAATCATTTATTTATTTCTGTAACTGTGATAGCGATCACCTCAAACTGAGAAGCGGGACCAAAATATCCAGTTCCCCACAGCTCCTAGACACAATAAATAGTAAAATTAGACAAGCAACGTTATTAATGGAAATAAAATACGTCAGTGCCAAAGCCCTGAAGTGAATCTAGACAATTACTTGGGCCACCATGGATCAAAAACAATTCTCAAAACCCAAATTAAAAAATAATTTACACTTAACACTGAAGTTCCCACAACAACTTTACCCATAAACAAGAGGAAAAGAATTATAAACGCAAATAAACAAAATAAAGAAATTACTAAAAGATGACAAACAAATAATGGCAATAGATGTAATGTATAGACTGGCAGGAGAGGCAAACAGGAGCAAGACAATGATGATGTGAGAACCCAAGCATAGTTTTATGTACAAAGTGCTGGTATCCAAACACGTGAATCTAAAACAAAACAAAACAAACATAAATGACTTGACAATGTTACACTAAAACAATACTTGACAAGAGTCAATGGCAAACATGAGGACTTAAATACATAGACACGGGTAACATGAGAACCAATGGGAAAACTGAACTAATAACAAGATAACTAGATTACAAAAACATGAATCAATGACATGACTAAACTGATGCCCAAACATAAACAAACAATAGTTCAATAGGGGGGGGGGGGTGTCCTTGAGGCATAACCTGGCGAGACAGTTCATGGACCATGGCCTGGCGAGACAGGGCGCGGAGCAGGAGACGAGGGCGGAGCCAGTGGCCAGAGAAGTGCCTCCAGGAAGGGAGGCAGTCTGGCGATTTGGGGGTTGAACACAAGGCAGGGGCAGGATGCCTGAGAGGCGGCCACAGGCCAGGGACAGGGTTAGGAGGGAGTGGCTCAAAGGGCGGAGCTGTGGAATTCTCAGGGATTGGCCATGACAGGGGAACAGCCTTAGTGGCTGTGAGAACAGGCAGTGGCAGGGTAACAGTCTTCATGGTCATGAGCACAGACAGTGACGAGACAACGATCTCCATGGTAGTGGACATAGGCAGTAACAGGGGAACAGCCTCCGTGGCCATGAACACTTGCAATGACAGGGGAACGACCTCCGTGGTTGTGAGCACTGCTGTCGAAGGCCTCTAGAGCGGAGCCATGGCAGGCTCAGGAGTCATGGTGACTTGATGGGATAGGCATGCTGACTTGACAAGACAGGGCCGACGTGGTGACATGGCAAGGTGGGGCCGCTTGACTAGGCATGGCAGGCATGGCAACATGGCATGACATGGCAGACATGGCAACATGGCATAACAAAGTAGGAATGGGAGGCGTGGCAACATGGCATGATGAGTCAGACATGGTGGCTGAGCCTTGCAATGGACAAGGCCCGTGGACTGTGTCAGGCGTGGATGCTGGCTCGGCGGCCATGAAGGGGGTTTGCGATCTTTAACTCAGAATGAAACCTACTCTGGAGCAGGTTAGCTGTCAGTGTAAGTTTCTATGGCGATGAACAGGGGTAAAAATTGACCCACCCTCTTGAGACTGAAAAACTAGTTTGCTCAAACTAAACTCAAACTTACTTAGGTAGCCACTGAAACTGGCTTCAAGCAACAGACCTCAGTTCTCGATTTATTAGTATATAGTAGGACAGATTTATTTTGTTTAAGTCTATGATTTGTTGTAAACTGTAGATTTAAATTATAAAACCATATATCTTCTTAAGCTAAATAACTATAATATTATTATTATTATTAATATATTTGACACTCTGTGTGGTTTAAATGACTGGAAAAAACGGAATGGAATAATTAATAATTATTTTCAAAAATATGCTAATGACACAAATTCAAATGATGGTACAATTTACACAATACAGAAAAAATTATTATTTTTAATCATTATAAAAATACACCAGGTTTTAGTTACAATAATTGGTTTGAAGACTTAATTGTAGATAATAAATAAATCAATAATGCATTGTGTTGAACAGAAAAATGCACAATTGTAAGATTCAAAACAATTTTTGAACATTCTTTGTATTTATGGAGTTTAGGAAGGTTTGGTTCATAATATTAAAAAAGATAAATAATACTGTTAAGTTCATTATTAAGCCTATAAAATTAAAGGATAATACTATGTCTGACATGTTGCAAGCAGACAGCTGGTAAGTGGACAGCTGATTATGCACAATAGATTGCATATTTTAAGAAGAACATATACTGAACCAATAAAACACAGTAAAATGCAGGACGGTTTTGTAACATTGGTGTATAGGAGTGGAAGTGGAAGAGAGGAGACCCAGGAGTGGAATCTTTAAAATTATAGTTATCACTGCAGTGGAACAAACGCTGGATCAAACACTAAATATTAACATCAAAAACTAAGCACATTGTAACACTTCAATAAACTCAACTTAACACTTCAAGGACTGACAAATGATGAACAAAACTAGAGGGTATATATACACATGGAAACTAATGAATGGAAGGTAGGTGAGGATGAAGATGTACAGATGGAAGTGATTAGGGCAGTGAATTATGGGAAATGTAGTGCAGGGGAAAAATTTTAAATAAGAGTCCTTGAAGAAGATGAGGGAAACAGACTGTGACAAGTAGAGTTTACTTTTTTAGGTGTATCCTCCAAATATTCCACAATATGCATAATATATCATTATGGGGGCGAAGGAGTGGCTGAGCGTTTTCACCTGAGAAGAATTGTTGCTAATTGTGATTTTTATGTTCATTGTGAGAGGTGGAGAGATAAAAGGCTGCCCAAAACCCCATGGAGAGAGAGATGCACATGTTGTGTGTGTCTTAGATTTGTTTATGTTAGAAAACAGTTTATGTTATGTTTAAGTTCCTTTGTGTCATTAACGTTTATGTTGATGTTCACCCGGTTCTTGCCTCCTCCTTGCCCATCCTAAACCTGTTACACTGGTGCCGTAACCCGGGATTTAGAGGAAGAGGATACGTTCCCATGGAGTCTTCACCACTGGAAGTCTTCCAGTCTCACGCCAGCATCCACCAAGGCCAACACCAGGCCGTCATGGATCTCAGAAGAGAGCAGCAGCAGCAGCGCTTTGAGGTGCTCCTTCAGGCTCAGGAAGAAGATTGACAGATGCTGAACTTTGACCAAGTGACTGTGATTGAGGGTCAACGGCTTTGACCAGGCATCGCACTTTCATATCCATACTTTGCAACTATAAAAGATTGGTTATATACAGTGACACAGGACACATGCACGTTGGTATCAAAGAGCCGTCTGGAAATGTTATTCCAGGTGGCTCATGATAATCTGATGGCAGGTCACTTGGGACAGGAGAAAACACAAAGCCGCCTCATGGAACATTTTTATTGGCCGGGCATTCACAGTGGTGGGGATGAGCGGCATGCTGTGTATGTCAGCTGGTAAATCCGCCGGCCACCCCAAAAGTGCTGTTGCAGCCTCTTCCATCGACTGAGTTACCTTTTGAGTAAATTGGCATGGAACTCGTTGGCCCACTAGAACGGGCCTCATGCGGACATTACTTTGTGCTAGTTCGAGTGGATTACGCAACGCGATATGCGGAAGCAGTGCCGCTGTGCAACATCTCAGCATGTAGTGTTGTTGAGGCACTCTTCAAAATTATCTCCCGAGTGGGGATTCCGAAAGAAATCCTCACTGATCAGGGCATGACATTTATGTCACATGCGAGCTGTATGAATTATTGGGTACTAAATCAATTCGGACAAGCGTGTACCATCCACAAACGGATGGCTTGGTCGATTGATTTAATAAAACCTTAAAGAATATGATTTATATCAATTAGATTGATCTTGTTTTAGAAACAACACTGCATAAGATATTTAGGTTTTTCAGAGAATGTATTTTTAACGTGTATTTTGTCTTACTGTACAGACAGAGTTTTTATAGTCAAAACAAAAAATCTACCAGTGCTGAAGAAGTAATCCAAATTATTTAGAATACGTTACTGACCTTGAGTAATCTAATGCAATATATTTCAAATTACATTTTACAGCATGTATTCTATAATTCTGTAGTGGAATACATTTCAAAAGTAACTCTCACAGCCCTGGCTCTACATCTTTTGATATAGTAGTCAAAAACTACAGATGGACATGAGAACTGATTGCAAACAAAAATGGAAGTAAGATCCAGTGTGTGTCTGACACCTAGTGAACATTATCTGTAAAAACACAAACTTGTTTTGCACATGCCTCTCAAACACAGAACCAGGAAACTGTGTCACCTGATCATTTCAAGGAAACAGAAACTAAAGTGCTGTGGTACGTGTCTCTCTGTCTCAGAGTACATGCAGTAAAATGGCAGAAGCCAGTATTTCAGTGGCTCATGAGCAGTTCTGCTGTCCTATCTGTCTGGATCTACTTAAGGATCCAGTGACCATTCCCTGTGGACACAGTTACTGTCTAAGCTGTATTACAGACTGCTGGAATCAGGATGATCTGAAAGGAGTCTACAGCTGCCCTCAGTGCAGACACACCTTCACTACAAAACCTGCTTTAGGTAAAAACACCATTGTGGCTGAAATGGTGGAGAAACTGAAGAAGACAAAACTCCAAACTGCTGTTCCTGCTCACTGTTACGCTGGAGCTGGAGATGTGAAGTGTGATGCCTGTACTGGAAGAAAACATAAAGCTGTCAAGTCCTGTCTGAACTCTTACTGTCAAAATCACCTTGAACAACATGAGAATCTCTTCCAAGGTAAGAGACACAATCTGATGGACGTGACAGGACGATTCCAGGAGATGATCTGCCATCAACACAATAAACTTCTGGAGGTTTTCTGTCGTACTGATCAGAAGTGTATCTGCATGTTGTGCATGATGGATGATCACAAAAACCATGACACTGTACCAGTTGCAGCCGAGAGGACTCAGAAACAGGTATGAATTTAAATTACATTTGCTTTAAGTAAGCGTAAAGCGTCACATTAAATTCTCTCTACCAACTTAAAATATACACAACTGCAATTAGTGTAAATCTCTGTAGTCACTATAGGCATTTCTCTCACTTGATAGTATGGAGTAACACGAGTTAGTGATAGACTAGTTTATATTGGCGTAAGCCCTGTCCTACGGTTGAGCGTCAGGATTCTTGCTCCAAGTATGTGGTAGGTGTGTGAAAAGCAATGCAGAGTAACGAAAAATGAGAGACAGCTGTGGTACCTTATAAGGCATAGGCTAGATCATGATTGGATGAGATTCCAGAATTTAATGAATGGATGATGTAAGGCTCACCACGAGTCCTCTGCGAGAATTATCGCTTAGGCTTCCATTTCTACTGCTGGTTGCCCCATATTATTGGCAGATCACATGTGCTTCATTGTCTGCGCTCACATTTGTAGTTTGCGGTTAATCTCTGCTAAGGTTTGACATATCTACCTCTCACAGGGAAATTGACTTCAAGTTGCTCTTATAGTTGTAAATATTTGTCAGTTTAAATGACTACCTTTTTTATTTGTGTTTTAGTCCTGTTTTTGTCCTTCTAACCAACAACTGCAATGAGTGATATTTTGTTGGTTACTTGGTTTCTATTTCTGCCACATAGAGCACAACAATCTGTTTCTGGAAGTAAAAATCCTATTTATTTTTTCCATTGGGGAATTACATTAACTTAGAACATTTTAAAGACAGACCTGCCATGAGCTCTAAGGTAGTTAAATCCTTTATTAAAGATGCTCAGCTTTCCCATATTAAGGTGTTTTGCTCCGATTCAATATGGATTGTGAAAAGTGCAATTTTAATAATGATTTGTGTCATTCAATTCTAAGATATAACTGAAGTTTGCTTGATCAACAGAGTCACTTGGAGGAGAAAAATAAAAAATCCCAACAGAGAATCCAGGAGAGCGAGAAAAAGATTCAGCAGGTGAGAAGAGCAGTGGAGTCTCACAAGGTGAGTTTTGAGAAGAGGAAAAGAGAAGTTTGAGACTCAGTCGATTCACAGACTGTGTGAGGTGTCAGTAAGAGCTGATTGTAATGTGTGTGTGTGTGTGTAACAGCGCTCTGCACAGACAGCAGTGGAGGACAGTGAGAGGATCTTTACTGAACTGATGAGCTCCATTGACAGAAGACGCTCTGAGGTGACACAGCTGATCAGAGATCAGGAAAAGGCTGCAGTGAGTCGAGCTGAAGGACTCTTGGAACAACTGGAGCAGGAGATTGCTGATCTGAGGAGGAGAGACACTGAGCTGCAGCAGCTTTCACATACACATGATCACATCCAGTTCCTGCAGGTAACACTTTAATATTCATCACACTAAAGCTGAATGCTTGGCGTCTACATACAGTCGAATACAAGCCTGTCAAAGTATACTTTATGTGACTGTGCTAGCATGCACATGTGGTTAGCGCTATGACTGTTATGTGATAGTGGACTATTTCTCCTCAGGAGTTGACACAAATAAATATGTCTTTAGATTCCTTCAGATTCACTTTACACATATCCAGGTATCTCCTGTCTTCCTCACACACATAGTTTTGACTTGCATATCCATTGTTGTTGTTTCCACATTCATCTCTTTTCAAACTGTGTTAGTTTTCTTAGTGACTGGACTGGATTTTCACTTGGCAGACACTAAAACCAGTGAAAAAATGTCTACAGACTTGCATTTAAGAAGTGACCTGAGCCATATCTAGATACCAGAATATCATAGAGATTTGGACTATTTTTTATAATAATATTTTAGTATTACAACCACCTAACAAAGCTCTAGTAACCATCCAAAACACTCATTATTCACCTTGCATACTTTCTTCAGGAAGAATTTTATGTAATTTAATTTACATTTATTTTCTTGTGCATTCCAATTTTTGTTCTTGGCACGTTCTTAAGATATTTAAGAAGTACATGATGCAAATGGTGAATATTAGAACAGCTGTTTAAAAATTATGCTAGAGATGATTAGACCTCGAAAGCACATGATGATGTCATGACAATGATTGCTAGTACAGAACAGATATTGTGACTGTACAATTACTGTAATTTAATATAATCATCACAGTAAACATATAATTGTAGTGGAGGTGATTAAGGTTTTTGTTTTTTAAATCTGTATTTCTTTAGAGTTGGCAGTCTTTCTCTAAACCTTCTGGATTTTCAGTCTTACCCAGCATCACCTTCAGTTCTCTCCTGTCTTTTAATGAGGTGATCAAATCTGTCTCTCAACTGAAACAACAACTGGAGGATTTCTGCACAGAACACATTGACAAGATATCTGACAGAGGTAAAGTATCAGAAATTCAGATATTTTAGTGATGAATCAATAACATTAACTTGCATAATATAACTTCATGAAGAAACTCAAAAAAAAGAAAAAAAGTTTTTTTTTTTTTTTTTTTTAATTAAATGGAATATTACAGTAATGTTTCTGATATTTACTATTCCCATAGTCAAATACATTGAGATTATTCCCACCAATGAACCCAAAACCAGGATGGAACTCTTACAATGTAAGTTATAATGAAAAAACACACACAACACAATTTAGTCACATACCATATCTTAATTTCTGAACATTAAAGACATTAAATCCAACACTCAATAATTATAAAAACATTAAAAATGCTGGCTACCACCCCTGTGGTTCGCTAGTTCGAATCCCAGGGCATGCTGAGTGACTCAAGCCAGGTCTCCTAAGCAACCACATTGGCTCGGTTGCTAGGAAGGGTAGAGTTTCTATAATGTGGTTCGTTCTCGGTGGGGCATGTGGTGAGTTGAGCGTGGATGCTGCGGTGGATGGCGTGAGGCCTCTGTTGTCTGATGTCTCTGTTGCAACATGCTCAACAAGCCACGTGATAAGATGCATGGGCTGACAGTCCCAGATCCAGAGGCAACTGGGCTCTCCCGTTCGAATCGTAATGAGGGCCCCCGTTCAATCGCAGGATTGGCTTGCTTGCTCGAGTGGCAGCCGAGCCCCTCTCCTACGGGGTTTGCCCATTCACTGCACGGGCCCATCCTATCTAACAAATTGCATCTGTAGGGGGGCCTAATGTCAGGGCCGGGTGGCTTGGATTCACTCCTCCACCCGGGGCAATACTGCCTGACCATGGTGGTGGCCTCCATGTTCGGGCATAGCAGATCCCTCCAGTGCAATAACAGGTACTGCAAGAGCTCATTTCCATGTGTCCATAACCGCCACTGTCCCTTCAGTGCCTATTTCCACTCTCTGTTTTCTACTTCCACCTCCCAGGTTCCTATCCCCCAAGCGGACCCTACCGTGAGGCTGCCTCTGCTAGCGGCTCTGCTCATTCTATCATCTTTGGCACCTCTGCCCAGCTCACACAAGGCTATTTTTGTCATAGTTTCAGATTTGTCTTTCTGTGGGGGGGAATAAGAGGCATCGTAGTAAATTTTATCTCTTCCCAAACATACCACTTCGTACTTCAATGCTGAATATATATATATATATATATATATATATATATATATACAGGCAACCAAAAGTTTGGAATAATGTACAGATTGTGCTCTAATGGAAAGAAATTTCTACTTTTATTCACCAAAGTGGCATTCAACTGATCACAAAGTCGTCAGGATGTTAATAACATGAAAAATGGCTAACAATTTGAAAAACCTGTTCAGAATTCTCATCAGAAAATCCTCCACGTGCAGCAATGACAGCTTTGCATCTTTGATCCTTGTTATTCTAGCTGTGTTTTTCCAGATATTCATGTGACTTTTTACCCCACATTTCCTGTAGCACTTGACCTTTCACCCCACACTTCCTGTAGCACTCGACATACACTCACCTAAAGGATTATTATGAACACCATACTAATACTGTGTTTGACACCCTTTCGCCTTCAGAACTGCCTTAATTCTACGTGGCATTGATTCAACAAGGTCCTGAAAGCATTCTTTAGAAATGTTGGCCCATATTGATAGGATAGCATCTTGCAGTTGATGGAGATTTGTGGGATGCACATCCAGGGCACGAAGCTCCCGTTCCACCACATCCCAAAGATGCTCTATTGGGTTGAGATCTGGTGACTGTGGGGGCCATTTTAGTACAGTGAACTCATTGTCATGTTCAAGATACCAATTTGAAATGATTCAAGCTTTGTGACATGGTGCATTATCCTGCTGGAAGTAGCCATCAGAGGATGGGTACATGGTGGCCATAAAGGGATGGACATGGTCAGAAACAATGCTCAGGTAGGCCGTGGCATTTAAACGATGCCCAATTGGCACTAAGGGGCCTAAAGCGTGCCAAGAAAACATCCCCCACACCATTACACCACCACCACCAGCCTGCACAGTGGTAACAAGGCATGATGGATCCATGTTCTCATTCTGTTTACGCCAAATTCTGACTCTACCATCTGAATGTCTCAACAGAAATCGAGACTCATCAGACCAGGCAACATTTTTCCAGTCTTCAACTGTCCAATTTTGGTGAGCTCTTGCAAATTGTAGCCTCTTTTTCCTATTTGTAGTGGAGATGAGTGGTACCCGGTGGGGTCTTCTGCTGTTGTAGCCCATCCGCCTCAAGGTTGTGCTCCCACAAAAGCTCAATGGGGTTGATCCATAACACTCTTTTCCAATGATCTATTGTCCAATGTCTGTTTCTTTTCCCACTCGAACCTTTTCTTTTTGTTTTTCTGTTTCAAAAGTGTCTTTTTCTTTGCAATTCTTCCCATAAGGCCTGCACCCCTGAGTCTTTTCTTTACTGTTGTACTTGAAACTGGTGTTGAGCAGATAGAATTCAATGAAGCTGTCAGCTGAGGACATGTAAGGCATTTATTTCTCAAACTAGAGACTCTGATGTACTTATACTCTTGTTTAGTTGTACATCTAGTCTTCCACATCTCTTTATGTCCTTGTTAGAGACAGTTGTGCTTTGTCTTTGAAGACTGTAGTGTACACCTTTGAATGAAATCTGCAGTTTTTTGGCCATTTCAAGCATTGTATAGCCTTCATTCCTTAAAAAAGAAATCTGTTTCTTTTTTGCCATTTTTACCTAATATTGACCTTAAGATATCCCAGGTTTTGCATACTTTGGCAACTCAAAAACAAACTCAAAGACAATGTTAAGCTTCATTTATCAAATCAAATAGTTTTCAACTGTTTTTGATATAATGGCAAGTGGTTTTCTAGCACCGAATTACCAATTTAGCATGATTACTCAAGGATAAGGTGTTGGAGTGATGCTGCTGTCTAGATTTGATAAAAAATAAAAAATAAATTAAATAGTGATGGTGCTGTTTTTGTAACGCTTGGGTGTCCTAGGAGTCAAGGAGGATAGGAGACGCAGGAGTAGGAACTTTAAATCCTTTAATATTAAACACTGGAGTAGTAAAAACACTGGAGAAGTACACACGCTGGAGTAGAACACACGCTGGAGTAGATATCAAACATAACAATACATGTCTACAAACATAACAACCCAAACAGCACTATAAACAATTCAAGGACTGACCCAGACTGACAAAACTAAAGGATATATATACACTAGGAACCAAACAATGGAATGACACACAGGTGGGGATAACGAGGGAGTAATCAGGGCAGTGAATACTGGGAAATGTAGTGAGGGAGAGAACTTCAAAATAAGAGTCCTTGAATAAGGTGCAGACAGACTGTGACATTACCCCCATCTTAAATGGGCTACTCCTGGCACCCCAAGACAGATGATGGGAGGGAAACAGAGAAGAAAAAAGTCCCAGGAGGATGATCGGGGCCTGGGAGGTGGCTTCAGGGCAGGGAATGGATCAGGAGGCCTGGGAGGTGGCCGCAGGACAGGGACAGGTTCAGGAGGCCTGGGAGGTGGCCGCAGGACAGGGTCTGGGTCAGGAGGCCAGGGAGGAGGCCACAGGACAGGGATCAGGTCAGGAGGCCTGGGAGGAGGTCACAGGAGAGGGATCGGGTCAGGAGGCCTGGGAGGAGGCCACAGGACAGGGATCGGGTCAGGAGGCCTGCGAGGAGCCCACTTTAGGGGAGCGGGCGGAGCCGCGGGAGGAAGTGTCTCTAGGGGAGTGGGCGGAGCCCAGGAAAGCTCTGTGGGCAGAGCCGTGGAAGGCAGAGCCAAGGAGGATTCTGTGGGCGGAGCCGTGGAAGGCGGAGCCCAGGAGGACTCCTCTTTCTGGAACACAAATTCCTCTACCCTTTATGCAAGCAGTTCTTAAACTGTTCCAGTAGAATCATGATTTTCAGGCTATTCAAATCTTCATACTTCTGTAAAGCACACCACCTTTTAAACACACATGCCTGCTCACAGACAAACTCTACATAATTCTAATTCATAAGAGGCTCTGAGGTAGAGAGCACAACAGTTTAGGTGCAACTACACTGAAGGATCACCCACCAAAAACGGATAGACAAAATATAGGGATAGACAAATATTTGGAATCAGAAGAACGAAGAGTGCGTGCTGGTGTGCATGGATACAGCAGATCAAATAAATAATGAGGTGCCTGATCATTGAGAGCTTTGTTTGTCAGGAGATGAATTTTAAACTTAATGCGGCATGAGACAGACAACCAGTAAAGACTAAACAAGATGGAGTAATGTGTGTAGAATGCTTGGTGTTAGGGTGAGAAATCTAGCTGCAGAGTTTTGGATGTATTGTAATCGGGCAATAGTTTTAGCTGGTAGGCCAGTAAAGACACAGTTACAGTTGTCAAGATGTAATGATATGCAAGCATGAACTAGTGATTCTGCATCCTTCAAAATGAGAATGGGGTGAAGTGCAATGTGACTTTGGCATGGGGATGTGGTCTGCGGGAGAGAGACAGTGGTAAGGCTTGATGCGGTGGGAGACATAAAAGGCACGCCGAGTGTCCAAAGAGAGAGAGAGAGAGTGACCTACAATAACAAAATCCGATAGTGTTTTCCTTTGATTATTACTTATTTTCATTACGACGGTTACCGCTGAATGTGTGTGTGAAGCTCAAAATTAAAAGACTGACCTTGAGCATGCTTCTCTGTTTCCTGACTCCTCCATTGCCCCGAACAAAGAGCTTTTTACAGTGACATAGATGGAAGAAAGCCGTTTTAGTGATGGTTCTGATGTGGGCTTCAAAAGTAAGAGATGGATCAAAAGTGATTCCCAAATTTTTAATGGTTTTAGAGGGTTTGGTCAGATTTCCATCAATATTGACATAAATGTCAATATTTCTTATAAGTGTTTGTGGCCCAGAAATCATGATCTCAGTTTTGTCAGCATTGAATTTGAGGAAATTACTGTTTAACCAAATTTTTATATCATTGATACAGGCAGTTAATGAGCTGATGGCATGTGTTTCATCAAAACGTGCAGATGTATAAATCTGTGTGTCATTAGCATAGCAGTGATAACTGAGATCATGATGACGGATGATCTGACCTAGTGGAAGAACGTAAATTATGAACAGTAGTGGACCCCGTACAGAACCCTGGGGGGAACCCTGAGTGAGAGAAGTAGTAGATTATTTGTTTTTCTTAATAGAGATGAAATATTGTTTGTTAGTGAGGTAGGAAGAAAATCAGATCATTAATAACCTTCAAGTGAGCAGTTTCAGTGCTGTGGAATAGGGGAAAACCAGATTGGAAAGGGTCATAGAGATTGTTAGCTGCAAGATGCAATTGTAACTGGGAGGCTACAACTTTTTCCAGAAGTTTAGATATAAAAGGTAGGTTAGAAATAGGAAGATAGTTGCAGGAAGGAAGATGGATCTAAGTTGGGACATTTAAGGTCTGGTGTAACAGCAGCAATTTTAAGATCAGTTGAAACAATGACAGATGCAAGAGATGTGTTTATCATATGCCAAATTGGTGCCAAAATTACTGCCTCACAGTGTTTAAGAAGGGAGGTTGGGACAGGGTCCAACTAACAAGATGATGAGTTGTAATGGAAAATTGGATCAGTGACTGAGGATTCCTATAAGTTTGTGATCTGAGATGCCAATTTGTGTACCAGTTGTAGAAACATTATTAAGACCTGATGTACAAACTAAGTCAAGTATATGACCATGGGTATGTGTAGGAAAATTAATATGCTGTGTTAAATTGAAGCATTCAAGAACATTCATAAGTTCAGTTGTATCTGAACAGTCAGTATCAACATGGATATTTAAATCACCAAGCATTATAACATGGGGAGACATAGCACAGGCAAGAGTGAGTATTTCACTAAGCTCAGAGAAAAAGTGAGGTTGATACATTGGAGGTCGTAAATCAATAACACAATGAGAGGAATTTCACCAACAATTTTGAGAGCCAGATATTCAAAAGATGTGACATTATGAAATTATACAATCTCGATAAACAATAGATAGTCCGCCCCCTTTTCTCCATGATCTCAGGGTTTAGACAAATATTTGCACCCATGGGGAGTAATCAAATTTATTTGTAGAAAGTCATTAGGTGTTTGCCAGGGTTCAGTTAGCAGTTGCATGTCCAGTTTTTTTATCAGTGATGAGCTCATTGAAAATTGACACGTTGTCCGTTAGTCCGACAGTTCATAGTACCAAATCCTCACGAACAAATCCTAAGTGTTTTGATGTGGAGTAGTGCTCATCTTTAGTTAAATGCCTCTGTGAAAGGGAGTTTGAGCATCTTGCCAATGCAACATCAGTTTTACAGCACCGTCTTTTTGTCTACATTGATGGAATTGCTGTGGGAGATGAGCGATGGATATTCCACGGCTGCCGAAGCATTCCGAGTTCACGTCAGAGTTCATATGTCTTAGAGTCTAAACACAGATGGCACTTTAAGACTCTAAGTCGTGATATCAGTAGTTTGACTTTTTATGGCATGAATGCCAAGGATGAAAGCGAAGAAGATAAAAAACGCTTTAAAAAATGAAATCCAAGACATGTTCATATGCAAGATATAGAGCAAAAACAGTCATTAGATCAATCAACGATATCTCTGTAGCCAGACTCTGCCTAGTCTACACCTAACAGTTTATCGAGAGGAAGGCAACCCAACAAAGAACTCTCAACATAGGTGATAAAGAGAGTGGAGACTCACTCAATACCCATGCCAAGAGAGGTGAATAACAGACAAAAAGAGCTAGCGACATACCCGTGAAATGGAGTGTGAGCTGTCCAGACACATACATGCTGTTTTTCTCTGGTGAGCAGAAAGAAAGGCATAGAATCTAATTTCAAACATGTTATAGATCCAGAAGCCAACAGGATTGAACTTTATGCACAGACTAATAAATGAAAAGAAAAACAAACTGAAACAAATACACGAACAAATAGTCCAAATCTGAAGTGGCAGCCAAACGTGCACAGCGTTCTTACACTGGAAGAGGAAATCAGTGTACTGTGTTAAGGAAAGCGACACATTACATTAACTCCCACTCTTTCCGTAGGGCACCCTTTTGGGAACTGCTGGTGGGAGCATGGTACTGGCCGGGCAGTAAAACCATCATATTACTGACAATAATGTTCAACATCTCTCCTCATTAGACCTCAGTATAAGCTCTGTCTGACATGCTTGAATGTTTTTGAAACTCCAAAATATCCAGATCCCCATACTGACACCAGTGAAGTGGTTCCAAGAAGCACACAGGACTTACAGGAACAGTTTATTACTTGGGCAACTGTAAGGTTGATGCCCATACCATACAATTCTCATGAAAGATGTATTCACAACAGAACCTGTGCTCAGTATTACTGCACAAACTCCCCACTGCTCATATCCTGGGCAGAACAGAGTGAGACTTTCCCATGCCCCACCCCCCAGGAACTCTGAACTGATAACTATTTAATCAAATTTTAAAAACACACATACATAAAAACAAAAGTGCAACTCTTGTTTCACTACAATATTATTACTTTGTGGGGTGGGTGGGGGATTTATATGAGTGCATAAATTGACCAACATGTTTTAATTAAATATTTTGTTTTTATCTTCATCAGATATTCATCAGCTGATAGTGGATCCAAATAGAGTGAATAAACATCTCCGTCTGTCCGAAGGGAACAGAGTGATTACTTACACTGACACAATCCAGCAGTATCCTGATCATCCAGATAGATTTGATTATTATCCTCAGGTGTTGTGTAGAGAGAGTGTGTGTGGACGCTGTTACTGGGAGATTGAGTGGAGTGGGAGTGATGGTGTGGGTATATCAGTGTCATATAAGAGCATCAGCAGGAAGGGAGATGGTTATGAGTGCGTGTTTGGATGTAATAATCAGTCCTGGAGTTTGTCCTGTTCTCCCTTCAGGTACTCATTTGGTCACAATAATAACGGGACTAAACTCCCTGAAGCCACCAGCTACTGTAGAATAGGAGTGTATGTTGATCACAGAGCAGGAATTCTGTCCTTCTACAATGTCTCTGACACACTGACCCTCATCCACAGAGTCCACACCACATTCACTGAACCTCTATATCCTGGTTTTGGAGTTGGAAAGAGATCATCAGTGAAACTGCATGATGTAAGAATATGATACAGAGATTCTACAAAAGGCTGTGACTACACAGTATGTGTCCATCAGACCAGATGCGATGTATTCAAATAAAAACAATGTGTGCAATGTCAAAATGATCAGTCATTCTTCTAACTGTATCCTCAATATCTTTAAGTCTCTAGAATGTACGGCTACGAATAAAGGCATCATTAGAAATTATCATTCACTTTTTGCAGATGACATTCTTGTGTATATCAGCGATCTGGCCACATCCGTACCTTCACTTATTGAAACTTTGGAGAAATATGGCAGACTATCGGGCTACCAAATTAACCAATCTAAATCAGAAGCAATGTTACTAAATGGCCACCTACCCACAAATGTAACGAGTAGATTTAAATTTCGAATGTCTAATCAGGGATTTAGATATCTGGGAATCTTTATAACCCCCCAATCATCACAGTTGTTTAAAGCAAACTATGGGAAATTACTGGATGAAATCAAGAAAGATTTAGCAAGATGGGAAATCTTACCTCTTTCACTTATAGGGCGAATAGAAACCATCAGAATGAACGTTCTACCTAGATTACTCTTTCTTTTTCAATCATTACCTATACATGTCCCCATGCCCACATTCACTACATTAAACAAATGGCTCTCAAAATTTATTTGGCAAAACAAACGTCCGAGAATTAAATTGAAATCTCTTATGTGCCCTAAAGAGCTTGGCGGATTGAACATACCAAATTTAAAAAAATACTACTGGGCTGCACGACTTAGATCAATGATCACTTGGGTTTGTTGGGATGAAGAGGCAATCTGGTACAAGATGGAACAAGGGGACTGTCAAAATATATTTCTTGATACTCTTCCATTTGTGAACCAAGACACATGGTCTAAAAATAAAATTAACAATGAATGGGTTCAGACTACACTTACCACCTGGTCTAAAATTAAAAAGACACTGGATCTCCCCGGTTCACTATGTAGAGTTATCTGAATAAACCATAATACTGAGTTTCTCCCAGCATCCGGATTAAGTAACTGGACGGAAAAAGGGTTGATTCTGTTGGGTCAAATGTTTGAAGACGGAGGTCTAGTGTCTTTCCAGCAACTACAACATATGTATAACCTCCAAAAATCAGGACCTGTTCAAATATTTACAATTGAGACACTATTTACATAAACATAAGGACTGGCATACTTTACAAAAGCCACCTTCTGACATTGAGCAATTTTTTTTATCAGTAACAAAAGGGACAATAACTACTAAATATATCTCTCACTTTTATAAAATATTACAAAGAGAAGCTACTGAGGATACAAAAGATATAAAGGAGAAATGGGAACTAGAAATTAATATAATAATTACAGATGAGGAATGGGAACAAATGTTTCAAGAGGGGCATAAAATATCAAGTAGTCCAATGTTGAGAGAATTTGAGTGGAAAACCAAAGTAAGGTTCTTTAGGACCCCTTTTATCACATCTAAGTTTGGTGGGACTTCAGACAAATGTTGGAGGGGCTGTGGTCTTGTGGGAGATCACACTCATATATTTTGGGATTGTCCAAAATTATTGAACTATTGGAAAGACATACAAGATGAAATTGATAAGTGTTTGAGTATTAAGATTCCACTGGACCCATCCTTTATTATTCTGGGAATTTTTGAGAACAAAATCAGGACTAATTATCATTTTCATCTCTTGAAAATCCTGCTTGTACTTGCAAAAAAAATGATTACAGTCTCCTGGCTGAGACCTCAGCCCCCCACAATCTCTCAATGGAAGAATAAGGTGAAGGAAATGTACTATATGGAACAAATTACAGCAAGATTGCAGATGAAAACGGACCTATTTATGGACCAGTGGTCCCCCATCCAAATGTATATTCTATGATACCTATGTTAAGTGTACATACACCTTGTCTATACTGTGAAGCTTATGCTGGCTATAGTTATCTATTTCCTTTTTCTCTATGGACGATATAAAGGCCTTAGGGGAGTGATAGACATAGGGATGTATCCATGTATATTGTACCATCCAGGATTTCATATTTGTATGTTGTGAATTGCACTTTTTGATCTCAATAAAAACAAGTTCCAAAAAAAAAGAAATTATCATTCACATTGTTTAACACTCTAGTCTTGGGCAACCCATTATATGTTCCCTAAAAGTATTAATGGTCCTTTGTAATATATATGTGCAGTAATTTAGTTATTATTCATTCATCCATACATCATAGTCAGTGAGTAGAGGGTAAATGTTTTTTATTACTGTAGACACTCAAAATGTAAGCTTATTAGTTTGAGTAATATTGTTAATGGTTTAGGGTTTTATGTTCTATGAGTTCTATGAGCCCTCTGTAGGTATAAACTAAAGGTTTATAAAGGTGTTTTCCACCCATGGCAGCTGGGTGTGCAAGAGCAGACAGTCATTTGACCTTGCTCATGGTGCTGCAATACTTCATGCTGCCAGAGAACAACTTCTTTGTTTTGTTTTTTTTATTTTGTGAAAGTAAATGCTGGCAACATTTAAATTTTTATCTGTCTCTGGAGTTTTTTTTTTGTTTTTTTTTTTTACATTTGTCAGGAGAATTGCACCAACAACTCTCATTGTGGTCTTAAATCAATGGGCTTAAGTTATAAGACTTTGAAAATACTTTTTCTTTTAACCAGTACATGAATGTTGCTTGTGAGATTGTATGGTTTGAGCCCAGATATGTCTGGGTAAAAGCCAAGATAGACTGTGGGACATCAACTATTGTTTATATCAGACTGTATGATATACATGTTCATCATGAACCTCGGATGCTTTTTAACTTAGACTTCTAAGGAAGCGGTAAGGATTTTCACCTGAGATGAATTGCTGGTAATTGCCGTTTCTTTGTTCGCAGTAAGAGACGGGGGATATAAAAGGGGCCAGACCTCAGCGTGAGGGAGGGAGAGCTTAGTTGAAGCTTTGAGTGTGTTGACTGCTGCCAGTCCCACTATATATAGCATTTGAATGTTTTTGTGTGAAGAATAAATTTAACTTTGAGTTGGATTTGCCGTCTCCCTCTTCCTCATTCCTCAAAGTTGTTACACTAACCCTCATAGAAACCTGTGGACATCAGTAGATTTAAAGCTAACATGATTTGGCTGATTTTAGCCTTTTTTCTAGTGAGGACCACCTAAAATGTCCTCACTATTTGATTTTCAACAAGTTTCAGTATATTAGGGAGGACATTGTCAAAAATTTAGCACTCACAAGTATAGCCAAACCTGTACACACACACACACACACACACACACACACACACACACACACATATACACACATGCACAGGCACAATCATCAGTCAACCAACATGATTGAGTGGTACTATAGGGAGAGTAATGCATAACATAGATTAACGAGATGGCTGGCATGTGGCTTTAGGGTTGCCAGTGTTCTGTTTAATATAGAATCATCCCATTGTAACGGTCCAACGTATCGTACACACAATAAAGAGAGGCTCTGAACTTTTATGAGGGAGTATGTGTGAGAATAAGGAAAACCATAAACAAAAGTGAATGTTAAGCCAATTATATTTTATTACAATATAAACAGTGAACCAGACTTTGAAATATATACAAAGTTTATACTCCATCTGTAACAAGGAATAGAGGATCTGGCACTATACCCCAACAGTCTTTGAGTGGCCAAATGTGAAGTCCAATGCCCAGTGGTGTATACAATCCCAAGTGCAATGATCCAATGTGCAATAGACCCAACTGTGTTGTTTAAGGTCCAGAAAGGTAATTACTTCCTAAGTTATAGAGTACTCCACAGGTGTGCCATGCTGCTTCCTTATATATCATTGTAACAGGTTCGAGCAAGAAGGGAGCGGGACAGCAGTCCAGGTACTATAGCTTTTTATTAAAGCACAGCTTCACAAATAAAGACACAGGCTTTCCAGCCACACAAATCAAGGCCAGGATAGTTTACTAGGATATGCAATCTCTGATTTCTCATGTCATTCTCTCTCTCACTGGCATTCTTGGCGGCTTTTCAAGCCTGTCTTCGTCATCACTGTAACAAGGCACGGGTGTTATGTATGAGGAAATCAGCCACAACCATCTGCGGCCCCGGCCTGTGGACCACCTTAAATTTGAAGGGCTGAAGTGCCAAGTACCAACGAGTGATCCACACGTTGGTATCCTTCATGCGGTGGAGTCACTGAAGCGGGGCGTGATCCGAGTGGAGGATGAAGGACCGCCCCAGCAGGTAGTAGCGGAGGGTTAGGACCACCCACTTGATGGCAAGGCACTCTTTCTCGATGGTGCTGTACTTAGTCTCTCTCAGAGAGAGCTTATGACTAATGTACAGCATGGGGCGCTCCACACCCTCCACCTCCTGCGAGAGCACGGCCCCCAACCCCCTCTCTGATGCATCCATCTTGCGGCCAGTCGTCCTTCTTTTCCCGGGTTTCGGCACCAGTGTAACAGGTTCGAGCAAGAAGGGAGAGGGCCAGCAGTCCAGGTACTATAGCTTTTTATTAATGAACAGCTTCACAAATAAAGACACAGGCTTTCCAGCCACACAAATCAAGGCCAGGCATTTCAGCTAAATCGATAGTTTACTAGGACTTGCAAGCTCTCTCTTTCTCACTGCCGTTCTCGGTGGCTTTTCAAGCCCGTCTCCCTCGTCACTGTAATGAGACACAGGTGTTCCCTATCAAAAAGCTACACTTTGATGCTGCGCTGATTTAGCGCTTTGGGAACGTCTTTAGGAGTGACCAGCTGTGAATATGTTAGCAACACATCAATGAAATTATAAATAGATGCGGCACAGGTGCATCATCAGATCTTTTGTCTTCAGATCATTCTGTGTGTGTTGTGCATCTTGACTGTCAGAACTTTCTACTTTCCTCTGTTAGGAGTTAGAATTGTTAGTCTGTTAGGAGATAGAATTGCAGTGTGCAGAAACCTTTCTCTTTTCTCTTTAAAAAAAAAGAAAATGAAAAAGAATGACTGATAAACAAAGCAAGCGGTGTGTGTTCCCATGTTTACACCCTATGGCTGAGAGGGACACACACCAGTTTTGTTTTGTGTGTTTGGGAGAAGAGCATGCTGCTCTTGCGTTGGGGCGGGACAGGTGCGAGCATTGTGATCTGTTCTCAGTCAAAATGCTTCTGACTCGTCTTGCTTACTTCCGAGAGACAGCACCCAGTCTTACATCATGGGGCTCTCGAATGGATCTGGCTGAGGAGCGAGAGACGGGTCCGTCCCTATCACTCGCTCTCTCCCCAAATCCAGCTCTGGTGCCTCTTCGGTTCATGAGGGGGACCATGAATCTCTTGAGTCTGCGGACTTCGAGCTACCCACCTCTGAGCATTCTGCACATGAAAATAAAGCTACAGAGGAATTACTGAAGGTAGTTACTCATGTGGTGGCCAGGCTCCAAATAGACTGGCCACATGAACAAGAGACCCCCAAGTGCTCCAAACTGGAGGACAGATTTCTGGTCTGGTGGCCAAGGGAAGGGAACGCCTCATCAATCCCTTCCCTTCTTTGATGACCTCCATGACGAGGAAACCTTATACTTCCCATGTCTTCGTGCCCTCTACGTCAACATATTCGACGATCATGGGTGCTGAGGCATGGGGGTATTCTGTGATGCCACCGGTAGAAGAGACACTTGCGGGTTATCTCTCGCCTGGCTCGGCATCATCGCTAAAAAGACCTACTCTCCCTACAAAGCCGTGCAGGACCACCTCTACGGTTGTGGGGAAGGCATATCAGGCAGCAGTTCAGGCTGGTGCTGCCCTGCACACTATGGCAGTGTTACAGGTGTACCAGGATGATCTGTTGAAGGTCCTGAGTGCGGGCACCACGGTCAATGAAGAGGTTTTCTCAGAGCTTCGCTGAGCCACAGATCTGTCTCTCTGCAAGACCAAGCAGACGGCTCGCGCCATTGTCTGGTCTATGGCTGCCTTGGTCAGCACTGAGAGACACTTATGGCTCAACCTTTCAGGTATTAGAGATAAGGACAAAGTTTTCCTCCTCGATGACCCGGTTTTGCCTTCCGGTTTATTTGGTGATGCCATGAATTCGGTTATCACCAGGTTCCTGGAGACAAAGAGTCAAGAGGAAGCCTTCAGGCAATTCCTTTCTCACCGCACTCAGGGGGAGGGGCCGTCGTCCACCCAGTCCTGCCCCGGTCCATCTAGATGGGAGGCTCAAAAACAAAGCGTGGCGAATCGTGCTCCCCCTTGTAGAGACAGTGAGCTGGTTTGTCACCCTCAGCAGCCCCCAAAGCAAGACCTCAGGGCAGTGATTTCTAAAAAGAGAAAACCCTGATGGTTTTGTGCCCAGCCTCGTGGGGCTAGCCCCCCTCGGGTCGAGGCACGTGAAGCATTCACCTGTACCTTCCCGATACCCCCAAGAAACCTTTCCATTCCTGCCGCCTCTGGTGTTTCGGGATTTAGAGGTTTCCAGCAAAATTCTGGGTGCTCCGTTGCTTCCTGCCTTAGACCAGGACACAGAATACTCAAAATCCCCTCAACAGGAAGTGTCAAAATCTATTCCCATCTCACAGAACCTGGCAGCGTGGAAGCTACTTCCAGGTGTTTCCATGTGGGTTCTAAGAACAGTAGAAAAAGGCTACAGAATTCAATTCGATCGCCGTCCTCCGCATTTCAACGGCGTGGTCTCCAATACCGTGAATCCTGAACAAACATGTCTACTATGGAAAGAACTGCAAAATCTCTTGGTCAAAGGGGCCATAGAACATGTTCCCCTTCCAGAGAAAGAGTCAGGTTACTACAGCAGATACTTCCTGGTTGGACTTGGCAAGTAATTTGGAGACCGATGTTGGGATTAATATTAGTACTTTATCTCCCTGTGCAAATTCCCTTAGCCAAGTACCCCTGTCATACAGTCGACGCTGTCGTTCTTGAGCCTGGAGCAAATTCTCCTGTGTTAGTTGCCCCAGTGTGTGGAGTTTTGCTCTAAGATCAAGAACGTTCTGAATTTCATTTTTCCTATGTGAAGATCCCTCCTCCCAAGCTTCGTGGATAACGTCAAGCGCAACCCATACAGCAGTTAGAATGGGGAGAAGCCGGTAGAGGCTTGAGGGACCTCTCGTACTACAAATAACAGGAGATTGAGCCATTTATCCCAATTTCTAACATCATCGTGCACGAACTTACAAATCACGTTCTTAAGGGTTTAATTAAATCACTCCACCAGGCCATCTGTCTACGCATGGTAAACACTGGTGCGAATCGATTTAATACCCAATAATTCATAAAGCTCATGTAGTGTACATGACATAAAGGTTGTGCCCTGGTTGGTGAGGATTTCTTTCACAGTCCCCACCCGGGTGATTATTTTGAAGAGTGCCTCCGCATCACTATGTGCTGAGACAGCTAACAGCTTCCGGGTATCGCGTTGCATAATCCACTGGGACTAATACAAAGTGATGTCTGAGTGCTGACCACTCTAATGGCCCGACAAGGTCCATGACAATTCTCTCAAAGGGGACCTAGATCAGTGGGTGGGGGCGCAATGGTGCTTTTGGTCAGTGGATTTACCAGCTGGCATTCACGGCAAGCCGCACACCACCTGCGGACATCGCCACCAATGCCTGGTCAATAAAAACGGGCTATTAAGCGGTTCAGTGTCTTTCTTTCCCCTAGGTGACCTGCCATCGGATTATAGTGAGCCGCTTGGAAAACCATTTCCGCGGTATTAAGTTGTATCTTCCTTTGTTTTGGTGTCCTGCGTCTTTCTATGCAACCGCTCATTTATGATTGAAAATAGGGATATGAAAGTGCGACATTCAGGCAGAGTTGTTGACCATCAATCACTCTCACTTGGTCAAAGGCGTGCTTGGGGATTTTGTTTTGCGACTGCTCCAGAGGGAAATCCCCTTCGAGAAATCCCCTGAGGATGGGAGGGGCTGCAGCCTCTCCCTCCCTCACGTCATCATGACGTGGAGCCGATGAAGACGGCCCCGGCTCCGCCTCCCCTGCCAGAGCATTGCACATATCACACCTCACCGCCTTTATGCAGGACCCATCCGCACACATTCCCTTCAATTCATAAATTCAGGCTAATTAGTCCCCAAAATCAGCAGATGGGTGAGGCGGGAACTAACCGCGGCCTCCACTCTATGCTTTGTTCCCCAAAATTTTATCACCAGGGTCACCACAGGGTATTTGTGAATATCGAGATGGAGAAAAGGGCTCTTCCGCCCTTGGGTACGCCACCAAATGGTCCTCCGCAAGCTGGACAGCTTCCTCCAGTGATGCCGGGCGGTGGAACTGGACCCATTCCGCTGTACCCTTTGGCAGTCCACGAACCAGCTGCTCCAGTACCACCTGGTCGACCACTCCCCCGACGTCACGATCTCCCGCCAGCAGCCATTTCCGGCACACGTCTTGCTGCTGGGAGAAAGCAAACGGGTGGTCGTTTTTCCCCAGCTTCAAGGACCGGAACAGCTGGTGATACTTTTCTGCCCACCCGCTGCAGGAGAGCCTTCTTCAAGTCTGCGTGGGCCAGGAGATTAGCCGCCGGCAACTGTTGGGCAACAAGCTGGGCTTCCCCGGAGAGTAATGGAAGGAGCCTGGCCGCCCACTGGTCACGCGGCCAGACCCAGATCTCCGCTGTTTTTTCAAACAGGTCGATGAAGGCCTCGGCATCATCTTCCGCCCCTATTTTCAGAAGCGTGGGGGGGATGTCCAGGGTCACGGCCGGGGCTCTCTCCTGGCTAAGGAGGCTCCGGATCGCATGCCGGTCCTCTGCTTAAGCCCGCAGGATCTCGTCGAACCGTCGGTCCTGGTCTTGGCGCAGCTCAAGCAGGGATTGTTGGTTCACCGGATCACGGCCAACTGGACTCTATGGAGCGTACTTGGATCCTGGGTTTCAGCACAAGTGTAAAGTTTTTCAAGGATGACACGAAAGGTGAGTTGCTCCTCAGGTAAGAATTTTTAATGTACCCACTGCAGTGCTCACTGCTTCACAATAATGATTCTTCAGCTTCACAATAATCCTTTTACAGTCTCACAATAACACTTTTATAGCTTCACAATAATTGTTCAGGCCCCAGACTCTCTCTCTCTTGACTGCTGGTGGCGTGGGTCATTTTATCCGCTCTCCCCGGGCTCACTGGAATTAGAGACAGGTGTTAGACATAATTTAGCTCAGGTATAAGTGCCCTTACCGCTTCTCTCTCTCCAGACAGGCACTTGACCACACCCCCGTTGCCACAGGAACATCTTGGGTTACTTAACTGTAACTCCTGTTCCCTGATAAAAGCAGAACGAGATGCTGCGCTTCATTGCTGTACTGAAGATTCACCATGACTGCTCTTCAGACAAAATACCTGACGATGCACCTGTGGTGCATCTATTTATAGCCCCTTTACCGGCACATCCTGATGATGTCACCGGTGGAGGCTATAAATTTTGTTAATTTCATTGATGTGTTGCACACATATTCAAAGCTGGTCACTGCTAAAGACGTTCCCAAAGCGCTAAATCAGCACAGCATCTCATTCCGCTTTTATCACGGAACAGGGGTTACAGTTAAGTAACCCAAGATATTATGTATCATTAAATCACCAGGTGATGGTCCTTACTGGTTCCTCTCTCCCCAGCGACAGACACATGACCACGTCCCGCTCCACAATCAGGAAGTTCAACAATTCCCCCAGACAACACAAACACACTTAAAAGGAGTTAAAGTAGACTAAATAGGAAACAAGTAAAACAATATACTGTATAAAATGCTAGTGCATATGAATAGTGTTAAATATTAAACATGTCCCATATGTGGCTTTGAGGAAACAAAATTGTGTTTTGTATTAAAGGGGTCATGTCACGAGGAATCAAATTTTCCTTGGTATTTTGACATATAAGAGGTCATTCTACTATAAAAACACTGTAAATTTCAGAACTCAAAACTTAATACCCAATTCAGTAAAAGCATTTGTTGCAACCAAGCTGCAAAAATGCCTTGTTCTCTACTTCTGTGACTCCCCTACTTCACTAGTGGGCTCTTTCATTTATACATTTCCCTAAAACAATAACACCAATGCCTATTTTAAAACCATCGCACCCTTGGACCCGTCCACTGGTGCTTCAGTTCATGAACAGAGAGAGAGCAGGAAAAGACAGGAGTACAATAGTTTGACCTAACCTAGTGTTGTATTCCTCAACACTAAAGGGGACCCATTTGGACTATTATTAATAATTTTTTTTAAATTAACATGCACTAGATGCGTAAACCTTCACAAAAGCTTACTGGGATAACTCCGTCGAATTGATCCCCAATCCTTGATTTTCTTCTTTCACATTTGTTCATAAACCTAAATTTTAAACTTTACAAACGTGTGAACATATCTCCGATACTACTCTTTATAAAAAACAATCAGATTTCTTTGATATCGCTACTTATATCCAACTTTCCGAACTTCTGCTACTAGTCTTAGCCCGCTAGCACTGCACAATCCTTCCAACCACAATATATAGATTCTCAAATAGGTTACCTGATCTATCTCAGCTGCTCAGTGAACCCAAACAAACAGATGAACTAGAGGAAATGACTAGCAGTTTGAGCACCATTTTCTCTGGTACATTAGAAATTGTTGCACCAATTAGATTAAAAAAGTTTAGAGAAAAAACTAGAGCACCATGGTACAACAGTGCTATGCATGCTATCAAGAGAGAAACTCGTAACTTGGAGCGTAAATGGAAACAAACTAATTTAGAGGTCTTTAGAATCGCATGGAAAGACAGTATGTCACATTACAAAAAGGCTCTAAAAACAGCCAGGGCTGAGCACCTCCGCATACTAATAGAAAATAACCAAAATAATCCAAGGTTCTTATTTAACACCGTGGCTAGACTAACAAATAAACAGAGATCACCTGAGCAAAATATTCCGTTACAGTTTAGTAGTAATGAGTTTATGAATTTCTTCACTGAGAAAATAGAAAACATCAGAAACACAGTTGTAAACACAACTGTTAATGTACAATCTTTTATGGTGTCTTATGATTCAGCCTCAATTATCGCCCCTCAAGAACAACTACACCGCTTTACAACTATAGGACAGGAAGAGCTAAATAAACTTATCATTGCATCTAAAACAACAACATGTTTACTAGATCCAATACCCACTAAACTACTGAAAGAAGTGTTACCTGTAGTGGAAGAGCCTCTTCTCAATATTATTAACTAGTCTTTATTTTTAGGTCATGTTCCAAGAATATTTAAGCTGGCAGTTATAAAACCTCTCATTAAGAAACCACAATTAGATCCAAATAACCTAGCAAATTACAGACCCATCTCAAATCTTCCATTTATGTCTAAAATATTAGAAAAAGTTGTGTCCGCTCAATTGTGCTCTTTCTTGCAAGAAAATGATATCTATGAAAAATATCAGTCAGGATTCAGACCACATCATAGCACAGAAACTGCGCTAGTTAAAATTACAAATGATTTACTTTTAGCTTCTGACCAAGGCTGCATCTCAATATTAGTTCTACTCAATCTTAGCGCTGCGTTCGACACTATAGATCATAAAATACTCTTGGATCGACTACAAAACTACACTGGTGTTCAGGGACAGGCATTAAGCTGGTTTAGATCGTACTTATCAGACCGTTACCATTTTGTCTGTTTAAATGGCGAAAATAGACAGTCAGTAGACTATGGAGTGCCACAAGGATCTGTGTTAGGCCCTCTATTATTCTCAATATATATGCTGCCACTTGGTAAAATTATAAGAAAACATGGAATTAATTTCCACTGTTATGCTGATGACACTCAATTATATATCTCATCACGACCAGATGAAAACACTAACTTATCTAACTTGACAGAGTGTCTTAAAGATATAAAATGCTGGATGACGCGTAATTTCCTGTTATTAAATTCAGGTATTACTTATTGGTCCAAAAAAACTACCCACAAAATCCCTTACAATACAACTTTAATTTAGAAGGATGTCCTGTTACATTATCCACTACAGTAAAAGACCTGGGTGTTATACTAAACCGCAACTTGACTTTCGAAAATCATATTTCATCTGTTACGAGAACAGCCTTTTTCCACCTTAGAAACATTGCTAAGCTACGTAACATGCTATATGTTTCTGATGCAGAAAAGTTAGTTCATGCATTCATGACCTCGAGACTAGATTACTGTAATGTTTTATTAGCTGGTTGCCCTGCATCCTCAATAAACAAGCTACAGTTAGTCCAAAATGCAGCCGCTAGAGTTCTTACTAGGTCAAGAAAATATGATCATATAACACCGATTTTATCATCTCTACACTGGCTACCTATTAAGTTCCGTATCAATTACAAAGTATTACTACTGACCTATAAAGCCCTAAATGGTTTAGCTCCGGTGTATTTAACGGATCTTCTATCGCCATACAATCCATCGCGCTCTTTAAGATCACTAAATTCGAGGCTTCTGGTCATACCTAGGATATCTAAGTCCACTAATGGAGGGAGGGCGTTCTCACATTTAGCTCCTAAACTCTGGAATAGTCTTCCTGATATTGTTCGAGGCTCAGACTCGCTGTCCCAGTTTAAAACTAGATTAAAGACGCATCTCTTTAACCAAGCATTCACATAATGCTTACTTTTTTACTACTGCTGAATCAGTTATAATGCATTAATATTATGAACATCAGCTATGCTAATTATTTCCCATCTGCTTTTCTGCTGTTATCTCGGGACGCCAGTCCCGAGGTAAATAGCGTTCGTCAGCTCCAGTTTGTATCCAGCCTCTCACGGAGACTTCAGATGCCCCATCACCATGGACTACGATCTTGAAATGGGATACATAGACTAATTATTGCCAACAAAAGTCTTCATCAGCCAAACAAGGACAATTGCATCTAAGTGAACTTCTGGAATTTAATCAAGGATGGACTTCAAAGACACTGGCCACTAATCTTGCAGTTCAAACACAATCACTGTCTAAATACTGACCCTTAGCACTTAATAAGTTTAATAATTTTTTAAATCATGTTTTTTAACTATAAATAATTCTTATTTACATTATTCATGATGTTAGCCAGAGGGGAACTGGCCCCCCACATTGAGTCTGGTTTCTCCCAAGGTTATTTTTCTCCATTAACCATCATCTTTTGGAGTTTTGTGTTCCTTGCCACAGTCGCCTTCGGCTTGCTCACTGGGGTTATTAATACAATTATTATTTAATTATTTTTAAACACGATAAAGAATCATATCTTATCTAATTCCACAACAAGGCTCCAAACAAAAAATCAATTAAGGAGCCATTGGCTCCTATAGGGGGAAAAACAGGCGCCAAATATTTTCATTTTTAACTCCTTCCATTCCTTTTCGTCCCGCAGCTCGCATGCAAGAAAAACTGCACGTGCTAACAGTGTAGTCTCTGGAGCATTCTTCGCAATTATGTGATCACGTGCATTTTTTATGCTTGTTACTGTCACCGTGTTTTCTCACAGTCTCTTTTTTGAAATGGTTAGTTCCTGCAATGAACTCCGTTTTCCCCGCTATTTCTTTGATATAAACTTTTGTAATGTATTTCGGGAAATGTAATGCAAATTTTAAAATCAAAGGGAGTAAATTTTTACTGTCGCCAATGGCGACCTTGACAGAAATTACACTCACAAATAAATTTATTTGGTCACAAATGCGACCATTTTTAGTCGCAGTTTGGAGCCCTGCACAAGGATGATGATTTATCGACTTTATAGACATTACATTTTTATCGTCTGTTAATGCTGAACTTCTGTAAAGCTGCTTTGAAACGATGTGTGTTGTGAAAGGCGCTATACAAATAAAATTGACTTGATTTGACTAGATCGACGTCTTTGACCATTTTGATGCTTTTCCGGTGATGCAAAACTGAGTATTTCAGACAGAGGGCCAGAGACAGGGTGGAAAATTATCATATATTACTAAATGATCACAATTTTTGTGCAAAAATATCTTTACTAACATTATAAGAGGACCTCAGGAAAGATTGAAATAATTACAGGAATCAGTTTGGCCTGCATTTTAGCAACTCAAGCCCACAGTGCTTCACAACCTTTGTGTGAGAAATCAATGGTTAAATCTGTGGTTAAATGTTACATGAATTACACACTTGACAGAAGCAGCAGGGAGAAAGATGTCATGTTTTCATTCAGAAGAAGGAGAAATTTGTCAAACATATAGCATTCACTTGCTTAATAATGGTTTCTAACACTGTGATTCTAATAACACCAGTAAACACACTTAATCATGATGTTGCATTGCATTGCATTGCATATGTTAGTGCTTGTTTTGGAAGAGAGGCTTAGTCAAGTCAAGTCAAGTCAATTTTATTTGTTTAGCGCCTTTTGTTCACATCGTTTCAAGGCAGCTTTACAGAAGATCAGGCACGAACAGATGATAAAACTGTAATGTCTATAATGTCGATGAATCATCATTGTGTAATTAGATAAAATATGATTGTTAATCATGTTTAAAAATAAGTAATTAAATAATAATTGTATTAATAACCCCAGTGAGCAAGCTGAAGGCGACAGTGGCAAGGAACACAAAACTCATGAGATGCTGATTAATGGAGAAAAATAACCTTGGGAGAAACCAGACTCACTGTGGGGACCAGTTCCCCTCTGACTAACCCCACCCTAACCCTAAACCAGACTCACTGTGGGGGCCAGTTCCCCTCAGACTAACGCCACCCTAACCCTAAACCAGACTCACTGTGGGGGCCAGTTCCCCTCTGACTAACCCCACCCTAACCCTAAACCAGACTCACTGTGGGGGCCAGTTCCCCTCTGACTAACCCCACCCTAACCCTAAACCAGACTCACTATGGGGGCCAGTTCCCCTTTGGCTAAATCATGAATATAATGTAAATATTACTTACGTATAGTTAAAGTCATGGTTTAAAATTATAAACTAAGTAAGTGTTAAGAGTCAGTGTTTAAACGTCGATTTTGTTTGAACTGTAACATTAATGACCAACGTCTTTGAAGTCCATCCTGGATTAACTGCAGAAGTTCACATAGAGGAAATTGTCCTTGTTAATTGGCTGATGAAGGGTTTTGTTGGCAATTGTTAGTCTATGCATTCCATTTCAAGATCGTAGTCCATCAATAGACAGAGGTGATGCAGGCAGAGATCAGGGATGTGAAACGCATTTCAACCTGGCCGGTAATTTCGGTGAGGTCAGTGTGGTCCATCCTAAATCCAAGGTTCAGATAATGACGTATGAAGTTTCCCATGTCTTATGGTTGGAGTTGGCATCAGTTCATCCTCTGAAGTCCAACATAATAGACTGAAGTGATGTTTGGCTGGCACCAGCTGCATTTAGTCATCATCATTCAGTGACACGTAGCAGTGGAGTCCAACACCAAGCAGGAATGGTGGAAGAATGCTGTTCTACAAACATTGGTAATTTGATTTTTAAAGGACAAATTGGTATCAAATATAATGCTTAAGTTCTTGAAGATGATGTAATGGTACATCCATCGAGAGTCAAATTTTTTGTTTTTTGGTCCAATAATTAGTACCTCTGTTTTGTCAGAATTGAGTAGAAGGAAATTTCTGGCCATACATTCATTGATACTTTTATTTCATTGATACACTCTGCTAATTTGGAGAATTGTGAAATTTCATCAGGTTTTGAAGAAATTTAAAGTTGTGTATCATCGGCATTGCAGTTGAAACTTATTCCACGATTCCTGATAATATCTCCCAGGATAAGCATATACAAGGAGAAAAGCAAAGGCCCTAAAACTGATTCCTGAGGCACTCCATATTTTACTTTTATATGGTTTGACAATTCCTTATTCACATAGACAAAGTGGTAGCGGTCTGCTAAATATGACCTAAACCATGCTAATGCAACTCCACAAATGCCAACATAATTCTCTAGCCTATTCAAGAGAATATTGTGATCTACTGTGTCGAATGCAGCACTAAGATCTAAAAGTGCTAGAAGAGAAATGCAGCCGTGATCAGATGATAAGAGCAAGTCATTTGTAACTCTGATAAGTGCAGTCTCTGTACTGTGATGAGGCCTAAATCCTGACTGAAATTCTTCATATATACTATTTCTCTGTAGAAATTAACATATTTGAGAGAACACAAACTTTTCTAGTATTTTTGACATAAACGGGAGATTTGAAATCTGTCTATAATTAGCCAATTCTTCAAGATCAAGTTGTGGCTTCTTAATAAGCAGTTTGATAACTGCCATTTTAAAGTTTCTTGGGACATGTCCTAAGCATAGCGAGGAGTTAAAAATATTAAGAAGAGGTTCTGAAATTACAGGAGGTACCTCTTTTAAGAGCTTAGTTGGTATAGGATCTAACAAACATTTTTGATGTTTGATGTTTCGATAGGTTTTGTTAGTTCTTCATGACCTATGACAGAGAAAGATTGAAGTTGCACGTGAGGAAAATTATGAGACACTGTTTTCTGAGGTGCTATGACTGATGATTGCATAATTCCAAATTTATTTCTTATTATTTCAATTTTATCTGTAAAGAAAATCATGAAGTCATTATTCTTGTGCTGCGACATAATATCTGGTTCTGTTGATGCTTTATTCCTAACCAATCTAGCCACAGTACTGAATAAACATCTAGGATTGGTTATTTTCTATTATCTGCTATGTTTACTAAAACATGCTGACCTGGCAGCTTTTAGTGCCTGTCTGTAGCTGCAGACACTATCCTTCCATGCACCACGAAATACTTCTAATTTTGTATTCTTTAACTTGCGCTCCAATTTCCGAGCTGCTCTCTTGAATGAGTGTGATCGTTGTACCATGGTGCAGGGTTTATTTCTTTCATTTTCTTTAATCGAAGTGGGGCGACAATATCAAGAGTGCTAGAGAAGACTGCATTTATATTTTTTGTTACTTCATCATGTTCTTCTTGGCTTTGGGGTTTATTGAGTGTATGAGATAGATCTGGAAGATTATTAGTGAAGCTATCTTTAGTGATCGAAAGAATAGTTCTACCTGAATGATAGCGTGGGGTAGATTGAGTAACATTAGCTGATCGCAGCATACAAGAGACGAGGTAATGATCCGAGATGTCATCACTCTGCTGCAGAATTTCTATATTATCAACATCAACTCCATATGACCGAATTAAATCTAGCATATGATTATGGCGATGAGTTGGTCCTGTCACATTTCATGTCTGACTCCAAGAGAGTTGAGAATATTGATAAATGCTCATCTCAATGTATAATTTTCATTATCTATGTGAATGTTGAAGTCACCAACAATAAAAACTCTTTCTACAGTATCTACAAGCTCTGATAAAAAAAAATTGCAAATTCACCAGCTTTGTGAATGTGAAAGATGTTGTGTGTTGTTAAACTGGTTTTTGCCTCCTGATCAAGCCCTTCAATCAAAAAGAGGTGCAAGACCCCAGATTGCCTAACCCTAACCCAGTTTCTTTAAACAAGGACAAATACAATGTGATATGATGTAAAGATATTAAAATAATCTTGTATAAAATGTGACCCTACCTCAGTATTCTTTCATATCATCCTAGGGGGCAGTCTCTGGTTTCAAATTGGACCAATCAAATCTGTTTTGGTCTACGCCGTAACCCCTTCAGCTACACGTAGCGTATGCCATACGTTCGATGCAGAAGTATAAATCGGCCATTATGGATTACTTTTATTAGGAATTTATGTGGAGATTGAAAGTTCTGGTTCTGTTGGTCCATACTTGCATTGTATGGACCAACAGAGATCTGAAATATTCTTCCAAAATCTTAATTTATGTTCTGCAGAAGAAAGAAAGTCATACACATCTGGGGTGGCATGAGGGTAAGTAAATGATGAGAGAATTTTCATTTATGGGTGAACTGTCGCTTTAAGTAAGGCCTCATACCTTATTTAGCACATTACAAATGAGTGTTACAACTAAAACAGGGTAGTGTTACAACAGTAACCCTAATTGTGAAAACATCTCTGTTACGATTGGAATCTTGGTTCCCTGAAAGGAGGGAATGAGTCGTTGGATCAGTTGGTGATGCTATGGGAACTTCTCTCAGGAGTGACGATCTCTGAAGCTCAATAAATCGTTGCAATCTATTGGCAGATGGCACTTGATGCTCAGCCCCTGATCCACGCATCATTGCGTGTGTATAAACAGAGCTCATCGTCATTTTACCAAGATTATTTGACCAAAGGGACGAGAGTGGAGATCTCTGTCCCTTAACAGCTAGAAATCAGTAGTGCTTCTAGCGTATGCAGCGCCTTATTCCTTCCATTCAGGGTTCAAGGTTTCAGTCATAACCAAGACTATCCCTTTCAAGTTGGTCACTCCAACACTGAGTCAGTAGCTGGTGCTATGGGAATTGTATACCACTGATCCCCCTTCCTATTTTAAAATTGTAAGTAAGATAACTACAATAACCACATATGGTAAGGAAATGTACAGACTTGTAATAATAACACTAGATCAGTGGTGTAGTCATACCAGAAAAAGTGTTACTGTAGGCTGCACAATCTGCATCTAGAGAGCTTCAGAACTGCAACTCTGTACATATAGTAAATGAGTCATACCTACAATTCGGTGACATTCCGGCTTAAATTAAACATACTTTTACGTTTTTTCATGTTTCATCATTACAAGGACATATTAAAGATTGTATTAGTCATACTGGTCAAGCTATCTCCATCCAGTAAAATGGGCAGCATCAGGGTAGACATTGAGGATAAATGAGCCACTACATGGTCTGTGATTGATATGTAGGAAACATATTTGTAAACTAATATTTATTATTTTATTTCAGTTAACATAAATACTGTATATTGACATTTTTAAATTATAATAATTTCACATATATCTTCCCATATTAGGGTTGACATGTTAGGCTTGAACACATATGACTAACACCACAAAATAAAGGAAAACATAAATAAAACAATAGTTATAAACTTCAAATAACTCCAGTGGAGGTGTCCACCTTAGCTTATGAGCTGGTCACTGGAGGCACAAGGTACATAGGCTCAAGACTGAACACATTGGCAAGAAACAAACAGACTTATATAGGCCTAGACACAGATGAAGGGAATGAGAGTTAATGAGCAGGAAGTTGAACAGGGTTAGGGGCGTTGGTGCCATCTGCAGGACTGGAAGGAGGATGGTAAGGCAAGCACCCCCTGCTCATCTGGAGGGGAACAGCACCCCAAAGAGGAGATCCTTTACACAAAGAACATCAACAATCAGTGTTAAAATTGCACAATTACCACAAATGAACAGATGTTAGTAAGAGAATGTAACACTAAACTCTTAATTGTATGTAGGGAAAAAATATTTAAATCCAATGATTTAGCATTTATTTTTGTCAAAGATTTTCAGACATGAGGAAGTGGCACAGTGCAATAGAAAATGATTTCAATTATTTAAACTTAACATTTTAAGCCTACAGATGTGTGTAACATTATAAAACATTTATTATTCTTTTTAAAAATCCTTACAAAATTGTAATCGGATGAAATGAAACAATTTAAATACCACACACACTTGTAATGGTTTACATAATGTCACAGAATTGCAGGAATGATCCATATTTACAGGCATTCTTGTGCGAGATGCTGCTTTACATTGAAAAACAATGTAGATGGACGTAAAACACGTTCAGTGTAAATGTCCCCTACTAAATTTAAAATGAAAAATGCTTTAATACAACGACCATGAATAAGAGAGAAAGGGAGAGATAAGGCATAACATGAAAACAGTATATTTCTTATTGGATTAGTATCATTGTTTTGGCAATAAACTGTGTTTATCATAAGGAAAATGTAAGAAAAGCATTTTAAGTGTTTTAACTAAGCCTGTACTACTGTACTTTTATTTTGAATTAATGCAGTAATGCTGTTTTTCTTATCTCTCTCTCTCTGTCTTCTAGTACGAGCTCTGACATATGCAATAAAATGTAATGGCATGTAATGAAAAGGTGCATTTACTGGTGTTTTAAAATTAATAATAAACAATTAACATGCATTCAAATGCTATATGATTTTGACAAAATTATCTTAAACATGACAGAAGATGTCCACTGATTGGCACTGATCTTTTCCCAAGCCATTTCTGTCAAGTGTAGCTTCCATGTAAAGTAGCATCTGATGTCTCACACAACTCATACGAAAGATGTGTGTGTTTCAGTTCCATTTCTCTTGATTTGTGAAACATTCTCAGCAGTTTCTTCTCTTAATCATGGGCAATTATTTATTTTATAGATGTTTGGTATATTTTGTCAATGAATTTCACCTGATACTGCTTCAGGTTGAGGGTAACTCGCTCTCTCTCTCCGCTCACTATAATGAATTCCCTCAGTCCATTATGGCAGTGATAATGGTTGTCAGGGGCAGGAAAAGGTAGTATTTAAGTGATAATGCACCAATTACAACAATGAATCTCCAGTTTCACAAAACAGCATGCAATACAGTTAAATGGAAACTAAAACAATAGTAGATTATGGACTTCTAAAGCAGCAAAACAATTGGATATAGTGAGGGTATATGCAAATATTGATCGATCCTTAGAAGTTGTTACATGAAAACAACCCTGGGAAAAAAGTAAGCATACAGCATATGCATGCATATGGCCCCGACTACACCATGCACTAGATAGAGGTAGCGAAACACTGTACAGAAATTCTCACCTGCATAGTTGTGGGGAAAGTGTTTATAACAGTCAATGACCAACAGAATAAAGTCATGCCATTAACCAGTTGAGTAATGAACATTGAACTCATCACTCTTCATGCCAGAAGAGAAAATAATGGTCAGGGGACCAGCAACAAATGCAAATGACATGAGCACCCAGGGCCGTGAACATAGAAAAATGTACTCTCCTTGCAGAAAGGACATTGGAAGAGAGTGAAGAAACATCCAAGTTATAAAACCTGGCAAAGGTATTAGGGGAAGCCCACCCAGCAGCCAGACAGATGTCCTTTATGGACACACCCAAGCCCAAGAGGAAGCCATGCTCCTGGTTGAATGGGCCATAACCCCCATAGGACACTGTACGCCTTACGAATCGTAAGCAAGCCAAATGGCATCGACAACCTAGTGAGAAAGCCTTTGCTTGGAGAAGAGCAATGTAATCGTACGGACGATATACATGCATTACGCCCTGACGGGGCAGAGCATGTGAAGTTTACATGCCTTGTCCGAATCAACAGAGGAGGGGAGAAAGCTCAAAAGGGGCTTGCCAAAACCTTGGGCACTTGCAGGCATCTGTCATGATGACGACTCACCTGGAGACCTGCTCTAGGGGAAACCATTCCCATTGAAATGCCAGGTCCACCCAAGGGCTGAACAAGTGGCGTGAAAGCCACGCGTTGTGCACCGTGGCCTGAAGCCAGTGCTGAAGCAGTCTCATATGCATCAAACCGAGGGGCTTGACCGCCGCCGAGGATACCATATGCCCTAGGAGCCTCTTGGTATCGCTGTTCCCCCCCTGAATACCTTCAGGCAATTCAGCACCGACTGAGCGTGCTCGTTTGTGAGTCCAACTCTATCCTGAGAAAAGAGATGGTCTGGGTCAGGGCAAGCTTGCTCTTTTCCCAGATGACCTGAAGCCCCATTCAGATGATGTGGGTGAGCACCAGTTCCCTGTGAACACAACCGATATCAAGAGTGAGCTAAGACCAGCCAGTCATTGAGATGGTTGAGGATGCAGATGCCCACTTCCATTAGCAGGGCAAGGGCTGCCTCTGCGGCCTTCGTGAAGACACGAGGCAACAGGAAAAGACTGAAGGGGAGGATCTTGTACTGGTATGCCTGACCCTCGAAGGCAAACCGAAGGAACGGTCTCAAGACATGAAAGTATGCGTCTTTCTGGTCTATCGCCGCAAACTAACCTCGGTGCTGGATGCACGATAGAATGTGCTTATGTGTGAGCATCCTGAACAGAAGCCTGTACAGGGCCTGATTCAGTGCTCGCAGGTCCAAAAACGGTTGCAACCCAACGCCTTTCTTGGGAACGATAAATTAGGGGCTGTAGAAGCCGCTCTTCATCTCAGCTGGAGGGACAGGCTCTATCATACGCAGGGCAGCAGTGTCCTCACCACCTACAGAGGTGAAACGGATGCCGCTAAACCTGGATGGGCACCTGGCAAACTGAATCACGTAGCCTAGTCAGATCATCCTGGCCAGCCATTGCGATGGGTTGGAGAGCATTAACCATGCCTCCAAACTCGGGGACGACCGCTACTGATGTACCTGTGGAACGGGTCTCGCAGCAGAGTGGTGCGCGAAGTGCTACATGGGGGGCCTCGTGTCCCAATCTCGCTGTATAGGGAAAGATGTTAAAGCACTTACCTCCCTCTGTGTACCCCTCACAGGACTGGTCAACAACGGGGGTGGAGGCCGAGTGTCCTCGTAGCCAGCCACAACCACCTGTGTGTGTGTGTGTGTCATGGCCGTGTGCGTGGAGATGGGAAACTCACACCTGCAACGCCCTGGCCGCGAATGCTCGGTGAATGGCTGTCATAAGAACGACGGCCGAAGGCATCGAATGTATGACCCAGAGACTGAGGAGAGCGCTCTTTTTTGAAAATGTGGGTACCGCAGCCCCTCGGGAATGCAGCAAACTCAACAAAAAAGGAAACCAAGGATTCTCCTTCCGGCCCTCCACCAGGTGTGGTCTGTTTACCACCTCCAAATGTGGTGCACGTCTCTTCACCTCTGGGTCACCTGTCTCATGGGCGCTTAGAAGCCTTTCTAAGGTTCTTGGTCACAGGCCGTAAGATGGGGGCTTCAAACTATGGGGAGCTCTATGCTGGGGCCGAGCCATTGACTATGGTGGAGTCGATGTTGTCACCGCAGGAAGGTCCCTGGTGACGTGGTGACGGGCAGACGAGGTGTGCAATCTTGAACCACGCTGGGGCAAGATATGCTGAATGGCCTTGGTCTGCTGCTTTACCTTCGAAAACTGCAGCGTGAAGTCTTTGGCGGTGTCCCCGAAAAGGCCAGCCTGAGAAATGGGGTGTCAAGGAAGCAAACATTGTCGGCATCCCTCATCTCAACCAGGTTGAGCCAAAGGCTGAAAGGAAGCAAGCACCGTGAGCGGTGCTCCGGCCCCAGGAACCAATCATCAAGCCGCAAGGGTTCAGGGCAGGGAAGAGGGTTCCACTCTAGCCGACGCTAGCGGCAGCCCAGGTAAGCATGGCCGTCAGCTCGGCGTCAGCCTCCGACTGGGAGACCACACCCAAAGGAGGAAGTCCAGCTGAGTCCTCCACCTCGGACTGAAGCAGCCTGCTCTCTGACACTGCTATCGAGATCTCATCCTCCTCCTAAGCGCAGAATGAGAGGCTCTGAGGCAGGCTGCCTGACACATCCCAAAACTCAATCAGGGCACACGAGCGTGCTGGGGAATGGGAGGTTCGTGGGGATTCCCCCAGCGGAGTTACTTCCATTGAAGACCCCAAATCGCCCAAGCACTAACCGTCACAGTCTTGTGACTGTGGGCAGAAGAGCCGAGGTGGGGAGCAGCTGGAGTGGCTATCCCTCTGAGGAAGGAAAGCCTTGATCGCTACGTGGCCATGGTCATGTTCTCGCAGTGCGGACATGAACCATCCACGAACGCTGTCTCAGCATGTCTGGAGCCCAGACACATAAGGCAGCGATCGTGACCATCAGAAGCTGAGAGATAACAACCGCAACCAGGAATTGCACATGACCAGAAAGGCATCTTTAAAAAGATGCTTTTCGTCAGTGTCCACTCTTTTTGGGAACATACATTCTTTCAAGAAGAAATATACTCTTTCAGCCCACAACACATGCTGCCGAAGCACCCAGGGGCGTTCTCCGCACTTATCTGTGCGAGAGGGGGAGAAACCTCTGTGATGCGATGTAAAATCCAGCACCCGCGGAGATCGCTCTTTGCTTTCTATTGCAGAGGTGAATGGATTGGCAGTGGAACACATCAACACAGCTTTGCTCCAAAGAAAATATCTGAATGAGTAGTTGCATACCATTTTAAGGCATATACTGTAACCTCCTCATCTAGGGACTCTAGCTTGTAATATGGTATCGAGCACAGGCTGCGACAACCCGTCTGTGTAAACAATCCCTTTTCCGGGGTCAGACATGATGTTTCCACAGCTCTGGCCAAGCAACCAAAGTCTCCACTCCCCCTGGCTAATTCTCTGACTGGAGAGCAAATCTGCTCAACAGTACAGTTGACTGGGGACTTGCACTGCACATATTGACAGGAGATGCTTCTCGCACCTAAGAAGCTGGTGCACATAGCTCAACATTGGCCATGACCACACTCTTACCTGGTGGTTTATGTATGCCACCACTGCAATATTGAAGTGATCAGTGAAACTGTCTGGATCAATGCGTGAAAGTTCTTCATAACTGACAGAAACACTCAGAAAAGCTAGGAAGACTGCAAACAGTTCCAGGTGATTTATATGTGATGGCACTCGCACACAGCACCCTGAAAAAACACAGGTGTTTTTCTAAATTGCTAGCAATGGGACCTCTGGTACTCTCCCAGCTTGTAACTCATAAGCATTGGAGAATATAGTTAGCACACTCGTCAGTGAGACATTGCAGCACATTTAAAGTTCATCTCTGCTCAGATTTGTAATATTGTAACTTACTTAAATAATGAATGACTTCCGATTGCTTTTGTTGTTGTAAATATCCAGGGGGAATGTACCTGCAATCTGTGTTTTTGTCCTAAGCAGCCACGACCACATCAAGCAATGTATTGGCATTTTGTAGGTTGCTTGGTTTGTATTTCTGCAATGTTGCGCTGGTTCGCCCCTCTCACAATAAAATCTCATTGGTCCAAAACCCTGCTCTACATAGCACTGTATTAATATCAAGGATGCATCATATGGTGACTTGTGGCCAAGAACCCACTTGAAGTCCCAGATAGCAGAACTACTTTGACATACAAAGGACATTTGTTGTGTTTTCCCTGAAGAGTTTCCAGCTGTAAGCTTTTGAAAGTCTGGCAGCTCGTGAGTAACCATAATTGTCAACATTTGTTGTTTTGTTGGGCATCATTTTAATAAAGTAATAAACAGACGTTATTCTTTTAATGTGCCACTAGTCCTGCAAAAGCTCACTGGTGTGATTTTAAGAATGCTGTCACTGATGTGATACTGCCAGTAGTTCTCTCACTGGCTATAAATGTTCTGGGATGGGCAATTGGTGTTCTACATCCTCATTCTTTCAAGTTAGCTGGCAAGAGTGGTCTTTATAAGAATGTAAGTCCATTCTCTGTGTTCTTAGCATTGAGAAACACCCAACATTTAAAAGAATTACGTGCAATTTGTTTGACAAACTGTCATATGGGTAAAACACAACAATAAAAAACTACAAAAAGAGAATCCAGGAGAGTGAGAAGAGCAGTGGAGTCTCACAAGGTGAGTTTTGAGAAGAGGGAAAAGAGAAGTTTGAGACTCAGTCGATTCACAGACTGTGTGAGGTGTCAGTAAGAGCTGATTGTAATGTGTGTGTGTGTGTGTAACAGCGCTCTGCACAGACAGCAGTGGAGGACAGTGAGAGGATCTTTACTGAACTGATGAGCTCCATTGAGAGAAGATGCTCTGAGGTGACACATGTGATCAGAGATCAGGAAAAGGCTGCAGTGAGTCGAGCTGAAGGACTCTTGGAACAACTGGAGCAGGAGATTGCTGATCTGACAAGGTAATACATAATACATTTTCTGAGTGATGAGACTTTTCGTCTGCCAAACAATAAAACTAAACAAGAAATTCCTACAGCTTGTATTGACGGAGGGATATATAAAGAGCAGGGTGGACTTGAGGGTGGACTCTTTTCACTCTAAAAGGTAAACAATCACCTTACAATGCCCAAGAAACAGAAATGCATAAGCAACCTAGCAAAGTTTCACATGCGCAAGTAACACATTTTCTTCAGGAACTGTAAAATGTAGTTTAAGTTAAATTTCTTTGTTTGTGCATTCCTTTTTCTATATTTGCCACATTCTTAAAGGGATATTTCTTCCAAAAATGAAAATTCTCTCATCATTTGATCACCCTTATGCCATCCCAGATGTGTATGACTTTCTTTACTCTGCTGAACACAAATGAATATCTCAGCTCTGTAGGTCCATACAATCCATGTGAATGGTGACCAGAACTTTGAAGCTCCAAAAAAGAGAACGACTCCAGTAGTTTAATCAACATTACTGAAATAATCCACTCAAGGCACAATCATGAGTTCAAGCTCGATTACACATTCTAGTGCTTGATGCATGCACAGAGCACTAGATGGCACAATAGGAAGTGTAATCAAGCTTGAAATCCTGATCGCCAAGTGAAAAAGGAGTTATATTTAGGTCTGTTCTCACCCAAAACCAACTGGATATGTATCCCGAGGTTGAGACAGGGAAACGGAGAGAATAATATTAGTGTCATAGTGTCACTTCACTTTAAAGCAGAGTTATAGAATATAAGAAGTGTTTCTGGTTTCAGCAGAAATGTTTAATGCAGCATAACTTGAGGGATAAATTTGGTGGTTGAAAAGATAAGTCTTTAGTCTAGACCAGGGTTCTTCAAAGTGTTAAACATTTTTTAATTTTAAAATAACAAAACGTACAAGAATAATTAAGTTAGAATACATAATAAAACTTTCTACTATTTAGTTTCTTAGTTTTAAACATGGATAATACATTACATGTTATGAAAATCATAATTGTCAGGGTTATTATCTGCATAGGATGCATTTGTCCATATTGTTTGTATAATCCTACACATGGCTGTGTATTTCGATTGTGGTGAAATACGAAAAGTCCAAAGTCTATTTTAAAAGTTCGTGAATTAAGCTTCATGTGAGTTGGTGAGCAGGAATCATGCCTCATGATTAGTTCAATAAATGTAAGTGTAGAGAGTTAGTTATATTGAAGAACAATGGAATGCCTTTGGTCTATGATTTCACTGGTTTCCATGGCAATGGTTCTTTATTTATCTCTTACAATGTGTGTGGCAGTTGTTGTGGTGTTTTCTAGGAGTGTGTTCCAACAGATCTCCCCTTTGTATTTAAGGCAGTTATGATTTGCCAGATGCCAGAAATTCAGACTAGCCGGCACAAGTGCGTCTCTATGTTGTGGAATTTCTCTTAGTTATCTTCTGTCACAAAGTCCTACACATTTTCATTGTCTATGAGAATGTTGAAGTCACCAACTATCAAAGCCGTATTCACAGTAACCACTATATCTGACAAAACAATTGACAGCAAATTCTCATCAAATCAGAATATGGCCCTGGTGGTCTATACTGTAGCAAGAGCAAGTCATTTTATTTATATCAGACAATGTCATATTAAACATTATTGCTTTAAAGTATTTAAACTTGTATCCTCACCCTTAAGTAACGTTAAAAACATCACTGTAAATTGTAGCAATATCTCCTCCTCGACCCTTCATGCGAGGCTCGTGTTTTTAACAATATCCTGATGAAGTAGATGAATTTAAACAAATATATTCATCTGATTGAAGCCAGGTTTCTGTCAAACAAAGCGCATCCAGATAATGATCTATAACAATTGAATTTACAAAGATTGCTTTGGATGAAAGCGATCTAATGTTAGTAGCCCAAATTTTATTATATGTTTATATTCCATTTTTTTTCTTTTATTGTTTTCTAGTTTGACATCAATAAAAAAAAATTCTGAATTACTTTTATTTAATGTGCATGTACACAGTCGTAGGCAAAGAGAGACTAAAGGAGAGGGCTGAGTATGCAGCCTTGTGCTAGACCAGTGCTCAGTATAAGGGTGGAGGAAGTGTGATTATTCAACTTGACAGTTTGTTGTATGTTGGTGAGAAAGTCCAGTGTCCAATTTTATTAACCTTTATTTAACCAAGAAGTCCCATGAGAATAAATCTCTTTTTTGAGGGAGACCTGGCCAAGAAATCACACCATACAAGGTAAAAAAAAAAAAGTTCAACACAACAAAAACAGACATAAGACCAAAATAAGAAACATTAATGAAAACAATGGATTACAGAATCCAGCTTATGCACAGCAATTGCACTCTTGTCCAGGGGCACCATGACGTCTAATATGCCACTGAGAATAACGTCTAGGTTACACAAGGGGCTTCTTTTGGGAGCCTCGGATACCTCTGAATATGAAAAAGGCCAATGACAAATTGGCGAACAGTATTTGCATGCCCCCCCTGGACATACGGGTATAAAAGGCGAGGATCGTGCATCTGTTCAGTCAGGTTCTGCACTGAGGGGCCGGCTTGGTACACTGTTGTGGCAAGGGGGACACGGGGGGGGCAGGGGGCCCACGGGGAGTCACCCGCCAAACTCCCCAAATCGCCTCCAACGCCAGCCGAGTCGGCCTCAATCCCGTGGAAAGAAGGCTCAACGTGGGGGGGGAGGCTGGAGTAGCGTGTCCTTTAAGGAAGGGACTCCTTTCCGCGTTGCCATGGTCACACTCTCGCAATGAGAACATGAACCATTCATAAACGCTGCCTCTGTGTGATCGCAGCCCATATTCGAGAGGCAGCGTCTGTGACCGTCAGAAGCAGAGAGATATCTACCACATCCAGACGGAAAGGCATCTTGAAAAAGATGTGTCTTTAAAAAGACGTTCAATGCCAATGTGTAAACTCTTTTAGAGGAAATATACTCTTTTAGGAAACTGTCGAAGCGCTGTATTAGTCAGTATAAAATATTTAAAATAATATAAAAGAAAACACTGGCTGACTGTCTTTTCTATATTTAAATTATTGCAATGCTTTGTTGTATTATCCTTGCAATGAAAATAGCAGTGTTGTTCTGCAATTCTTTTGTCTACAGTAATTGCATGTAGTGAGTCTTTTTCTGGAATATTATACTACAAGCTTAGTGCAAACGAATAGCCAATGCTCGCTGCAATTTTTAATGCCATGAGAATATAAAAGGCACAGTGATATACATATGAAATGATGTACATTAAGACAAAAAAACATAAGTAGTCTTTCAAAAACAGACCAGGTTTATGTTTACAGTACAAAGGGTTCATGAATTGAAACTATTTATATTGAAGTATATAATTTATGAGGGTGTATATAACTTGAGTAGCTTTAAAAGTATTACTGTAATAGAATACAACAGTGACATTTTTATAATATTTTAACAAATATTGTTTGTTTTTTAATAATACTGACCGCTGATGTAGACAGTGCGTTAATTGGTATAATAAATTACCAGGAAAGTAGAGATGATAAAATAATTTATATTTATGATTAACCTTTATAAAGATAGAAACATATCAACATTTGCAGAGCTTCAATACTTCAGCAGAATATTGCACCAGTCACAAACTTCAGACAATTGTGCATCATGCATTAGAATGAGAACACAAATATTTCTGGGCTTAAAAGATACAAAAAATAAATGAATGTGAAACACTGTATCTCAAAAGGAGGATGTGTTACTTAATAACATAATAATAGTAACATAATAGTTCACTCAAAAATGAAAATTCTCTAATCATTTACTTACTCTCATCCACAAAAACTTTCTTCAAAACACAGATTTTTAAAAGAATATTTCAGCTCTGTAGGTCCATTCAATGTAAGTGAAGTTGTTTGACACTCAAAAAAGCACATAAAAGCAATACATACAACTCCAGTGGTTAAATTCATGACTTCAGAATTACATATTGATATTACAGGAGTGGGTGAGAAATAGATCAATATTTAGGTCCATTTTTTGCTAGAAAATCTTCTCTCTGCCCAGTAGTTGTCGATATGCATGAAGAAAATGAATCACCAAAAACACAAGAAGAAAGTGAAAGTTAAATTGGAGATTTACTGAGCAGGGAGGAGAATTAATATTAAAAAGGAATTAAACATTTATCTGTTTCTCACCACATCTATCATATCTCTTCTGAAGACATGGATTAAATCACTGGAGGCACATGGATTAGACTACTTTTATGCTGATTTATGTGATTTGTGGAGCTTCATTATTTTAGCACCGATTCACTTTCATTGTCTGGACCAAAAGAGCTGAGATATTCTTCTAAAAATCTTGATTTGTGTTCTGCGGAAGAAAGAAAGTCATACACATCCAGGATGGCATGAGTGTGAGGAAATGATGAGAGAATTTTCATTTTTGGGCTAATTATTCCTTTATGAGCATGATGTAGCCCCTGTACCAAACATCTGCTACCTCCTCTATTGTGCAGGACATGATGTGACAAGGGATTCTGCTTATTTAGCATTTTTTGCATTCCTGTTTGAACATATTTTATGCACAACAATAACGCTCTGTCAGCATTATGGGAAATTTAGACCTTGCACATAAACTGATTTTTATGTAATTGTTTCATACATTATGATTTAAAATGGTGATCAGTGTATTGAAAATAATTTTTCATCTTTTCATTTCTGTTATCATGTCTCCCTTTTATTTTTTGGAATCAGATTCATGTAGTGTTTATCATAGATAAGTGATGTATTTTAAAAGTTGGCATACAGTGTTCATTATAATGGGGCATGTGTTTTGCAACTCGGTACTCAATACTCACTACTCATGAGTACATTTAATTGAGCTACTCTTTTACTCTTACTTGAGTAGTTTTTAGGACAGCTACTTTTACTCTACTCAGACTAAATTTTCTGGGAAGTAACAGTACTTCTACTTGAGTATGATTTTTCAGAACTCTTTCCACCCCCCCATCACACCCCCTCACCATTCTAAACAGCACTGTGGCAGCAGTGGAGTAATTCAGGTTCCTGGGCACTACCATCCCAAAGGACCTGAAGTGGGACACCTACATTGACTCCATTGTGAAAAAAGGCCCAGCAGAGGCTGTACTTCCTTTGCCAGATGAGGAATTTCAACCTGCCACAGCCGCTGTTGATCCAGTTCTACTCTGCAGTCATTGAGTCTGTCCTCTGCACTTCAATATCTGTCTGGTTTGTTGCAGCTTTGAAATCAGACATCAGAAGAATACAAAGGAGAGTTTGGACTGCTGAGAGGATGATTGACGCTCCCCTACCCATCCTGCTAGAGGAAATGTGCTGTTAAAATCACTCTTGACCCTACTCACCCAGCACAATTCCTCTGGCTGGTGCTTCAGAGCACCAGTGTTGGGGAAGCTACTTTGAAACTGTAGTTTGACAAGCTTCAAGCTACTCATAATTTTAATTGGTTAAGCTACAGTCAAACTACTCTTTTCAAAAAGTATTTACACTAAAAGTTACTATCAAAATGTACAGCAGCTAGCTACATTGAAGCTACTTAATGAGGCAATATTTTCTTTTTAATGTTACTATCAAAACAATAATATTAATAAGAAAATTTACACTAATGACGTTTATTAATTAATGTATATTAAATGTATTTAATGCATTTAATGAATAGTAACATTAATACAGTTAATAATGGCCATAAGATAAAATCCAACAATATAAAATAAAAACAAAAAAGATCAGACACCATTAAAAAAAAATTATGCTATACTTCACAATTTTCAGTCCTGCTGTGGTCAGGTGTAGCTGTGAACTTTAAAGGAACTTTATGGGAAGTGGATCCAACCAAAAGCTAAAGCGGTTGAGCAAGTTGGTGAAATCATAATTCTTGAACAATATCTAAGAATGCTTTCTCCTGAGCTCCAGGTTTGGCTGTGGGATCATGATCCTAAAACTGCCGCACAAGCCGCGACCCTGGCGGATGTGTTCGTGGCGGCACGTAAGAGGAATCAGTCATGGGCTTGGAAAACCAGCAGAGATGACCGCAGATTAAACCTTCCCCAGCAAAGCCAGAGAAGTTTTTACAGTGCTGGTAAGCCTACTGGAGGAGAACCTGCATTTGCAACTTCTCTCAAGAGTCACAAAATAGTGCCGATCTGCTGTCTGTGCGGTCAGGAGGGCCATACGAAACCAATGTGTCCTAAAAATATAGTCAAGATGGCTCACCTATGTTATGTGCCATGGGGTTATACGGGGTCACCAGTAAAAGCTAAGTGGTCACCACAGACGATAACGGTGGAGGTGAATGGAAAGGAGTTGCAGGCCCTGGTAGACACTGGGAGTGATCAGACCCTGGTACATCACAGGTATATACCACCTGCCCTACTTAACTTCAGTGACAAGAAAGCTATTCGCTGTGTTCACGGTGATGAAAAGCTGCTTCCTAAGGCAGATGTGTATATCAAGGTGAAAGGACAAGCTTATCTTCTGGAGGTGGGTGTAGCGGACAACTTGCCATTTCCTGTGGTTTTGGGTCATAATCTGCCAGTGCTCTGGGACTTGTTGCAGCCAGTACCTTCATGTAATATGGTCATCACCCAAGCTAAAGCAAGCAAAGGGGAAGAAGGGGAACAGTTGCTTAGGGCCCTACCTTTCTTTAACAATGAGGAAGAAATCATTAACTTCGCAAAGCCCAGGAAACCTCGTCGACATAAAATGTAGGAAAAAATTCAATATAATGCTGTTAGAATACCAGTTGACTCCCTCTCTAACTTTTCCTCAGAATTTAAGCTGCCTAATAGCATCGCTCAGTTACAACAGGAGGATGCCAGTCTTTTCCCCTACTTGGAAAAGTTAAAGCAAGAGGAAATAGAGAATGATATTGATGGTGACCTCACAAAGGAAAGATACTTAACAGGGGATACCCTACTGTCGGCTTTGGTTGGTGACACAGCTGGTGGTACTGCAGTGTGTCCGCAAAGTCATTCTTATCCTGGGCCATTTGATTCCCTGTGTTGGCCACCTGGGGAAATGTAAAACCCTCGCTAGGATTAGGAGATACTTTTATTGGCCCGGCTTGTAATCAGAGGTAACACAATATTGTAGAAGTTGCCCAGAATGTCAAAAAGTCTCTGCACGTGGCCCTTGTCGGGTTCCTCTCCAGCCGCTTCCAATCATTGGCACTCCATTTGAAAGACTGGGAATGGATGTGGTCGGGCCTGTGGAAATAAGTTGCTCAGGTTGAAATCCGTCAAAGCAAAGTATGTGGCGACCTGTCTTGTGCAATTGTTCTCCAGAGTTGGGTTTCCTTGTGAGAGCTTGACAGATCAAGGGACTAATTTTATGTCCACCCTTCTGAACCAGGTATACAAGCTGCTGGGCATCAAGAATTTGAAAACAACTCCTTACCACCCCCAGACGGATAGGCTTACAGAAAGATTTATCCAGACACTTAAACAGATGCTTTGCAAGTTTGTCTGTGATTCAGGTAAAGATTGGGACCAATGGCTTCCCTATCTTCTGTTTGCCTATAGAGAGGTGCCACAATCGACTAATGGTTTTTCCCCTTTTGAACTCTTATATGGACATGAGGTAAGAGGTCCTCTGGCTTTGCTACGAGAAATATGGGACGGGGACTAGAGAAGGGATGAGCCAATGAATGTTGTGTCCTATGTGGTGCAGATGCGAGAGCGCTTGGAAAGGATGACTTCATTGGCCCAATCTCACCTGGCTGAGGCACAAACCCACCAGAAAACATGGTATGATCAGGCTGCTCATAAGCAAAGTTTTGAACCAGGTCAGAAGGTCCTGGTGATGCTACCCAGTAATGAAAGTAAACTGCTGGCCAAATGGCAGGGCCCATTTGAAGTCCGAAGGAGACTTGGGCCTACCACCTATGAAATTTCAATGTTGGGCAAAGATGGGTCTACCCGAATTCTGCACATTAATCTCCTTAAGCAATGGGTCCCCCGTCCTGATCCGACTGTACAAATCTTGATGATTAGGCAGGTGGAGAAAGAAGAGGAATTGGATGACCAATACTTACCCCAGCCTGCTCTAGGAGATGTCAGTCTGTATCATTTGTCACTACAGTGTCAGCGTGAGGATTCTGTATAGACTTCCGTTACCTCAATTCTGTGACAAAATTTGATGCTTATCCCACTCCACGTATAGGCGACCTTATCGATCGCCTGGGTATCTCACAATTTCTGATGACCATCGACATTTCAAAAGGCTATTGGCAGATCCCTTTGACTCGTGAGTCCCGAGAGCTCACTGCGTTCAAGGCCCCATTGGGTTTATTCCATTTCAAGGTCCTTCCTTTCGTGATCGTGTGATTTACAGCAACACGTGAGAGCAACAACTGAAACACATCCAGGTGGTTCTGCAACATCTTCAGAGAGCTGGTTTGACGGTTAACCCACAAAAATGTGCCATTGCAAAGACTGAGACGGAGTATCTGGGATTTGTAATTGGTGGTGGGGTGATCAGGCCGCAGGTGGAAAAGGTCCGGGCCATTGAAACATGCCCTCACCCACGAACGCGAAAGGAACTGCGATCATTCCTGGGCATGGCTGGATTTTACAACAAATTTATCCTCAACTTCTCTAGTAGAGCTGCAGTGTTGACAGACATGGTGGGTTCAAAGTGTCCAAATCAGGTTCGATGGACGAAAGAAGTGGAAGCAGCATTCAAAGACCTTTGAACTGCCTTGAGCAGGAACTTTAACAAGCCAGTTATGCCCTCCGTAAATCCATCAGCACAGCCAAACGCCAGTACAGGCACAAAATTGAAGGTCAGTTCAACACCACTGACTCCAGAAGTATGTGGAAGGGAATTAACATCATCACGGACTATAAACAGAATAAAAACTCCGCCATGAACACCGCTGCCTCTCTCCCGGACGAGCTTAATACATTTTATGCTCGTTTTGAGGACAACAACAACACCGCCCTCGCGGAGAGAGCACTCGCGGCCGATACTACAGATGATGGTTCACTCTCCGTCTCTGTTGTGGATGTAACCCGATCCTTTCGACGGGTGAACATCCGTAAAGCCGCGGGTCCAGACGGCATTCCGGGCCGCGTCATCAGAGCATGCGCGAACCAACTGGCTGGTGTTTTTACGGACATTTTCAACCTGTCCCTCTCCCTGTCTGTAGTCCCCACATGCTTCAAAACATCAACCATTGTGCCTGTACCGAAGCAAGCCAAAATCACTTGTTTAAATGACTGGCGTCCTGTTGCTCTGACCCCCATCATCAGCAAATGCTTTGAGAGGTTGATCAGAGATCACATCTGCTCTGTTCTGCCCACCTCTTTGGACCCATTGCAGTTTGCCTACCGTAAAAACCGCTCCACTGATGATGCCATTGCATCTACAATACACACTGCTCTTTCCCACCTGGAAAAAAGGAACACATATGTGAGAATGCTGTTTGTAGACTACAGTTCAGCATTTAACACCATAGTGCCCTCCAAGCTTGATGTGAAACTCCGGGCTCTGGGCTTAAACAGCTCGCTGTGCAGCTGGATCCTGGATTTCCTGTCAGGCAGACGTCAGGTGGTAAGAATGGGCAGCAACATCTCCTCATCACTGACCCTCAACACTGGAGCCCCGCAGGGCTGTGTTCTCAGCCCACTCCTGTATTCCCTTTACACACATGACTGTGTGGCGACACATAGCTCCAATGCCATCATTAAGTTTGCTGACGATACGACGGTTGTAGGTCTGATCACTGACAATGATGAAACGGCCTACAGAGAGGAGGTGCACACTCTGACACGCTGGTGTCAGGAGCACAACCTCTCCCTCAACGTCAGTAAAACCAAGGAGCTTGTGGTGGACTTCAGGAAGATAGACAGAGAACACAGCCCCATCACCATTAATGGAGCACCGGTGGAGAGAGTCAGCAGCTTCAAGTTCCTCGGTGTCCACATTACTGAGGAACTCACATGGTCCGTCCACACTGAGGCCGTTGTGAAGAAGGCTCACCAGCGCCTCTTCTTCCTGAGACGGCTGAGGAAGTTTGGAATGAACCAACACATCCTCACACTGTTCTACACTAGTACTGTTGAGAGCATCCTGACTGGCTGCATCACCGCCTGGTACGGCAATAGCACCGCCCACAACCGCAAAGACCTGCAAAGGGTGGTGCGAACGGCCAGAAACATCATCGGAGGTGAGCTTCCCTCCCTCCAGGATATATATAACAGACGGTGTGTGAAGAAAGCTCGGAGGATTATCAAAGACTCCAGCCACCCGAGTCATGGGCTGCTCTCACTGCTGCCATCAGGCAGGCGGTATCGCAGCATCAGGACCCGCACCACCCGACTACATGACAGCTTCTTCCCACAAGCAATAAGACTTTTGAACACATGATCTCTCACGATCAACAATCAGCACTGCACTTTATTAATCATCACTCTGTCAATATATTCTCCCAATTCAGTTAGTGTATATATATATATTTATACCCGTATCTAGTGTGTGTATTCTACATTGTGTGTATTGTGTACATTTGTTATGTAAATTGTTGTGTAGGTATGTGTACATTTGTTATGTAAATTGTTGTGTAAGTTTGTTATGTAAATTGTTTTGTGTAATATGTTGTTTATTGTAAAGTGGTTTATGTCGTCACTGTCATTACTGCAATGTTGCTCGGAACTGCACACAAGAATTTCACCTGCTGTTGCACTCGTGTACACAGTAGTGTGACAATAAAGTGATTTGATTTGATTTGATTTTGATTTATTGCATAATGCTGATTTTAACCAACCTTTCATTCTTCAGACAGACACTTCTGATAGAGGCCTAGGAACGGTATTGTTGCAGGGTGCTCCTGATGCCCGACATCCCATTGCTTTCCTCAGTTGCAAACTCTTTCCCAGAGAAGTCTGTTATTTCATTGTTGAAAAGGAATGTCTCTCTGTGAAGTGGGCTTTGGACTCCCTGAAATATTACCTCTTGGGAAGGGAATTTGTCCTGGAAATGGACCACAAGGCTCTGCAGTGGCTCCAAAAAATTAAAGATACCAACAGTCGAATAACCCATTGGTACCTGGCCATGCAGCCCTTTCGCTTCTCCATCGAACATGTCCCTGGCAAAGAGAACCTAACGGCAGACTATCTTTCCTGCTGTGCCAGTGACATGTGTGAAGGGGGGAGTATATGATGGCCCACGAGGCAGCCACACATCCATGAGCAGTAATGTTACACACACACACACATACATACCACACACACCCGCACATATACACGTACATGCATATGCTTTCTTTAATTTATCTGGTACATTGTTTGAGCTTCTTATTTTCATTCTTTTTATGGTCTCTGTATTCATATCGTAGGTATATGGTAATAATATTTAGGTATTTAAGTTCTGCTGCATCATTGACTAGTTGGAGTGCACACATTCTAGTTTATGGTGTACGGCATATATTTTTATTAATATTGCATTTTCTGAGTTTAAGTTACCGCTGTGGTGCTGAGGAGTGGATGGCTGGAGCTGTTGGCTGTGAATAGTGGTCGGCGAGTTTCCAGATTCATGGTCCGAGTGTTTTAAGGACCGGCATGGTGCTTCGACCGCTGCTTTAGTTCCGCTTGTCGCTACCAACCAGTAGATTGACTGTGGGGAAATGGGGTGGTTGTGTTTTGGATTTTCTTTTCTAATTTGTTGGTTTTCTTTGTTGTAAAGATTTTACAAATTTATTGTTGCATTTAACACATTCTATACACCCAACAAATGAAAATTAATGACCTGATTAAATAATATATAAAATTTAATATTTGTTTATTTCTCAAACCAACTGAATTAAAACCAACTCAAATTACATTTTAAATCAAGTTAGTGTTAAAGTTCTTGTGTTAAAAATTTGTGCCTGCAGTAATGGTTTTGGTCTTTATAGTCAGTGAAAGGAAGGTAGGAGGTCAAAACTAAATAATCAAAACACTTTATCAGTAAACTGCTGCTGCTAATTGCAGGGATGCTCAATACACTTCAGGCGAGTCTCAAAAGCAACGATAATGGCCCACTATTATTTTTCCAACAACCCAACACATCCCGTTCATCTTCCATAGTGTGGTTGTGGGTGATGTTCCATTTCACTCAGGGGAACATTCAGCCACTCCTATGCCACTACAGTCTTGCTTCTATTAGGCACGTACTTTCACTGGCGGACTCACTATGTGTTGTGATGCAGGTTATCCCATGTCTGGCCTCTTGGTGGACTTCCTCTTTTTCAGGGTAGGCCAAAGGAATATGGCAAGTTTGTGTAGTCTCTTGATTTATATTTTGTGGTTCAACCATCTGCTGATATAATAGCCTGGGGAGGGCTGTCTGTAGCCACTGGTGTGCAGTGGCGTTTAAACCTCTCAGCCACAACACGACCAGGTTGAGAGTGGGGTACTGGTTGTCCTCTAGCTCTCTCCGAGCCTTGTAGAATGATCAAAGAATTTCCAACAGGAATTCTAGAACATCGGGAGATATGTTGTTGATGTTTGGCTTTTCCTGCAAGCCGATCTCACTATTATATGTGACCTCCAACACAAGATCTTTAAGTTCAGTGGGATCAAGTGCATGCCTGAGCACAGTTTTGCATAGGCTACGTGGTCCTGGCAGTCCAGTAGTCGATATGGAGTTTGTTATGTTATGGATTGTATTTTATTGTCATTATGGATTTAGCAGCTTTGGAACTGCTGTCTCTCAAACAGGGAGACTTAACCATCGAGCGGTATACTGAGCGTTTCTGCAGTCTCACCCAGGAATATAATTGGGGAGATATTTGTTTCAAGGACATCTACCATTTTGGACTCAATAAGCCGGTAAAGTCCAGCCTGCCTAGAGGCAAGTGTGAACTCTCTTTTGTAGAATTTATTGACTATGCTTTGAGGCACACATTTTCTCTTACACTGTGGGGTATGGTGGGAACCCCGTGCTGCTCCCAGAGCCCACGCCTGCCACAGTCCACAAGTCAGCGCCCACTCCTGCCACAAGCCAACGGCCACACCTGCCACGATCCACGAGCCCATGCTTGCCACGGCCAACGAACCAACGCCCACACCTGCCATGGCCAACAAACTAGTTCTTAAAGCCTCATCCATCCAAGAGCCAGAGTCGCAAGCCATGTTCGTCCCAGAGCCAGCATTGCAAGCCTCGTCCGTCCATGAAGGACAATGTGGAAAACTTACCTGCTAAGGTCAATGAAGTTGTAAATCTTGATAAGCCTTCAAGTGAGTTGGTTGATAAAGATACAGAATCTATTGATCAGAGAGAAGAGGAAGTGAGAAAAGAAAATGAAGATAACAACAGTGAAGTTGCAAATTGAAAGAAATGAGAATCTACCTGTTCCAGAGATGTCAGAGTTGTTTCTTAGGTGCTCTACAAGGAATAGGGAACCACCTGATAGACTGACATATAAATCAGTAGGGAATCCTTAGGTATTAGTTATACGTTCCTTATTAGACTGTTTGAGTCAAGCTTTCACACAAGCCCTTGAAATTTTCCTGAAGAGAATTATGTCCTAATACATTTAGACTCTTATGAGCGCACTACATGCAGAGACGCATGCAGGTTCAGAAGGGGAGGATGTAACCCCTTTAAAATGTACCTTGGGTATATGTACTAGTGTTTTATGTAAAATCACAGATATCCCATAAAGGTTGCCACATGGTAATTGGACCAATTGACTTTTCATAGGGTATAAAAGAAGAAGAAAAGCTATCACGTCATATGCATGCAATGACCAAATGCTGTGTTCAACTTTTTATATATATATATATATATATATATATATATACAAATCTTATTGTTAAGGTGATTTATACATCATTGTTATTGGAGCAAAAATTTATCTTTCTGTGAAGGAAATTCCAAATCGATCTTGTGGAAACTGATTTACATGAGCTCTGATTGTTTTTTTATTGCCTGATTTCACGTCAATGATCTACCATATATACCCATAACGAATGGTAAGTCAGACCCAGTGATTGATAAAGACAAGATCTATTTCTGAAGTTAAACCTGGACCTGATTGTGTGGAAGGATTGTTCATCTACAGCTAGGCTACTATTTCCATACACACACTACCCGGGTAGTAGACAAAAGTCTTAGTATTATACATTCATTTGACATTCATACATATTATATTTAGAAGATCCAGGAGAATTGTTGGACATTTTATTGTTCTTTTAGTTGTTTTCCTTATATTAACCCTGAAATGAGTATTGAGATTTATTTCAGTTAAAATATTGAATTGTCTTTATTTCATTTATATATGTTCTTTACTGAATTTGTTTATGAATATTCATGTATACAATAAATGTACCGGTTGTTAACTGGTTGTATATTATTTGTCCTAAAGTGTATTTTTACCCTCCCATAGTTTAACCTAGCCCATAGTTATTACTATGCGTTATCTAATACTTATGGTATTTGATACTGGTAAATGTATCAGTGTTACAAAAGGAATATACATTTTAACAGTAGTCAAAGGTATCAGATAAATAGAAAAAAAATAAAAATTTAAGAGGTCTCATTGTTTTGCTGTTTCTACACATTTCTACTGTGTAACAGGTTCTTGTTACACTCTTGAAATGAGGAAGTGGGAGCCAACGAATTTCCTCATTTTGTCTTTTATTAAAGCACTGTTCAGTGTTCCACAAAAATGTCATCATAAATCAATACACACATACACAGTCAATGCTTGTCACTCTCACTTGATCAGAGGCACGCCTGAGAGACTCGTCTCTTGTCTTGTTCCCATGGGGATTACCCAGAGGGCGGGAAGAGCACTCACCTCCCTCCAGGTCTCCCTGACGTGGATCTGACGTTGGCGTCTTAGGCTATTCATCCCCAGCCAGTGCTGTACAAATCCCACACTGGATTACCCTATTGCAGGACCCATGTCCACACATTTCCCTTAATAATGACTGAAATTCTGGCCAATTCGTACACAAAATCAGTGGATGGTGAGGCAGCCGTTTTTGTCCCTGGAATTTAACAATAACAGGCACTAGGGAGAGTGGGCTAAGATTCTAAAAAATTTCATGTCTGCATCTAGAAACGCAAGGGTGCACCTTATGCAATTCAAGATTTTACATTGATTCTATTAGACTCCCTCTAGATTGTCGGCACCTGTGGAGCAACTATCCCAGTACAGGGCATATTAGACCCCATAGTGGGACTGGCTGTAAACTCCTCTGCCAAGTTTGCGAACCATAGGGCTAGGGAGGAAGGAAATCCAGGGTCCACGACTTGGTGAACTCGACTGGTGGTAAAAACGCACATTTTCACCTCAGGGGAGGGGAAAGTCGCTATATGCAAGTGATACACCCGGCCAGCTGTTCCATATTACCGAACTCTACCTGTTTGTACCTGAAAGAACACGGGACGAAACTGGCTCAACCCAGAGATTGTAAAATCTCGTGAAGGTATTGGGTGTTGCCCAGCCTGCTCCTCTGCAGATGTCTGCTAGAGAGGTGCCACTGGCCTGTGCCCACTGTGCTCAAACCCGCAAGGGGGCGGGCACGGCCTGGTAGGCCAATGCAAAGGCATCAACAATCCAGTGGGCAAGCCTCTGTTTAGAGACAGCGTTGCCTTTCCACTGTCCACCAAAGCAGACAAAGAGCTGCTCAGAGCATCTAAAGCTTCGACCCAAGTAGGTGCGCAAGCCCGCACTGGACACAGAAACAACAGGGCTGGGTCTGCCTCTTCCTGGGGTAGCGCTTGCAGGTACACCACCTGATTGCGGGTTCACCACAACCTTGGGCACATAGCCCGGTCAGGGTCTCGGGATCACATGAGAATCTGCCGGACCAAACTCCAGGCAAGAGTCGCTGACAGAAAACACTTGCAGGTCCCCCACCCTCTTGATGGAGGTGAGCGCAATCAGGAGGGCCATCTTTAAAGAGAGGGCTTTCAGCTCGACTGAAAAGTGGCTCAAATGGGGCTCTCCGACGGCCCAAGAGGACCACGGAGAGATCCCATGAGGGGAAGAGGCATGGCCTTGGAGGATTCAGTCTCCGGGCGCCTCTGAGGAACCTGATGATCAGGTCATGTTTCCCTAGGGACTTACCATCCACTGTGTCATGGGGCCACATCCTCCCTGACTTTGCACAGGGTCTGTGCAAGAAGGCTAACTGGGGGTAATACATATTTGCACAGCCCCCGGGGCCAGCTGTGTGCCGGCGCGTCTGTCCCGAGGGGGGATCCCGTGTGGGAATACCGGAGCGGGCAGTGGGAGGATTCCCGGGAAGTGAACAGGTCTACCTGTGCTTTGCTGAATCGACTACAAATCAGCTAGACCACCTGGGGGTAGAGTCTCCACTCTCCACTGAGCATTGCCTGTGCAACAGCACGTCCGCTGTGGTGTTGAGGCTGCCTGGGATATGAGTGACCTGCAGCAACCTCAGCCTGCAGCTGACTCCAGAGGAGGAGAAGGCGGGCGAGTTGCGACATGTGACGATAGCGTACGCATATTGTTGACAGACCGGACCAACACATGCTTGCCCTGGATCAATGGCAATAGCCTCCGCAGGGTAAGTAGTACAGCCAGCAACTCTAGGCAGTTAATGAGCCAACCTAGTTGTGGTCCTGAACAGGAACCGGCAGCTGTGTGCCCATTGCACATGGCGCCCCAGCCCAGTTTGGAGGCATCTGTGGTGACCACGACACGTATGGTCACTTGCTGTAGCGGGACACTAGTCTGAAGTTCATGCTGAATCGTTCTCTTATGCATCAACCCAAGAGGCGTGATTGCCTCTGAGGAAGCCATATGCCCCAGGAGCCTCTGAAAGTGTTTCAGTGGAACCGCTGTCCTCTGCCTGAATGACTTCAGGTAGTTCAGCACTGATTTCGTGAGCTCGAATGTGAGGCGCGCTATCATTGAGACTGAGGTTAAATTCATGCCGAGAAAAGAGATGCTCTGAACCGGGGAGAGCTTGCTCTTTTCCCAGTTGACCTGAAGCCCTAGATGGCTGAGGTGCCTGAACACCAAATCCCTGTGCGCACACAGCAACTCTCGAGAGTGTGCTAGAATCAGCCAGTCGTCGAGGTAGCGGAGTATGCGAATGCCCACTTCCCTTAATGGGACAAGAGCTGCCTCTGCAACTTTCGTGAAGACGCGAGGGGACAGGCCGAAGGGGAGGACCTTATACTGATATGCCTGTTCGTCAAAGGCAAACCGTAGGAATGGTCTGTGTCGAGGTAGGACCGAGATGTGAAAGTATGTGTCCTTCAGGTCTACCGCCGCGAACCAATCTTGAAGCCGGACGCATGTCAAAATGTGTTTCTGCGTCAGCCCGGTTCAGAACTGGGTCACGATCTCCGCACACAGAGCACACAGAGTGTCTGCGGCGTTCTCGCCCTGCAACGAAGTGAAGCAGATGACGCTGAACCAGGGTAGGTGCCTGGTGAACTGAATAGTGTAGCCGAGTCAGATGGTCCTAGCTATCCACCGCGAGGAGTTGGAAACAGTTAGCCACACGTCCATGCTCCGGGCGAGGGGCACTAAGGAAACAATTACGTCTGACGTACCTGAGGGTGGGGCCTCGTGGTGGGGGGAGCAGGCGACATCGCATCGGAGAGTGTTGCTTCAACCTGAGGCGGCTGTGCTGAGGGGGAGCTCAAAGCACATACCTTGCTCTGCGAAACCGGCATAGGGTGGGTTAGTGACTGAGAAGGAGGGCCGCTCTGAGCAGCTCTATGTCAAGACTTGTCACAACTGTCGGGCCGTTAAGGCCTTATTCGCGGGGCCCTGGCTGCGGGTGCTCAGTGTGTGGTCGCTGTGACAACAGCGGCTGTGGACACTGATTACTTGATCCAAGGAGTGACGAAACTGCTCTCTTTTTGACAATATGGGTACCACAGCCCATTCGGGGTGCGGCAAACAAAAGAGAAAAGGAAACAAAGGATTTACCTCCCGGCCCTCCAGCGGGGGATGGAGTGGTCTGGATACCAGCTCCGTAGCGGACGTCTCGCTCCCCTGGTCATCCGTCTCAGGAGCGCTTAGGAGCTTTCAGTGTCCTCGTGCCGGCCCAAGAGACGGGGGGCGTCAGCTTCCTGCGGGGGGCTCTATGCTGGGGTCGAGAACTGGGGTCAGGTTGAGGCGGAGTCACCTGAGCTTTTGCCACTGCAGGGGGATGCCCTCGGCAAGATCTTGAGCCACGCCGGGGCAAGATGTGCTGGATGGCCTCCGTCTGCTTCTTCACCGCCGAGAACTGCTGGCCAAAGTGCTCAACTGTGTCGCCGAAAAGTCCAATCTGGGAGATGGGTGCCCAGCTTCCTCAGACAGTCGAGTGTATGTTCAATGAGTCAATCCACTCACATGAGAAACACCAATTGTCTTACTCACTCCAATGTATTTATGATTATGCTTATTGGGACACGTAAATACTTTGTGGCCATCCTACGTATCTATTCACTTGTCGGAATGATTGGCCGGAAACATCAGTGCAAAAGCGATCTTACGTTTATGTAAGAGTTTCTTGCATTCCTTGAATGCATCGTGTTTCTCTTTTGTCGAATTCACAAAATCCAGGAACAAGAAAATAATGTGATTTTTCCAAGAAAGCTTTCCTTTGCTCCTTGCCTCGGGCAGCATAAGATCTTTATCGCATGATCTAAAAAATTTGGCCAGGATTGATCGGGCCTGTTTCCCTTAGCTGATCTGATGGAATTTTGTTTGCATCGGCTAATGGATCGACGTATTACAGTGAGAACCTCCAAGTCAGCAACAACCTTCCTCAGCATCACAGACATGTTGGACAGTTGGCGTTGAATAAGTCCTGTACAGTCTCGCGTTTATAAAGTCCTGTACAGTCTCGCATTTATAATGTCCCGTACCTTCTCGCATTTATAAAGTCCCTACCTTCTTGCGTTTATAAAGTCCTGTACAGCATTTAAAAAGTCCCGTTCACTCTCGCATTTATAAAGTCCCGTACAGCGTTTATAAAGCCCTGTAAAGTCTCGCATTAATAAAGTCCTGTACAGTCTTGCATTTGTAAAGTCCTATAAAGTCTCACGCTTGTAAAGTCATATAGAGTCTCAAGTTTGTAAAGATCCATACAGCGTTTATAAAGTCTAGTACAGTCTCGCGTTTATAAAGTCCCGTGCAGTCTCGCATTATAAAGTCCAGTGCAGTCACGCGTTTGTAGAGTCCAGTAAAGTCACACGTTTGTAAAGTCCGGTGCAGTCACAAGTTTGTAAAGTCCAGTAGAGTCTCACATTTATAAAGTCCAGTACAGTCACGTGTTTATAAAGTCCAGTACAGTCTCATGTTTATAAAGTCCAGTGCAGTCTCACGTTTATAAAGTCCAGTACAGTTGCGCTTTTGTAAAGTCCAGTACAGTCAAGCGTTTGAAAAAGTCCAGTGCAGTCTCGCGTTTGTAAAGTCCAGTGCAGTCTCGCATTTGTAGTCCAGTACAGTCTCACGTTTGTAAAGTCCAGTGCAGTCACACGTTTGTAAAGTCCAGTGCAGTCACACGTTTGTAAAGTCCAGTGCAGTCACAAGTTATAAAGTCCAGTACAGTCACGCGTTTATAAAGTCCAGAGCAGTCACGCGTTTGTAAAGTCCAGTACAGTCACACGTTTATAAAGTCCAGTACAGTCGCGCTTTTGTAAAGTCCAGTACAGTCTTATGTTTATAAAGTCCAGTACAGTCACACGTTTGTAAAGTCCAGTACAGTCTTATGTTTATAAAGTCCAGTACAGTCACACGTTTGTAAAGTCCAGTGCAGTCACATGTTTGCAAAGTCCAGTAGAGTCTCACATTTATAAAGTCCAGTACAGTCATGCTTTTCTAAAGTCCAGTACAGTCTCGCGTTTATAAAGTCCAGTACAGTCTCGTGTTTATAAAGTCCAGTGCAGTCACACGTTTATAAAGTCCTGTACAGTCTCACGTTTATAAAGTCCAGTACAGTCTCACGTTTATAAAGTCCAGTACAGTCGCGCTTTTGTAAAGTCCAGTACAGTCACACATTATAAAGTCCAGTACAGTCACACGTTTGTAAAGTCCAGTAGAGTCTCACATTTATAAAGTCCAGTACAGTCATGCTTTTGTAAAGTCCAGTACAGTCTCGCGTTTATAAAGTCCATTACAGTCTCACGTTTATAAAGTCCAGTGCTGTCTCACGTTTATAAAGTCCAGTACAGTCGCGCTTTTGTAAAGTCCAGTACAGTCACACGTTTGTAAAGTCCTGTGCAGTCACAAGTTTGTAAAGTCCAGTGCAGTCACACGTTTGTAAAGTCCAGTACAGTCACAAGTTTATAAAGTCCAGTACAGTCTCACGTTTATAAAGTCCAGTTAGCCACATGTCCATGCTCCGGGCGAGGGGCACTAAGGAAACAATTGCGTCTGACGTACCTGAGGGTGGGGCCTCGTGGTGGGGGGAGCAGGCGACATCGCATCGGAGAGTGTTGCTTAAGTTTATAAAGTCCAGTACAGTCTCACGTTTATAAAGTCCTGTACAGCATTTAAAAAGTCCCATTCACTCTCGCATTTATAAAGTCCCGTACAGCGTTTATAAAGCCCTGTAAAGTCTCGCATTAATAAAGTCCTGCACAGTCTTGCGTTTGTAAAGTCCCTTACAATCTTGCATTTGTAAAGTCCTATAAAGTCACACGCTTGTAAAGTCATATAGAGTCTCAAGTTTGTAAAGATCCATACAGCATTTATAAAGTCTAGTACAGTCTTGCATTTATAAAGTCCAGTGCAGTCACACGTTTGTAAAGTCCAGTGCAGTCACACGTTTGTAAAGTCCAGTAGAGTCTCACATTTATAAAGTCCAGTGCAGTCTCACGTTTGTAAAGTCCAGTGCAGTCTCACGTTTGTAAAGTCCAGTGCAGTCTCATGTTTGTAAAGTCCTGTGCAGTCTCACGTTTGTAAAGTCCAGTACAGTCACACGTTTATAAAGTCCAGTACAGTCACACGTTTGTAAAGTCCAGTACAGTCTCACGTTTATAAAGTCCAGTGCAGTCTCACGTTTATAAAGTCCAGTACAGTCGCGCTTTTGTAAAGTCCAGTACAGTCACGCTTTTGTAAAGTCCAGTGCAGTCTCACGTTTGTAAAGTCCTGTGCAGTCACAAGTTTGTAAAGTCCAGTGCAGTCACACGTTTGTAAAGTCCAGTGCAGTCACACGTTTGTAAACTCCAGTACAGTCACAAGTTTATAAAGTCCAGTACAGTCTCACGTTTATAAAGTCCAGTTAGCCACACGTCCATGCTCCGGGCGAGGGGCACTAAGGAAACAATTGCGTCTGACGTACCTGAGGGTGGGGCCTCATGGTGGGGGGAGCAGGCGACATCACATCGGAGAGTGTTGCTTAAGTTTATAAAGTCCAGTACAGTCTCACGTTTATAAAGTCCTGTACAGCATTTAAAAAGTCCCGTTCACTCTTGCATTTATAAAGTCCCGTACAGCTTTTATAAAGCCCTGTAAAGTCTTGCATTATTAAAGTCCTGTACAGTCTTGCGTTTGTAAAGTCCCTTACAATCTTGCATTTGTAAAGTCCTATAAAGTCTCATGCTTGTAAAGTCATATAGAGTCTCAAGTTTGTAAAGATCCATACAGCATTTATAAAGTCTAGTACAGTCTCGCATTTATAAAGTCCTGTGCAGTCTCGCGTTTATAAAGTCCCGTGCAGTCTCGAGTTTATAAAGTCCAGTGCAGTCACGCGTTTATAAAGTCCAGTGCAGTCACACGTTTGTAAAGTCCAGTGCAGTCACACGTTTGTAAAGTCCAGTGCAGTCACACGTTAATAAAGTCCAGTACAGTCTCACGTTTATAAAGTCCAGTGCAGTCATGCTTTTGTAAAGTCCAGTACAGTCTTGTGTTTATAAAGTCCAGTACAGTCTCGCGTTTATAAAGTCCAGTACAGTCACGCTTTTGTAAAGTCCAGTACAGTCACACGTTTGTAAAGTCCAGTGCAGTCACACGTTTGTAAAGTCCAGTGCAGTCTCACGTTTATAAAGTCCAGTACAGTCACACGTTTATAAAGTCCAGTGCAGTCACACGTTAATAAAGTCCAGTGCAGTCACACGTTTATAAAATCCAGTACAGTCATGCTTTTGTAAAGTCCAGTGCAGTCACACGTTTGTAAAGTCCTGTGCAGTCTCACGTTTGTAAAGTCCAGTACAGTCTCACGTTTGTAAAGTCCAGAACAGTCTCACGTTTGTAAAGTCCTGTGCAGTCTCACGTTTGTAAAGTCCAGTGCAGTCACACGTTTGTAAAGTCCAGTGCAGTCACACGTTTGTAAAGTCCAGTGCAGTCTCACGTTTGTAAAATCCAGTGCAGTCACACGTTTGTAAAGTCCAGTACAGTCTCACGTTTATAAAGTCCAGTGCAGTCTCACGTTTATAAAGTCCAGTACAGTCGCGCTTTTGTAAAATCCAGTACAGTCACGCTTTTGTAAAGTCCAGTGCAGTCTCACGTTTGTAAAGTCCTGTGCAGTCACAAGTTTGTAAAGTCCAGTACAGTCTCACGTTTATAAAGTCCAGTTAGCCACACGTCCATGCTCCGGGTGAGGGGCACTAAGGAAACAATTGCGTCTGACGTACCTGAGGGTGGGGCCTCGTGGTGGGGGGAGCAGGCGACATCACATCGGAGAGTGTTGCTTAAGTTTATAAAGTCCAGTACAGTCTCACGTTTATAAAGTCCTGTACAGCATTTAAAAAGTCCCGTTCACTCTTGCATTTATAAAGTCCCGTACAGCGTTTATAAAGCCCTGTAAAGTCTCGCATTATTAAAGTCCTGTACAGTCTTCCGTTTGTAAAGTCCCTTACAATCTTGCATTTGTAAAGTCCTATAAAGTCACACGCTTGTAAAGTCATATAGAGTCTCAAGTTTGTAAAGATCCATACAGCATTTATAAAGTCTAGTACAGTCTCGCATTTATAAAGTCCTGTGCAGTCACGCGTTTGTAAAGTCCAGTGCAGTCACACGTTTGTAAAGTCCAGTGCAGTCACACGTTTGTAAAGTCCAGTGCAGTCTCACGTTTGTAAAATCCAGTGCAGTCACACGTTTGTAAAGTCCAGTACAGTCTCACGTTTATAAAGTCCAGTGCAGTCTCACGTTTATAAAGTCCAGTACAGTCGCGCTTTTGTAAAGTCCAGTACAGTCACGCTTTTGTAAAGTCCAGTGCAGTCTCACGTTTGTAAAGTCCTGTGCAGTCACAAGTTTGTAAAGTCCAGTGCAGTCACACGTTTGTAAAGTCCAGTGCAGTCACACGTTTGTAAACTCAAGTACAGTCACAAGTTTATAAAGTCCAGTACAGTCTCACGTTTATAAAGTCCAGTTAGCCACATGTCCATGCTCCGGGCGAGGGGCACTAAGGAAACAATTGCGTCTGACGTACCTGAGGGTGGGGCCTCGTGGTGGGGGGAGCAGGTGACATCACATCGGAGAGTGTTGCTTAAGTTTATAAAGTCCAGTACAGTCTCACGTTTATAAAGTCCTGTACAGCATTTAAAAAGTCCCGTTCACTCTCGCATTTATAAAGTCCCGTACAGCGTTTATAAAGCCCTGTAAAGTCTCGCATTATTAAAGTCCTGTACAATCTTGCATTTGTAAAGTCCTATAAAGTCTCACGCTTGTAAAGTCATATAGAGTCTCAAGTTTGTAAAGATCCATACAGCATTTATAAAGTCTAGTACAGTCTCGCATTTATAAAGTCCTGTGCAGTCACGCGTTTATAAAGTCCAGTGCAGTCACACGTTTGTAAAGTCCAGTGCAGTCACACGTTAATAAAGTCCAGTGCAGTCACACGTTTATAAAATCCAGTACAGTCATGCTTTTGTAAAGTCCAGTACAGTCTCGTGTTTATAAAGTCCAGTACAGTCACACGTTTATAAAGTCCAGTACAGACACACGTTTATAAAGTCCAGTACAGTCTCGTGTTTATAAAGTCCTGTGCAGTCTCACGTTTATAAAGTCCAGTACAGTCACACGTTTATAAAGTCCAGTACAGTCTCACGTTTATAAAGTCCAGTACAGTCTCACGTTTATAAAGTCCAGTGCAGTCTCACGTTTATAAAGTCCAGTGCAGTCTCACGTTTATAAAGTCCAGTACAGTCACACGTTTATAAAGTCCAGTGCAGTCTCACGTTTATAAAGTCCAGTACAGTCACACGTTTATAAAGTCCAGTACAGTCTCACGTTTATAAAGTCCAGTGCAGTCTCACGTTTATAAAGTCCAGTACAGTCACACGTTTATAAAGTCCAGTGCAGTCTCACGTTTATAAAGTCCAGTACAGTCACACGTTTATAAAGTCCAGTGCAGTCTCACGTTTATAAAGTCCAGTACAGTCTCACGTTTATAAAGTCCAGTACAGTCTCACGTTTATAAAGTCCAGTGCAGTCTCACGTTTATAAAGTCCAGTACAGTCTCACGTTTATAAAGTCCAGTACAGTCACACGTTTATAAAGTCCAGTACAGTCTCACGTTTATAAAGTCCAGTACAGTCACACGTTTATAAAGTCCAGTACAGTCTCACGTTTATAAAGTCCAGTACAGTCACACGTTTATAAAGTCCAGTACAGTCACACGTTTATAAAGTCCAGTGCAGTCACACGTTTATAAAGTCCAATACAGTCACACGTTTATAAAGTCCAGTACAGTCACACGTTTATAAAGTCCAGTGCAGTCTCACGTTTATAAAGTCCAGTGCAGTCACACGTTTATAAAGTCCAGTGCAGTCTCACGTTTATAAAGTCCAGTGCAGTCTCACGTTTATAAAGTCCAGTGCAGTCTCACGTTTATAAAGTCCAGTACAGTCTCACGTTTATAAAGTCCAGTGCAGTCTCACGTTTATAAAGTCCAGTACAGTCGCGCTTTTGTAAAGTCCAGTACAGTCTCACGTTTGTAAAGTCCAGTACAGTCTCACGTTTATAAAGTCCAGTACAGTCTCACGTTTATAAAGTCCAGTACAGTCGCGCTTTTGTAAAGTCCAGTACAGTCACGCTTTTGTAAAGTCCAGTACAGTCTCACGTTTATAAAGTCCAGTACAGTCTCACGTTTATAAAGTCCAGTACAGTCGCGCTTTTGTAAAGTCCAGTGCAGTCTCACGTTTATAAAGTCCAGTACAGTCACACGTTTATAAAGTCCAGTACAGTCACACGTTTATAAAGTCCAGTACAGTCTCACGTTTATAAAGTCCAGTACAGTCGCGCTTTTGTAAAGTCCAGTACAGTCTCACGTTTGTAAAGTCCAGTACAGTCTCACGTTTATAAAGTCCAGTACAGTCTCACGTTTATAAAGTCCAGTACAGTCTCACGTTTATAAAGTCCAGTACAGTCGCGCTTTTGTAAAGTCCAGTACAGTCACGCTTTTGTAAAGTCCTGTGCAGTCACAAGTTTGTAAAGTCCAGTACAGTCTCACGTTTATAAAGTCCAGTACAGTCTCACGTTTATAAAGTCCAGTACAGTCGCGCTTTTGTAAAGTCCAGTACAGTCACGCTTTTGTAAAGTCCAGTGCAGTCTCACGTTTGTAAAGTCCTGTGCAGTCACAAGTTTGTAAAGTCCTGTGCAGTCACGCTTTTGTAAAGTCCAGTGCAGTCTCACGTTTGTAAAGTCCTGTGCAGTCACAAGTTTGTAAAGTCCAGTGCAGTCTCACGTTTGTAAAGTCCTGTGCAGTCACAAGTTTGTAAAGTCCAGTACAGTCACGCTTTTGTAAAGTCCAGTGCAGTCTCACGTTTGTAAAGTCCTGTGCAGTCACAAGTTTGTAAAGTCCAGTGCAGTCACACGTTTGTAAAGTCCAGTGCAGTCACACGTTTGTAAACTCAAGTACAGTCACAAGTTTATAAAGTCCAGTACAGTCTCACGTTTATAAAGTCCAGTTAGCCACATGTCCATGCTCCGGGCGAGGGGCACTAAGGAAACAATTGCGTCTGACGTACCTGAGGGTGGGGCCTCGTGGTGGGGGGAGCAGGCGACATCACATCGGAGAGTGTTGCTTAAGTTTATAAAGTCCAGTACAGTCTCACGTTTATAAAGTCCTGTACAGCATTTAAAAAGTCCCGTTCACTCTCGCATTTATAAAGTCCCGTACAGCGTTTATAAAGCCCTGTAAAGTCTCGCATTATTAAAGTCCTGTACAATCTTGCATTTGTAAAGTCCTATAAAGTCTCACGCTTGTAAAGTCATATAGAGTCTCAAGTTTGTAAAGATCCATACAGCATTTATAAAGTCTAGTACAGTCTCGCATTTATAAAGTCCTGTGCAGTCTCGCGTTTATAAAGTCCAGTGCAGTCACACGTTAATAAAGTCCAGTGCAGTCACACGTTTGTAAAGTCCAGTGCAGTCACACGTTAATAAAGTCCAGTGCAGTCACGCGTTTATAAAGTCCAGTGCAGTCACACGTTTGTAAAGTCCAGTACAGTCTCGTGTTTATAAAGTCCAGTGCAGTCTCACGTTTATAAAGTCCAGTACAGTCACACGTTTATAAAGTCCAGTGCAGTCTCACGTTTATAAAGTCCAGTGCAGTCTCACGTTTATAAAGTCCAGTACAGTCACACGTTTATAAAGTCCAGTGCAGTCTCACGTTTATAAAGTCCAGTGCAGTCACACGTTTATAAAGTCCAGTACAGTCACACGTTTATAAAATCCAGTACAGTCACACGTTTATAAAGTCCAGTGCAGTCACACGTTTATAAAGTCCAGTACAGTCACACGTTTATAAAATCCAGTGCAGTCACGCGTTTATAAAGTCCAGTGCAGTCACACGTTAATAAAGTCCAGTGCAGTCACACGTTTATAAAATCCAGTACAGTCACACGTTTATAAAGTCCAGTACAGTCTCGTGTTTATAAAGTCCAGTGCAGTCTCACGTTTATAAAGTCCAGTACAGTCACACGTTTATAAAGTCCAGTGCAGTCTCACGTTTATAAAGTCCAGTGCAGTCTCACGTTTATAAAGTCCAGTACAGTCTCACGTTTATAAAGTCCAGTGCAGTCACACGTTTATAAAGTCCAGTACAGTCTCACGTTTATAAAGTCCAGTACAGTCACACGTTTATAAAGTCCAGTACAGTCTCACGTTTATAAAGTCCAGTACAGTCACACGTTTATAAAGTCCAGTGCAGTCTCACGTTTATAAAGTCCAGTGCAGTCTCACGTTTATAAAGTCCAGTACAGTCTCACGTTTATAAAGTCCAGTACAGTCACACGTTTATAAAGTCCAGTACAGTCTCACGTTTATAAAGTCCAGTACAGTCACACGTTTATAAAGTCCAGTGCAGTCACACGTTTATAAAGTCCAGTACAGTCTCACGTTTATAAAGTCCAGTGCAGTCTCACGTTTATAAAGTCCAGTGCAGTCACACGTTTATAAAGTCCAGTGCAGTCACACGTTTATAAAGTCCAGTACAGTCACACGTTTATAAAGTCCAGTACAGTCACACGTTTATAAAGTCCAGTACAGTCTCACGTTTATAAAGTCCAGTACAGTCACACGTTTATAAAGTCCAGTACAGTCACACGTTTATAAAGTCCAGTACAGTCTCACGTTTATAAAGTCCAGTACAGTCACACGTTTATAAAATCCCGTTTAGTCTCGCGGGCCTTTCCTGCGCGCGCTCTCGGTTCACGTTACACCGGCAATCCCAGCATACAGCGCGCGCTTCATTAGCATAAAACTGTCCGGTATCTGCACGAGTCGCGGGAACACATTTACAAACACATCGAGTTATTACGGGATAAAAATAAACCGCGATAAACATGAGCGACAGCGAGAAACTGGACAACCAGCGGCTGAAGAACTTCAAGAATAAAGGACGCGATCTGGAGGTAAATGCGCTGTGACGTCGATCACATTTACACGCGATTCCTGAGAAATAAGCCGAGATTCACACATAATCGAGATCTGATCTTATACAGACAGTGTTTCTGACGGAAGTATGGGTGTTTATATGATAAGAGAGTGATTATATGACTCTGAGAGGTGAAGTGAAGCTGTTAGCAGTGCGGCTATCTGACCGGGCCCTCACCTCCCCGTTAGCCTCGAGCTAACACTAATCACAGATCATCACGAGTATGTGTTTTATTCATCATAATGATGTGTAGAGCTGTGAGACACTCTCATGAGCTGTGATGAAGGGTTCAGGCTTCGAGTTGTGCTGTGATCAGGCCTTGGTGCTCACATTACACCTAACATGACTGTTAGCATGTCTGTTAGCACAACATCCTCTCAACGCCTTTTTCTGCTTCACATGTGTGCGTTTAAAAATTGATGTGTATAGCTGTGATGAAGGGTTCAGGGTTCGAGTTGTGCTGTGATCAGGCCTTGGTGTTCACATTACACCTAACATGACTGTTAGCACAACGTCCTCTCAACGCCTCTTTCTACATCACATGTGTGCTCCTATAGATTACATGGACACTATATTGACTTTCTACATGTGTGTGCACTTATAGATCATATTGACACTATTGACTTTGTACATCACGTGTGTACTTATAGATCATATGGGCATTATATATATATATATATATATATATATATATATATATATATCTCACACACACACAGACCCTCACACACTTACACCCACGCATAAACGGACATAAAAGCACAGGCTTGCACACAAGCGCACTTACACAGTCACAAATGCACACTCACACCCACACAGTCTCTCACACACAAATGCACTTGCATTCACACACTCTCCCACACAAACACACGCGCTCTCTCTCTCTCTCACACACACTCGCATACAGAAACCCTCGCACACTTAGTTTCACTTAGTTATACTCACACTCGCGCACTTATACTCTCACACGCTCTCTCTCACAGAAACTCTCACACCAACAGACGCAGTCGCACAGAAACAAATGCAGTCTCTCACACAAACACTATTACACACACTCACGTTCTCTCACATCAACAAGCTCTCACAAACTGACACACTCGCACAGAAACATAAACGCACTCTCACACGCTCGCGCGCACACACAGACAAACTCATACATTCACACACGCAAACATGCATACTTGCACACAAAAACACACAAACATACTCTTACACACTCAGGTGCACTCACTCTCACTTACACCCTGTCTCACATGCATAGAAACACATTCGCGCACACACTCACTTACACTCATACACACACACTCTCTCTCTCACACACGCATAGAAACACACTCGCGCGCACACACTCACTTACACTCTCATACACACACACATGCAGTGAGGGGAAAAAAGTATTTGATCCCCTGCTGATTTTGTACGTTTGCCCACTGACAATGAAATAATGGTAGGTTAATTTGAACAGTGAGACAGAATAACAAAAAAAATCCAGAAAAATGCATGTCAAAAATGTTATAAATTGAATTGCATTTTAATGAGGGAAATAAGTATTCGACCCCTTCTCAATCAGAGATTTCTGGCTCCCAGGTGTCTTTTATACATAAAGGTCCTGGAGTGGCCTAGCCAGTCTCCAGACCATAATCCCATAGAAAATCTGTGGAGGGAGCTGAAGGTTAAAGATGCATTGAAACCATAAAGACTTGGAGAAGATCTGCAAAGAGGAGTGGGACAAAACCCTTCCTGAGATGTGTGCAAACCTGCTGGCCAACTACAAGAAACGTCTGACCTCTGTGATTGCCAACAATGGTTTTGCCACCAAGTACTAAGTCATGTTTTGCAGAGGGGTCGAATAATTATTTCCCTCATTAAAATGCAATTCAATTTATTTAGTTGTTGAAATTTTTTCTGGATTTTTTGTTATTCTGTCTCTCACTGTTCAAATTAACCTAACATTAAAATTATAGACTGATCATTTGTTTGTCAGTGGGCAAACCTGCAATATCAGCAGGGGATCAAATGCTTTTTTCCCTCACTGCATACTCTTACACAAACACTCTTACACACTCGCATGCACAGACTCTCACGCACACAATCACACTCGCACAAGATAATGTAGATATTAGCTGTGTGTTTTCTTTTTATAAAAGGTTTAGTGTCTGAGCCTTTGTGGTTAAGATGCTGTGGAGATTGTCATTTCACGGCTAAGATTTCAGAGTAATGGATCATTAATAAATGTTTAATTGGGCATATACAGTTTTCACTTTAGGTCATGCAAAATGCTTAGTTAGCAATTAGTCAATGCTTTATAACCTACACCGATCAGCCACAACATTAAAACCACCTGCGTAATATCGTGTAGGTCCCCCTCGTGTTGCCAAAACATCTCTGACCCGTTGATGCATGGACTCCACAAGACCTCTGAAGGTTTCCTGTGGTGTCTGGCTCAAGACTTTAGCAGCAGATCAACTTAAGTCCTGTAAGTTGTGAGGTTGGGCCTCCATGGATCGGACTTGTTGGTCCAGCATATCCCATAGATTCTCAGTCAGATTGAGATCTGGGGAACTTGGAGGCCATGTCAACACCTTTTAACTCTGTCATGTTCCTCAAATCATTCCTGAACAATATTTGCAGTGTGGCAGGGTGCATTATCCTGCTGAAAGAAGCCATTGCCATCAGGAAATACCATTGCCATGAAGGGGTGTACAGTGGTGGCGAAAATATTGGCACCCTTGGTAAATATGAGCAAAGAAGTCTGTGGAAAAAAATCTGCATTGTTTGTCCTTTTTGAGCTTTAATTAAAAAAAAAACTAGCCTTTAATTGAAGTAAAACAATTGAAACAGGAGAAATATCTCATTATTAAATATTTTTCTCAAACGCATTGGCCATAATTATTGGCACCATTTTTATAAATCTTCTCCTTTAATGCCTGATGAGATTGGAGAACACACAAGGGATCTGAGATCTGAGATGTTGGTGGATCTCCTCATCAGGTCACCATACAGGTTTTCTATGGGGTTCAGTGGACTGGGATGGCCTTGGTAGAACCTTGATTTTGCGGTCAGTGAATCATTTTTCGTGTTCATTTTGATGTTTGTTTTGGATCATTGTCCTGCTGGAAGATCCAACAAGGGCCCATTGTAAGATTTCTGGCAGAGGCAATCAGGCTTAGATTTATTTATTGGTATAAGATGGTCCGTGATGCCATGTATCCGAACAAAATGTCCAGGTAAACAGCCCCACAACATTAAAGATCCACCACTACATTTAACCATGGGCATTGAATACTTCATCTCTGTGTGTGCGCCAAAGCCATCTCTGGTGTTTGCTGGCAAAAATATATATATTTTTTGTTTTTTTTCTGGTAAACTGAAGATGCTCGAGTTTGTTGTTTGAGACTGGAGGCTTTTTTTCTTGAAACCCTCCTGAACAACTTGTGGTGATGTCTATTAATTATTTGCCCTGATGGTAGAAATGGCCATTTTCAATGCTTTTAGCTATTTTCTTATAGCCCCTTGCCATTTTGTGAAGCTCAACAACCTTTTGCTCCACATCAGAACTTTATTCTGTAATCTTACCCACTGTGATTTGATGATTAATTGAATTTGGCCTGTGTATTACCTCATATTTATACCCTGTGAAACAGGAAGTCATGGCTGAAAAATGTAATGTTCCTAGTCACCCTGGTGCACTAAAAAAAATTTAATATTGTACTCGTAGGAATTTCTAAGGGTGCCAATAATTGTGGCCAATGTGTTTTTGGAGAAAAATATGAGAGATTTCCCCTCTTAATTGTTGTATGTATGTATGTATGTATATTTTGTTTGTTTTTTTATAAAGAAAGATCAAAAGGATAAACAATGCAGATTTTTTTCACAGCCACCGTTGCTCCTATTTAGCAAGGGTGCCAATATTTTTGGCCACAAAATAAACTCCAGCTAAAAGGCGGCACCATCACACACCAACACCCTTTAAGAGTGTGCTCCTAATCTCAGCTTGTTACCTGTATAAAAGACACCTGTTCACAGAAGCAATCAATCAGATTCCAAACTCTCCACCATGGCCAAGACCAAAGAGCTGTCCAAGGATGTCAGGGACAAGATTGTAGATCTACACAAGGCTGGAATGGGCTGCCAAGCAGCTTGATGAGAAGGTGACAACAGTTGGTGCGATTATTCACAAATGGGAGAAACGAAAAAGAACTGTCAATCTCCCTCAGTCTGGGGCCCATGCAAGATCTCACCACGTGGAGTTGCAATGATCATGAGAACGGTGAGGAATCAGCTCAGAGGATCTTGTCAATGATCTCAAGGCAGCTGGGACCATAGTCACCAAGAAAACAATTGGTAACACACTACGCCGTGAAAGACTGAAATCTTGCAGCGCCCGCAAGGTCCCCCTGCTCAAGAAAGCACATGTACAGGCCCGTCTGAAGTTTGCAAATGAACATCTGAGTGATTCAGAGGAGAACTGGGTGAAAGTGTTGTGGTCAGATGAGACCAAAATCGAGCTCTTTGGCATCAACTCAACTCGCCGTGTTTGGAGGAGGAGGAATGCTGCCTATGACCCCAAGAACACCATCCGCACCATCAAACATGGAGGTGGAAACATTATGCTTTGGGGGTGTTTTTCTGCTAAGGGGACAGGACAACTTCACCAAAGGGATGATGGACGGGGCCATGTACTGTCAAATCTTGGGTGAGAACCTCCTTCCCTCAGCCAGGGCATTGAAAATGGGTCGTGGATGGGTATTCCAGCATGACAATGACCCAAAACGCACGGCCAAGGCAACAAAGAGTGGCTCAAGAAGCACATTAAGGTCCTGGAGTGGCCTAACCAGTCTCCAGACCTTAATCCCATAGAAAATCTGTGGAGGGAGCTGAAGGTTCGAGTTGCCTCGAAACCATAATGACTTGGAGAAGATCTCAAACTGTCAAACGGATGTTCACTGAGTCAGTCCACTCAGTGGCAATGTTGGTACAACAACACTACTCACTCCATTGACTTTATGAAGGACATTTGCATGCTGTGGGCATGTAATTATTTTACGGCCGTCCTTGGCATCTATTCTCAATTTGGCCGGGAATATCAGTGCAAAAGTGACCTTCCGTTGATGAGACCCCAAAGTCTGGGAACAAGAAAATGCTGTTCTTCGAAGAAATCCTTCCTTTACTCCTCACCTCACTCAACACAAGGTCTTTATCGGATGATCTCAGAAATTTGGCCAGAATTGATCAGGGCCTGTCTCCTTCAGCGGATCATGGAGCAGGAACCCTGTGAGCTCTGTTTATTTCCAGCTTATGGCCTGCTATGTCAAGCAGATTCTGAAAGAGCCCATCCAGGTATTCCACCATATTCTGTACCTCTACTCCCACTATACGAACGTTATTCCACTGTCTATGTTTTTCCATGTCCTCCAACTTCTCCCAGACACACTCTAAATCCACCTTGGTCACTAGCAGATTACCATATAATTCCCTTTCTGATGACTTCAGATAATCAATCTGTTTCTCGGCATCCCCCACTCTTATGACCACATCAGTAAATTTTGCCTCCATGGCAGTAATCGATCGACATATCACAGCAAGATCCTCCAAGTCCGCAATGACCTTCGCCAGCTCTGCCAACATATTCAGCAGTTCTCGTCGCAGTTCCCAAAACTCTGACCAAATTGACTCCCTGGTCTGCTGCCTTGTCAGGGCTATTTGCCTGAGCACTTAAGTGTCTATTATGTCTCCAGGGCCCGAGGATTTTGAATTCTTTGAAATGTTGTCCTCATAGAACAGTTATGGAACTGTGTATAGAATCTGGGCAACGTGCACGGAGCTCGCCGTTCACACGTCCGAAACTTGCATGGCATCATGTGACCCGAAACTCTGATTTTTAAGAGAGTAGTATCGCACACATTTGTCTTTTATCTAGAACTTTATTAATTTATCATTAGTTTCCACATTCATGGGAATATCTGGGGATTTTTAGATGGTGATTTCCAGTCAAGGAATCTTTATAAAGTCATGGAAATTTCCTTTTGTGATTTATACTTTTATCTAGTTGAGCTCTGCTGTATTTCATTGCTTGTTGTGAGTGAACTGTCCACAGAAAAAAATCATAATTTCCAGATCAGACAGGCTTCATCAAAAATAGAAATGCTTCAGATTTCTAGAGTAGAGTTTTTAACTCTTATCAATATATAAGATTGTACAAAATACAATTTATAATCAATATATCACAGCAAAAACAAGACGACAACCATAATTGTATCATTAGATGCCGACAAAGTCAACTGGACTTTTCTATACATCTGAGCAAATTTGGTTTTGGAGAGTGGTTTATCCATTGGAATAAAACACCGTACACCTCACCTAGAGCCACAGTAATCACAAACCAGATCACGTCACCTAGCTTCACACTTCATCGGGGAACTAGACATGGATGCCCACTCTAACCATCCCTATTTGCTATTTTCATCGAACCACTTGCAGCAATACGACAAAACAATAAAATCAAGGGAATCCAGGATACCAATTCACAACATAAATCCAGTCTTTACGCAGATTATTTATTATTATACTTACAAAACCAACATGTCACTACAGGAAACATTCAACAACATTAATAAATTCTCTTTCACACTACTCAATAAATTGGAACAAGTCAGCTATACTAGCACTATCTTTAGATGTTTGGGATTCTGCAGCCCACGATGACACCCCTCTTCTCACGGGTAACATAAAATATTTGGGCATTTACATTTCTCATATGTCAGATCTCTTCCACCAACTACACCCCTCTGTTAAATAATATAGAAGATGACTTTAAACGATGGACAAAACTACCACTCACTCTCATTGGACGAATCCCCTCAGTTCAAATGAAACTATTACCTCAGATTAATTACCTTTTCTCAATGCTTCCCATCTCTCCTACTGACAAATGGTTTAAAATGTTAGATTCACTAACCACTCAATATTACTGGAAAAACCAAAAACTTAGAATTTCACACTCTACATTACAAAATAGGAAATCACACTGAGGCTTAGAAACACCTAATTTTCTGTACTACTACTTGGCAAGTCAATTACAATATTTATTCAAATAGACCCGAAAGCACAACTTCAATAACCCATTGCTAGAACTAGAACAAAATCAATGTACACCCACGTCACTTGCAGATCTTTCCTCCTTACCAGCGTCAATCAAAAAATTTAATTACTGTAAGAATATTACAATCTCAACTCTCACAGCCTGGTGGAAAGTTAAAGTCATCACTAGCACCATGTATGACATTAGGGCTGGTGGATTGACATTGTAATTGCTAATTCTTTTTTTTCCCTTGATAATTTAACTGAAATCAATTTTGATTTATAGAATTTACATAACTTCATCTTCATGCCATATTCTTTATATCGGCTACACATGCTGATAACTGTGTTCTGGAATTATTTTATTTCAGTTTACATTAAATTAAGACTAGTTGCTGAAACAGACCGCTTCACATTGGTTATCTTTTATGACCAAAGTTTATATCACAATATATTTCTTCATTTCGGTCGATACGATATAATTCCGATATCGATATGAACAATATTAAAGCCTCAGAAAAAATGCCAAGAATGCCTACAACGGTTGTCTGTACCTACAAACTTCTGAAAAATGAATTTGCCAAGTCTATGAAACCTCCTATACAATATTTAAGAATTAAAAAAACTACAAATAAATTAATGTTCACCTTTTATTTGCACTTATAAACATAACTCATCTTTGTCAATATTAATGTTTTTAACTTGAAACTACAACATAGGCTGATTATCTTTTATAGATTGAATCAAAGGTTCTTCAACGAGGATAAAGAATATTAAAGTGCTCAAGGGTTGCTGCAGAAAACAGAAGAAAAAAGCAACAACAAAAACTTGCTGGGGCATTCAAAAACACACTGTGTATTGGAAAAAATATGATATATACTTAAAATAACTGTGAACCCATAAAAATGGGCCAAAACAATGTGTTTTATGTTCAGAAACATTTCGGGTCCCTCCTTCCTTGCACCACAGTGGTTTGGTCCACTGCCGCTTCCCCCTTTACGCCACCTACTCCCACAAGTCCGGGGGAGTTTGAAGTGCTTCGTTAGTTTTGGAACTCCAAGTAGGCTGGCAGTGGCAAGGCTATTTTATTCACTTTAATCATCGGATTAAGTGATTACTTTCTCTTAAATACAGATGATGCCAAGTCATTAATAAATTAGTCATGACAAAAAATTATGATAACCGCTGTACATTTCCATGAGCCACGTTAGTGATTTATAACGTTTGGTAGCTTGTTTATGAACTGATATTAGTCTAATATTGTAGGTCTACCGTTGATTTGGGTTTTGCACAATATGATGTGGCAGATCAGTGGGATAATATTATGGAGGACACAAGATCATTTTATGATTATAATATGATCGCGTGGTGAAAAGACTTCTGTGTACACACATCCTATAGACATACAATTTTGGCTCTTATTTGTCACTTTCAAAAACTGCCATGTCACGCACATAGCCAATTGTGTTGTGCTATTTCTGCTCTGCTTGAATGCAATGAACTGACGGCTGCACCCTGAATGTTAGTCAAGTGACTAATGCTGTAATGTAGCATCGGAAATGTTTAAAAATCATATCACCATTATTGAGAAATTCTATCGCAATACATATTGATATTGAATTATTGTCCAGCCATACTTGGAAGCATAAAAACCAAAGCTGCTATTCTAATTTTGAATGTATTATACACTGAAATGAGCAACACAAAACTGATGCTGTCAACAGAGACTTGTATAATAAAGTGATATACAATCACTGGTTTTTGTTCATGTGGGGTGGATTGAGTCATGGGGTGAGTTAGTTGTGTGTAACTGTGATTTATTATTGACTAATGATTTTCTCCTTTTATAGACGATGAGAAGACAGAGAACTGAGGTGGTAGTTGAACTCAGAAAGGTAAAAACTGTTGAATAAAATGTGTATCGTGACCAGTGATTTAAAGCAACACTGAATGTGTGTACTAGTGGTCCAATATAATGCTCATGTTGTCATTAAATTGTATAAGATGTACAACACAATTGTTGAATTTGAATGAACACTTATTGAACACATTTATTCAAGTTCACAAAAATACTACAATAAAATGTGCATCATCCATTGACAAGGCTGTCCGCAGAGCTGACATCAGGCAGAAAATCACTTGTTAATTGGGCACAATGACTAAATCTCACTGGTGAAATGTTGGCTGATGAATTGCCCTGTGCTGATGTACATGTGGTGTATATGAATGACATTATACAGAATGAAAGTGTCGTTTGACTATTTCCTGTAGAATAAACGAGACGAGCACCTACTGAAGAGGAGAAACGTGCCGCACGAGGACATCTGTGATGATTCTGATGCTGATGGAGATTTCAGAACGGTCAGAACAATTAAAGTCTCCCTCAGAAATATTCATTTAAAGGCATCATATCATGAGCAATGAAATATTCCCTGATCTGTTGGGTTTATTGTGCTATGAAAACATACTGTAACTTTCTGAGCTAAGAGCTGCTTCTCCAATTCAGAAAGATTTATCATAACCAGACTGTACAAACCCAAAACAGGAACACAGGACACATCAGTAATAGTGAGGTTAAGAGGGATTGATGATCAGTATCACAAGCAAGAGTGCTGTTGGTCCGTATATCAGTATGGCTTTGTTTCACCTGCAGCTTACGACAGTGCTGATAAATGGAACAATGGCACATTTGTAGTGCAATATTGCTTTTATATGTCAAACATATAAATAAATAAATCATCTTACATTTCAGGCAAAAATATGGGCAGTTTGTGCTAGGAAAGGCTTTGAGTAATTTTGTAGTCGAGTACTCTAACCCACAAAAAACGAGTACCTGATATATTGTCATTTTAAAATGTGAGATAAAAATAAAGCTTCTGGCACATAAGTGAAATTTAGCATTTGTTTCATTCTCAAATGTTACCAAAAATGGTTTCAAAATAAGATAACTTTAACAAATGATGCTTTTCTTTTGGGGGGAAAATTAAATGAACAGGAAAAACAAAGATTTCTAGATAACAGTAAAAAAACATTTGCGTTCTCCCGGAGCTTAAATAGAAACCAGTAATGATGGCATGAGGGGAATTCTCAGATAGAAACTCTGCGTCTATCACATTTTTTTATCATTTCACATGTTGTTATTATTTAGAAAAACAAGTGGTGAAAGTTAGTCTTATAAAATGCACTCTGTGTGTGTGAACATGAAATCTCTTAACACACGCACCCAGTGGTCTGATCATCTTCAGAGATCGTTTCGCATGTTTTCCACCAATAAAAGCAGATTCGCTTCTGTTAGGGATGGGATATGTCGTGAACCAAAAAAATGTACAAACCACATCGAGGCAAAACACGATATTTATAAATTTGGAACATTTTATTCTGTCCGTGTGATCATAAATGAAATGACCCCATAATCATCATCTCTTTCGCTTGATTTTACCCCTAATGCATGCTTTCTCTACGCTATTTACAAAGTTCACGCAAGGTTCTTGAAGTGTTTGAATTTAGCTTTTAGAAATGGGAGTATGGGAATACTTGGGAAATCACATTTGTTGAAAAGCGCTTGAGATTAAAATTGACCATTCCTTCCATGTAATGTGTGTCCAAAGATTAGGCGAGACTACTTTCATTGATTAATGTCTTTTAATAGCCTCTGTACTTTTCAGTCAGATAAAAATTGATAAATCATGATGATAAAAAAATCATAAAATGATGATAAAAATGTCAGTGTGCTAAAAACAAAGACTTCTCTCTCATTAATAAATGAACCACAATATATATTTGAAAGCTCTTTTGTTTGATCTTTTCTTAAAGTGAAAGGTGAGAAACACATTTACACTATGTAGGTTTATGTTGTGTATTACAAAATTTTATTTTGATGAGAAATTCTAATGTGCATTAAAAAAAACAATAATTTCTTGTCATTTAAGTGTTAGTATATTGAATCAAGATTATATCGAATTGTGAACCTCATTTCATATATTGAACCACACTGTGAGACTCGTATCGTCCCATCCTTGGCATCTGTTGGTTTGCATGCCTCTAACTTGAACTGAATACAAAGAATTCAATCAGAATCAAAATAGTCATTTTACAAAAAGTGTTCCCTTGTAATATAACTTGGAGGATAACTTAAAAGAGAATTTGGGATACTGACTGTCTTCAAATCATCAGTATGAAAGGATTAAAAATGTCATAAATGAGTAATGTTTTACATCTTATGCCATTTGTTTTCCAGTCCGTTTATGTATTTCTAGCTGTATTGTATAGGGGTGTAAACAGCCAGTTTCGTCACAATACGATCCTATATCGGTTCTGTTTGCCAGTGATCTGATGTTGCATATTAAAAACCTAGTTTTTGAATTCTGGTAAAGTAAACTTGATTTACCCGTTAATTCTCATCATTTACGCTCTGACATCAGATTATATAATTGTCGTTTTTGTTTCTAAAAGATCTGTGGTATATCGATTTTGTGCTTTTAGAGTTTGCTGTATTTCTGATCTTTTTCTTTTTTTTTAACCAACAGCAAAACACTTCTCTGGAAGCAATCGTGCAGGTAAGTGAAATACACATCACAATGTGTAAAAAGGTTCTTCGGCAAGAAAGCAGTTTCATTGTTTTAATGATTGTCAGATGATGCATGTAGTGACCGAACATTTGAACTTTTGAAATGCATGTTGGGTTTTGTTGTTGTGACCGATTTGAATGTGTGTTTGTAGAATGCGACCAGTGATAATCAGGGCATTCAGCTGAGCGCTGTGCAGGCCGCACGGTGAGTAACACACGCACTGTCTCTCTGATATGATGCTCGTGTGTTTGCTGTAACGTGATAAAATGCTCGCTTTAACGTGGATCGTGTCCTGACACTTTTATTGCAGTGAGCAATTAGACCATTTGAAATGCCTCAGATTCTTATAAAAAAAATTTGTGCGTACGTGGTAAACTGTCAGCAGGAGGTGAAGCCACCAGTAGTGTTTAAGCGGTCATCTAGGTATGCCCAAACTGTCAGAGAGCATCAATGTCTGACAGTCGAAAACACCCCCGTTTCACTGTCTCTGATCTCCGGATACAACAGTTGCATTTCACCCTCTAGTGACAGTCATTTTTAATGTTTCATTTGCTTGTTATGAATGATATTGGTTAGGAGGGAAAAGATATTCACGGATCGTGACGTCTGAGCATGGTGTTCAGCAAAACTGTCGTCAAGTTTTGATGTAAGTAGGTAAAGCAGAAATATCTGCTTGTTTAGGGTGACAATACATCCTTTCCCCTGAAAAGGATTTTAAAAAAAAAATACAAAAAAAGTCTGGGATTTCTAAATAGTCTTAAATGCCTGGGATTTGCTTGTTTTCATATTAAAGTGCTCTGTAGTCATACAGGATACATGTCATAAATATGTGTTCGTTGGTCATTTTAAACCTAGTGTATCAGTTTAATTTTAACCAGCTTTGCTTTGTGCGTCGCCCTCAATCTAAGCGGCAGCTGCGCATGATAGAGGTTGAGCGAGCACATGCTATTATTCAAGTGACCGTGAGAAAAAGGCACTTTTTGATAAACCTAAACGAGTAACTCTGAACAAACACTTCGATGTTCACAATAAATGCATATGAAAATGTTTTTGTATCTTACCTCAGTTTCCGTGAACTTGTGTACATTCAGCTGATAAAGTTTGTTAGAGATGGATACCGTTTGATACTGTTATACATGACTCGCTCGGGCTTTCAAGAAACTGAAAAAATTACCCACTGTAGTTTACATGTGTAGGATGTTTGCTGTTTAGGGATGTACATATACATTTCAAATATAAAATCAGTGTTTGAGTGACTAATGTATCCTATTAAGTCAATAGGGACATTGGAATGTTTGGGCATTACAATATGGCGTCACAGTGGCTTCACTGATATGAAGTCATGAGCAATCCAGTTCTATATTATATATCAGTGGTCCTGCACCTGTTTTCAGCTTATATCAGATGAGCACATTTTTCCACAATGTCTCTAATGTTCTTTTATTGTGGTCATTAATTGACAGGAAGCTGCTGTCGAGTGACCGCAACCCTCCGATAGATGACCTGATCAAATCTGGTATTCTGCCCATCCTCGTGCACTGTCTGGACAGAGATGACAAGTAAGACGCGTGTCTGTGTCTGTGTGTCTGTCTCTGTTTGTTGCTCTGCTCATGTTTATTTGTCTCTTCTGCAGCCCGTCTCTTCAGTTCGAGGCGGCCTGGGCTCTCACCAACATCGCATCAGGCACATCTGAGCAGACGCAGGCCGTGGTGCAGTCAAGTATGTTCTACATGCTCTCATCTGTTGTGTGCTCTAATCTTCTGATTATGGCTGCAACCTTTGATTATTTTGCTATTTGACTTATCTAACAAATATTAGAATGATTATTTGACAATTCGTTGATTGCGATTTAATTGTTAGCTCTTAACCGACTATTCATCTTGTGCCTCTATTTAATGGGAATACAACAATAAAGAGGACAAAATCATCGTTTAAAAATACCTCTAAATGAAATTCACTGAATTACAAGGAAAAAAATACTTGGATTTTTATTAATTAAAAAATTCACTGCAAGAATTCCTATTGTGTGTTTTTAAGTGTGTTTGTCTTGTTTTCCATTTCAAATTTTGTAAAAATCCTCAAAAGAAGAAACATTTACTTGTATTATATTTAGACTTGCTTTCAGAGTATGTACATTTTAAGTCATTAGTATACATACACTTAGGTTGAAGTTATTAATACAAATTTTTGTAACCACACCAAAGATTTCATTTTGGCTAACTATAGTTTTGGCAAGTCGTTTAGGACATCTACTTTGTGCATGACACAAGTAATTATTCCATCAATTGTTTACAGACAGATCGTTTCACTTTTAATTGAATAAATCACAATTCCAGTGGGTCAGAATTTTACATGCACTAAGTTATCTGTGCCTTTAAGCAGCTTGGAGAATTCCAGAAAATTATGTCAAATCTTTAGACAATTAGCCAATTAACTTCTGATAGGAGGTGTACTGAACTGGAGGTGTACCTGTGGATGTATTTTACCTTCAAACTCAGTACCTCTTTGCATGACATCATGGGAAAATCAAAAGAAATCAGCCAAGACCTCAGAAAAATACATTGTGGACCTCCACAAGTCTGTTCATCCTTGGGAGCAATTTCCACACACCTGAAGGTACCATGTTCATCTGTACAGACAATAGTACAAACAAGTATAAACACCATGTGACCACACAGCCATCATACCGCTCAGGAAGGAGACGCATTCTGTCTCCTAGAGATGAACGTAGTTTGGTGTGAAAAATGCAAATCAATCCCAGAACAACAGCAAAGGACTTTGTGAAGATTCTGGAGGAAACAGGAAGACAAGTATCTATATCCACAGTAAAAACAAGTCCTATATCGACATCATCTGAAAGGCTGCTCAGCAAGGAAGAACCCACTGCTCCAAAACCACCATAAAAAGCCAGACTACAGTTTGCATGTGCACATGGGGACCAAGATCTTACTTTTGGAGAAATGTCCTCTGGTCTGATGAAACAAAAATTCAACCGGCCATAATGTCCATCATTATGTTTGAAGGAAAAAGAGTGAAGATCACCATCCCAACCGTGAAGCATGGGGGTGCAGCATCATGTTGTGGGGGTGTTTTGCTGCAGGAGGGATTGGTGCACTTCACTAAATAGATGGCATCATGAGGAAGGGAAATGATGTGGATCTATTGAAGCAACATCTCAAGACATCAGACAGGAAGTTAAAGCTCAGTCACAAATGGGTCTTCCAAATGGACAATGACCCCAAGCATACCTCCAAAGTTGTGGCAAAATGGCTGAAGGACAACAAAGTCAAGGTATTGGAGTGGGCATCACAAAGCGCTGACCTCAATCTGATAGAAAATCTGTGGGCAGAACTGAAAAACGTGTGCATGCAAGGAGGCCTCCAAACCTGACTCAGTTACACCAGTTCTGTCTGGAGGAATGGGACAAAATCCCAGCAACTTATTGTGAGAAGCTTGTGGAAGGATACCCATTTGACCCAAGTTAAACAATTTAAAGGCAATGCTACCAAATACTAACAAAGTGTTTGTAAACTTCTGACTTCAACTGTATCTATTGTGTAAGTGTATTTTTTTTTATTTTTTTCACTCGTTCACACTTCTGCCAGTGCAGTAAAGGCTAGTTATACTTTAAAGTCTTAATATCTTATGTTGCTTTTGTATCTCATTAAGGATTTTTAGATGTTTTAAAATATATACATTTTAAATATTCAACATTCTCCAATAAAAAAAAAATAATATATATATATATATATTATTTTTTTATTATTATTTTATGTATAGCTGCTAATGTAAATGTATGGCGTTTTAGATATTTATATTTGAAAACAAACCAAAATTAATGTTGCATTAAATGAGATCAAACTACTATTCAACAACGAAAATGTTTGACACTCTTAAAGGTTTTTAAACGGTCAATTTAACTGAAGAGTTTTTAGTAAAAATCCTTCTTTAAACAATCTCTTTCTATTTTAACCTGTTTTAGGCTGTAGAAGCTGGCATGCCATTACAAAACAAACAAAAGTACTAAGAACTCACAGCAGCTTATTTCATCCCTGTTAAATTTTACTGCCAATTTTGATTGCCAGAAGTTTACCATAAATACAGTGACCATGTTTCAGGCATTGAGGGATGTTGTTTTGGTTGCTGTATGTTTCACAGTTAACTACTGTATATTGAGAATGTTATTGTAATTTCCACAATCACCACTCAAAACAGCAGCAAATAATGTGCACAGGGAGCTATGAGTCTGTATAGCACAATACATAGATCTTCAAATGATCAAATCTTTCATTAAAGTCAAACAAAAATAATCAAACCGTCACTGTATGTGCGCTCTGCACCGGCATGTTCACATTTCTGTCAGGCAGTGAACGCAAGTAAAGTCATGTGTATGAGTCACACTGCTGCGGTGTAATAGCCTCTGGGGTGCTTTTGATATTTAAATGGTTTAAAATCAAATTACAGTGAACTTGTCTAATTGTATTAAATTTGCACACCAGAGCAAAAGGGAAAACATAGTCTTACTGTATCAAGCGCTGAACATTTCCTTTGTGACTGTTACACCACTAAATATGATTCCAGGTTGGGTTTTTTTGGGTGTTTTTTTTATTTTATTTATACAAAGTACTCCATTTCAGAATGCAACACAACCATTGAAACGCAGTGCAGGTGTTTTGAGATGCGTTAACTTCACTCGTGTCTAAAAATGCACTGATTCTGCAAAATTCGAGATTCACTCAGCGCAACAAAGACGTCCGTCAAGCTTGTCAGGATCACTGTTCTATAATTGGAAAAACCGTGCAGATGCTCACAAAAACATGTTTGAACAGCCCATAACTTGCCCTATACTTGAAAAACTGACCAAACCCGTACGGAAATCCTGGCAGTTTGTCGGAACTCGTCATGCTTTGGTCAGATTGCAGACCTTTATTGCACGTGTAGAATAACCAAATAGTTATTTTGATATTCGAATAGTGGTGCATCGAACGGTAGACAGACTGTCGACTATCCATGCACATCACAACTGTATATATTGTTAAATGAGACGATGTACCAACCAACTGGAGCTACAGTAAATTGTCCACCACAATTACTATCAGGGTAACACACGTAACCCTAAAATAATGCAGTTAAAAAAAATGAACAAAACCGCAGTGTGAATAAAATCTAATTAAATGTGATTGTTCACACAGGGGTTTTTGGGAGCACCCAATTATTTTTCACCATTTTAACAATAGTTAAATGCAGTTAAATTCTGTAAATGCACAAGAATTGTGAATGGACCTTTTCACGCTTGCAGATTTGGAAGTAAAAATTGCTGGGTAAACTTGTATGGCGTGAATGAGACCATGCCCGTTTACTTCTAACATTAAAAGAAAATGCCACATTAACGTTTTCACAACTTTCCAAAAAAGTCATAGTCAGCGCTGGAGTATGACCGTCAGAAGAGAAATGACCAATGCATGGTCACCCCCTCAGCAGCGTTATTAGAAACCTCTTCGCATCTGTGGTAACTCGTTTTGTTAAAATTAATTCCAGTGTGATGTTATAAATTCACACAAAATAATCAAATTCCAAATATAAAAAAGTTTGCTAGATTTTTGTTAAATGAGACTGAAGTGCACCATCACAGTCTGTGAAAGGGGTCCATATTCGTTTTCACCATCAACTACTATGTTAAATCTTTTCAAAAATACACCTACTGTGAAATTACATGCATCGTCTTTTGAAATCAAATACATGTTTTACTGTTCATGGTTTGGTTAAGCCAATAAACAGTTTAAAATGACAACATTTTTACTGTATACAGTAATGTACCAAAATGAGTTTATAAAATGGATCGTTTCAACATTAAATGTTTTTAAAAGTTGAGCTATTTTTAGCTTTCTGCCTTAGTGACACTCTTGGCATGACTCGTGTTAATGATCCAACAGTTAAACAAGCTGCTGGAATATCTTCAGTTGTGTTACACGTGTGTGTGTGTTGTGTGTGTGTGTGTGTGTGTGTGTGTGTAGATGCGGTTCCTCTGTTCCTGCGTCTGCTGCATTCTCCTCATCAGAACGTGTGCGAGCAGGCTGTCTGGGCTTTAGGGAACATCATCGGTGAGTGTTCTCTGCAGAATGAGAGCAGGTCTTGAGTTTGCACACTTTCACATGAAACACTTCACGCCACCTGCATGCAGTAAAAGACACCATGAAATGTTGCTTTTGAAAATGTAGGAGTTCAGATGATCTCAAATCTAACGAATGATTCATGGGCTCTTAAAGACTACTTATTTTGAGTTTTGAAATGAAACATGCATGCCTCTGAAAAATACAGTCTGACACATGAGGTACTGATGAAGAGACTAATCTTTAGCATGACCCCGTCAGATCATGAATAATAATGAGCTGGAGAAGGATGTACTCTACAATGATGATGATGTTGTTGTAGGTGATGGACCTCAGTGCAGAGATTACGTCATCAGTCTGGGTGTGGTCAAACCCCTGCTGTCCTTCATCAGTCCCTCTATACCCATCACCTTCCTCCGCAACGTCACCTGGGTCATGGTCAATCTGTGCCGCCACAAGGACCCGCCACCACCCACGGAGACCATCCAGGAGGTATGAGTCACAGTGAGCATGTGTATGACTGACCCAATGAGTCATATGCTGGTGTCACGTGTTCCGAGTGTCAGTTTAAGACTCTGAGTCTGGCTGATTCAAACCACATTCAGAGGGAGTCCGAAACATGTGTCCAGTTATTGTTTGAATCTACTTCCAAATTAAGGCCAAGCAGAATCCAATGAACGTCCATTTCAGCAGCACTTCAGAATCCATGATTGATCCGTGTGATTGATCTCTTGTTTTCTCTCACACAGATTCTGCCGGCACTGTGTGTGCTCATTCACCACACTGATGTCAATGTAAGTAAACCGACCCGTGTGCTGATGTGTCTGTATGCACACGTGTAAACACGCTCTCTTTCTCTGGTCTAAGCAGATTCTGGTGGATACTGTTTGGGCTCTGTCCTATCTCACTGATGCTGGGAATGAACAGATACAGATGGTCATTGACTCTGGTATCGTACCGTACCTCGTACCCTTACTCAGCCACCAGGAGGTCAAAGTGCAGGTGTGACATGGTCATTTCTAATACAGGCTCTGAGATTTTTGGCACGTCACATAGCTGTGCTAGTTTCACATCTGTGTCACTCCACACACACTCTGCTCACATCAAATCATTTTCATTCCATGTATTCATTTACTTTTAAAATATAGTATTCATATACTATTATAATTCACAGACGGAAGAAAACAAGCTTTTATAAAGGAAGTGTAAGTGTAATTCCCGTGTCTTCACATTCCAGCAGCATGGAAACCGAAACCAAGCGATCTTCGGAATGTCCTGTTGCTTGCTGCTTAAGACAGAAACTAACATGGAAGAGAGCGCTTCTGGTCTGGACACGGTGTAATGCACAATCTCTAGTGATCTTGTGTTTGTGTGTGTAGACTGCAGCGCTGCGAGCGGTGGGGAATATTGTGACCGGAACTGATGAACAGACTCAGGTGGTGCTGAACTGTGATGCTCTGGGTCACTTCCCAGCACTCCTCTCGCACCCCAAAGAGAAGATCAACAAGGTAACACATGAGCGGCTGAAACTCTCACATCCACACGTGTGCCATGAGTCACACTATAATCGTACAGAAAATTGCTTTGCATAAAGAATATGAAGCCTATTTTAAGACCATAAAGAGATTCTCTTAGATTGTCATTACTGGAATACAGTCAGCAGTTCTGCCTTTAATGTATAAATACTTGCCATTTAAATGTGTTACTGCACTGTGAAAAAAAACACAATTCTATATTTTTTGCATATATATTTTTACACCGGTAATGAGGGATGTGCTTGATTGTCATGAAAATGTCGATAGACTGCTGCTTTTTTTTAACGCAAAATATTGTTTATTTCTATGATTTTGAGTGAAATGTGACCTGCACATGTTCTGGTCAGATTTCATGATATTCATCCAATCCTAATATTATTTTGGTGTTTTTCTGTTGGATATGATGAAAGCTGAGGAGCGGCACTTGTGTGAGTGATGTGTGAATGCATACAGACACTGTAATGTAAAGATCAACACATAGATTACACTCGCATATATTTCATGTTAAAGTAATGTTCATTTGTGTGTGTGTGTGTGAGTGTCTGATGTGCGGCGGGTGTCAAAGGTCAGTGTACACTGCTGATAAAGGAGTGCATCTGAAGCGGGCCACTCCCATACGGAGGCTTCATTGTGGTCCAGCTGATGATTAGAGCCTCAGTATCACCCTCCCCATCAGCCCCCACTTTGCTGCTGCCTCAACAGAGCCTGTGATTTATACCCATCACAGTGCCCTGCAGTCTGATCCAACCCCTCTCTCACACACGCACTCTCTCTCCGTCATGGGATCAGTGTCTGATACTCATGTTATTCTCTTACAGGAAGCCGTGTGGTTCCTGTCCAACATCACGGCGGGGAACCAGCAGCAGGTCCAGGCCGTTATTGATGCCAATCTAGTGCCCATGATCGTTCTGCTGCTGGATAAGGTGAGTGACGCTCTCTGTGTGCTGGTCTGCTTGTGTAACTCATTCCAAGAATTTGTACCTGACATACAAATAGAAATCCTCCTGCAGCTATCTCTATACAATTAAAGTATTTGTTCAGTAAGGATTTATGACTGTAAAAATCATGGAATAGGCATAAAAAATGAATGGTTCTAAAGATGTGGGAACCCTGTTTCACTGTTAGTGAATTCCTAAAATATAGGTGAATGTTGTGTATCGCAGGGTGACTTCGGCACTCAGAAGGAGGCGGCGTGGGCCATCAGCAACCTGACCATCAGCGGAAGAAAGGATCAGGTGTGGTATTGACTCGTACACATGTGGTCGTGTCTTCAGAAGAGTGACAGTATTTGTTTAATGTTCATTGTGTCCTGTAGGTGGCATACCTGATCCAGCAGCAGGTGATTCCTCCATTCTGTAACCTGCTGACAGTGAAGGATGCTCAGGTAGTGCAGGTGGTGCTGGACGGACTCAGTAATATTCTCAAGATGGCTGATGATGATGCGGAGACCATCGCTAACCTCATTGAGGAGTGTGGAGGTGAGCAGAGAGAACATCACTCTGATCTGGAGCCAGTACTCTGATTACCATCAGTAATCTGTGAAGTTCTCAGACAATAATTGGAAGTGTTTTATACATGATTAACTGTTTATAGTCTGTAGTATGTATCTGTAAGTGCCTTTTCAGTACAGAAAATCCTCTCATAATAGCATATGTGGAAGCTTTAGGGTACAAACTGCTCTCCCTTTTACTTTGTCTTTAATGGTTTAAAAAAAAATCTCTTAATACATTATTTTCAAACATATTAACATGTCATGAAAATGTATCTAGTTAGCAGGATTGCAAAATTCAATGAAAAGAATTTCAAATAAAAACAGCTCATATCTTGATCTCCTGAGATAGACGAACAACATTTCTCAAGATGAAACATCTCCTTCCTTTGGTGAAAAAGAGCAGTATTTTAACTGAGTTTAAAGCCCTCTTTTGTACCCTATTCGAAGACATTGCCCTGTGATTTGGAAAGTGACCTGTGTATTTGTGGATTGTAATGAAGTAAATTCATGTGTCGTTCAGGTTTGGAGAAAATCGAGCAGCTGCAGAATCATGAGAATGAGGACATCTATAAACTGGCTTATGAAATAATCGATCAGTTCTTCTCATCTGAAGATGTAAGTCTGACAGCTCCTGCACATTTGTGTTTGATGGTTGAGAAGCACTGTCCCACATACAGCAGAGACCTCCGCTGCAGCCCTTTGACGAGATGTTACCTAGATGCATGCGTTTTTCAGAGATGGCCTCATTACGGCTTGAGCAATGACTAGAAAAGAACTCTTCTGCTGAAACTCTCAAGAACACATGTGCTGCTACCAGTTTTGGATGCACCTGTCTTTTACAGACTCCTCTGCCCATAGTCGTGTGAGGTGATTGAGTATTAGTGTTATGAGTAGAAATGCTCCGATACCTGGATCGGTATCTGTTCCAATACTAACATTTTAGATGGATCGGGTATCTGTCCGAGCGCGATCCAAATCAGATTCTGTATGTTAGTCATGTTCGTTACTGTCAAGCTCTAAAAATTACAACACCATTTAAAAGTGGTCCATGTGAGTTGTGCATTTTATTTAAAGCCACAAATATTAAAAATCGCACTCGCCCAATGTGGTGGTGGTATCATTATTGTTTACAAATATAGCAATATTTAAGTTGAATGGGTTCCAAAAAATAACTGCGAATGAAAACTGAGGTGAAATCTTACAACTAATGTAAGCAAAAAGAGATCTGAATCCTTTTAAAGTCCAGTTACAAGTTAAGAAAATTTAGCAAAAACAAAAAGGGCTATCTTTTCTACTGGGATCTGCTGGATTTACTGTTTATTTTGCTGCTATATTATCCAGGAGATAACAAAGTTTCTCTTAAGCTATACAGTGCATCTTGAAAGTATACACAGCGCTTCACTTTTTCCACATTTTGTGATGTTACAGCCTTATTCCAAAATGGATTAAATTCATTATTTTCCTCAAAATTCTACAAACAATACCTCATAATGACAACGTGAAAAAAGTTTGTTTGTTTGAAATATTTGCAAATTTATAAAAAAAATAATCACATGTACATAAGTATTCACACCCTTTGCTCAATACTTTGTTGAAGCACCTTTGGCACCAATTACAGCCTCAAGTCTTTTGAGTATGATGCTACAAGCATGACACACCTATTTTTGGGCAGTTTCTCCCATTCTTCTTTGCAGGACCTCTCAAGCTCCATCAGGTTGGATGAGGATGGTCAGTGCACAGCCATTTTCAGATCTCTCCAGAGATGTTCAATTGGGTTCAAGTCTGGGCTCTGGCTGGGCCACTCAAGGACATTCACAGAGTTGTCCCGTAGCCAATTCTTTGTTAGGAATAAGGCTGTAACATAACAAAAAGTGAAGCGCTGTGATTACTTTCCGGATGCACTGTATATTTATATTGAAATAATGTGTAGTTAGAGGTATGCGTTTCTTTACATATTGAGCACACCCAATTTATTCCACAAAATAATGTAAAGCTATTCTAAACTGATTATGCAAACAATCAGCACTGGTTTTGGATTGGTATCTGCTGATACTGAGTATTCCGATATCAGATCAGAAGAGAAAAAGGATGTTTTGGTGCCTACCTGGTAATGAGAGTAACACTGAAACTACCTTCTGTTGTGCTTTCTATTGCATCGAGAACTGCTAAATGTGCTGCTTATTCAAACAATTGTTATGACACTGAACCCTGCCCGCAAACACACAACAAATGTTTGTCTAGGGGATACGCTGAACAGGTTTTCAATCACAACATGCAAACTCAACTGTCCCAATGAGGTGCAATATAACAATCCTACCCAAAATGGATGGATGGGTGTGTGTGTGTGTGTGTGTGTGTGTGTGTGTGTGTGTGTGTGTCTGTCAGCTAAGTCGCCCAGAGAGAGGCCACTCACCTGTTGGCTTGGCATCGCTGTGGCATGCAGCTTGACGATCGGGTTTCCTGGTGCAGCTCAGGCGTCAGTCGGTAAAGTTCAGTTTAAAAATAATTGTGATTTAAGATGAACTCAAGCTGAAATGATCACCGTAAAGGTAGTGATTCACACAGAGCCATATTTCCTTACACTCTTGATGGACCGAGTTCCACACTCGAACCACCGGCTGCCACGTCTGACACTTGCATGTCTTATTCCCCACAGGTGAACGATGTCATTTGGGCACCGTTTTCTGTGTTCGTCAATACTATCCCTAACTACCTCCTAACACAAGCCTGTCATGAAGTGGGTGGGTGTTGATATCAATGATGGTCAATAGTTTGCACATCATTGACCAACTTCTTTTGTGTTCATATTTAGCCTGTTGGCATCTCCAGATTTAATCCCAACACACCCAGACAGGTGGACTGGTAGAAAATATGAAGCATCTTGCTACACATTAAACATACAGAGTCTTTTCAAGAAGATGCCTCTGACTTATCTTGTAGGTGGACTATGTGTTGTTGGTCCATTCCAGTTTTTCATTAGTCCCTTAGATTCTTGAGTTCACAAACTCATCACACTTGTGGATGCAGACAGGAGTGGTTGGGCACCTCTTTCAATCTGGAGATGCGTCACTCCACTCCACAAAACTGTTGAGTGGTCCCCTTGTATTCCCTCCTGTCCACCCTCAATACAATTTGCCACCACAGAGTTGTCCAAGAACTTCTGGAAGTGGCATGATTGCTTGTATTTGATTTCTGATGGGGAGAGGGTAAAGAGAAGCGGAGTAGGAACCTTGAGGAGCTGCTTAGACGCACATTTCTGCAATCTCAAAAACTGTGGTTGGCTTATTAGGCAGTTGGTGACCCAAGAGATCATTTACATTTACATTTATGCATTTGGCAGACGCTTTTATCCAAAGCGACTTACAGTGCACTTATTACAGGGACAATTCCCCCCCGGAGCAACCTGGAGTTAAGTGCCTTGCTCAAGGGCACAATGGTGGTGGCCGTGGGGTTCGAACCAGCGACCTTCTGATTAGCAGCCTGTGCTCTAGCCACTACACCACCACCACTCCAGATCATGGAGGCATAAACTGTGTCCTCCAGTTTCCTTCACAGTAGTACATGCTGAATAGCTGTTGAAGGCACAGGAGAGGTCTAAGAACATTTATCCTTGTAGTGTTGCCAGCATTGTCCAGATGAGAATATGCTTCCGCTCGAAAATTAAGTTCAAGTAATCCCGAAGACCTTGATTTTAAACTGCTTCAGGTGTGTTTGATTAGGGTTGGAACTAAACTCTGCAGGAACCCACTGACATGGCAACTGTGGGTCTCCGATATGCCAAAACTAGCCTCTCCATTGTCTTCAAAATGTGAGATGTCATTGTTACTAGGCTGTTGTCATTAAGGATGGTAAGGCAATGTTTTCTTTTGGTTTCTGGAACAAACATTGTTGTCAAGAGGACTTTCGCCAGGCAGAGACCGTAAACGGGCACTGAAGCACTCCACTCAGCAGATCTCAAGACTCCCTGTCAGAGGCCATCAAGTCCTGAAGACTGCTCGCTTGTGAAAGTAAACCACTCATGATGGCAATAATTCCAGCATCTTTTCACTGACAGGAATGTATTGTATTCTTTCTCCTATTACAATGGTCTTGTTGACTTCTGATTTTGCTGAGCAATGTCCCTGTGCCAAACAGCTCTCTGTTGTAATGGCGCTTAAACTGATGGGTGGTAGTCCGCTGTGAGTCCAATCTTCTGAATCATAAAATGCAAGTGGGACATCCAACTTTCTCATGGGCATTCTCAAACGACATGCTTAAGCTAAGTCCACAAGGCTGATTTTTACAATATTTACTCAATTCAATTGAAGAAATCAAAAACTTAATCTATTTGTCTGTTATATTTTAGAACTGATACAAGAAACAAGTGGGCATAGTTATTAGCTTTTTTGTGAATCTCGAAATGGATGTTTACTCTTCTCATACACAAATAATAGTTATAGTAATAAACTCTACTGCTGGGGTCGGCAACCCTTTTGGTTTTGTGTTGCATAACAGTGAGTTAAAAGTTTGTGCAAAACCCGATGATTATGACATAATCATGATCTTGTTTGTGTATTTTTCTACTTTTGTGTAAGTACTTCAATGGAAGCAAACCTGCCTTTTTGTACAAAATGAGTTAAGTTAATGTCACATTAGCTTTTTTTTTTTAATTAATATTTAAGAAATTGTGGTATCATACATATTTCTTATTTTATGTCATAGATTTTTCAAGAGATAATTGTATGTACTGTATATGGAGTCCATGACACTTCCATGCCAATCTACATCTTGATGTAATCCTTTCTCATGATCACGCAGCATGTTTTCACGAGTTAAATGTGATGCTAAACACTATTAAAGTGTGACGAGACTGTGCTACCTAATTTGTGTGCTGCGCTGCCGGCTCGTGATGTCTCGTCACACTTTAACTGTGTTTTTGTTCAGACTTCAATACAGCTAAGAAAATACTGTGTGATTATGAGGAAGGATTAAATAAAGATGTAGATTGGTATGCAGGTGCGAGGGACTGTATGTACATGCAATAGTTTACTCCTCCTCTCTCTCTGTTGCTTGCATGACAGTGATTACCCCTTCATGCGCCAATGCTGGCGAGTGTGCTGTAGGTTTCCAACCCCTATTGTAGTGTGTAGGCGCCCTTGGGCGTTTACATGACCTTATACGTTTTTGTCTTATCTCTGTCCCAATATCATCCAATTCATACACGTATCACTAATTGACAGATGTTGTGTGACCCAGTGCTGTTTCTAGGTACAAGATAAGGCTAGAAATGACACTGCTGTGACCCTGTAGTCAAGAGTTTGCAAGCCAGTTTTAGGTGGTTACTGGTGTTGAGAACCTTTCCTTCATGAACACAACAGAGTTAGTCGTATGTTTGACTTTTTGTTTTAAAATAATTTGAATGTTTTTTTTGTTTTTTTCAGATTGACGAGGATGCTAACCTGGTTCCAGAGGCGATCCAAGGAGGAACTTACGGGTTTAACTCCTCTACCAACGTGCCAGCAGAAGGGTTCCAGTTCTAGAAGGTGAAGCGACACGTGGAGTTTTGTTTGTGATGCAGCACTCTGTTCAACATTAAAATAATTAGAAAGTGAGAGAGAGCGCGAGAGAGTGTGAGAAATATTAGATCCGTTGTGCTTTGCTGATGGGATCCACGGCTGCATCTAATCCAAGAGAAATTGAGTGGCGTTTGTTTGGAATTCTGCAGAAGCGGATGTCCAAATGACGTTTGAGATGACGAGCGAGTGGATGCGAGTGAGAGTGAGTGGATGACTACTTTTCAAAACATGACCATCAAAACCGAACACGCTCTGAGCGAACTTCACTAGAACCATCTGGCGTGTGTCTTTTCAACAAAAAATTAAATCAAACCAATGGGAATAAACGAAGAGATTGCACATTAGTAATCTGAGGCAAGAACGCTTAAGGAACCTCACCAAGGACAATGATGGAAAGAACACGCTTCTGAGGTGGCCTCACCAGCGTGCTGTGTGTGTGTGTGTATGTATGAATGAGAGTGTATGAATGACCCCTGAGACAAGGGGCATGATGATCTGACGTGCTGGAGAACAAACCCATCCGACCGCAGCCCTCTCCCCTGCACGCTGGCAGGGTCCCCGCAGTCCAGTGGCATGTTATTGTGCTGCGTGTGCGCAAACGGTGTGTGTGCTTGACTGACTGGTGAAATGCAGGACTGAATGTAATGGAACACAGTGAGTTGATATCGAAAAAATCTAATGATATGTTCAAGGTGACAAATCTGGTAATTTAATGGGAAAATACGGAACAGCCTGGAGACAAATATTCACCTTCGATGGAATGACATCAATGATCGAAAGACGACGACTGTCATTTACATTTTAGTTTACCCTTTTTTCTTTAAAAAAAAAAAAAAAATATTTAGTATTGTTGACACTGGACTGAGCTTTGGGAGCAGAGTTGCATTGAAGAGCAATCGTGTGGCTTTTGGGAACGTGCGTTTTGCCCCAGTCTGTTTTTATTTCATACCCCACACAAATTAGTTATTTTTAGTGCTGGTGTAAATGCATATAATTCACAGTGCACAAATCTCTGGCTGTTGTACATTTATGACCCTTACCACTCTACTTGCATTACTAGCCCTGCTTTTCATTTTCTGTTCTTTAAAAGAGTTCAGACTGCATTTGCGTTCATCTGTCACATGATCATGTGGGGGGTGTATTAGACAGATGGCCGTTTTATGTATTACCGATTTCACATCTTTGCATGTGCTAAACTGCAGCATCATTCATTTTAATGGATTTTAGTTTGGTAAAAAATATAATTTTTTTTTTTAAAGAACCTGCTGTACGGTTTCTGTGATTTTTGTTTCTGCACATTTACGCCCCTCACTATTCCTGACTCACAAGCAATTCTACGCTTTGCACAATGTATTCTGGAGCTTAAAGATTCACAAGACGGACATGCCGACCTTCTCCGACTGTGTGTAGTGCAGATCCAGAGTAGTTGTTTATTTGTAGTCCTGTTCAGTGTTGAGCTACATTAAAGCGTTTGGGAGTCTTCTCGCTGCCCCGCAGACTGTGTGCCGTGCCTTCATCGCAATGCACACACAAATAATGGAATCCATGCACCGTTTCCATTGTAGGTTTATGATGCTTTTTTTAATTTGATTAGACTGTAGAGCTTTACTCCATTTCGCATAACCTCTTGGTTTTAATTTACACTGTCTCTCCCCCCACAGTTTGCATATATGTAGTTTCAAAGAAGAAAAACAATAGACGGTGTACCTAACCTGTTGGACAGACTACAGGCTCTGTACCTATTCAAATAAATATTCAAACGTGTCACTTTGGTGTCTTATTTTTTCCAAATTTCCACAACTCTATCTTTGGTAAAGAAAAATAAAAAAAACGATTTGGGTATAAAAACAACTCAAGTGGACACTGCTGGAGTAAATGCTTGTGTACAATGCACTGTAGAAATGAGTGGAACTGTTCTGTAATTGCACCCCCAAAGCCAAAGTACTTCAAAGGCCTATAATGGGATTTATAATGTAAACCGTCCTGAAACTTTACACCCTTTAAACCCTTAAAGGAATAGTTCACACAAAAATGAAAATGATCTCATTTACTCATGATATCTTGGGTGTTTATGACTTTCTTCTGCAGAACACATTTGAAGAAAAATAGAAAAATATATCCGCTCAGTAGGTCCTTCAGAAATCACAGACAGTCAGTATAAATGGTAAATGGTCTGCACTTATATAGCACCATTTTAACCTTAGCGGTATTCAAAGTGCTTTACACTGTAACTCACACATTCACACACCAATGATGGCAGATCTGCCATACTAGGCGCTAACCTGCCAATGAGAGCAACTTTGGAGTTCTGTGTCTGACCCAAGGACACTTGTGGAGTCATGTGGGCTAGGAATCGAACCGCCAACTCTGTGATTTTTGTGGACAACCCGCTATACCAGCCGCCACAAATGTCATCCATATGACTCCAGCGGTTAAATTAATGTCTTGTAAAGCGAAACAATCACTTTTGGTGCTAAAAGTGGGAGTGGTGGTGGTGTAGTGGGCTAAAGCACATAACTGGTAATCAGAAGGTTGCTGGTTCGATCCTCACAGTCACCACCATTGTGCCCTTGAGTAAGACACTTAACTCCAGGTTGCTCCGGGGGGATTGTCCTTGTAATAAGGGCTCTGTAAGTCACTTTGGATAAAAGCATCTGTCAAATGCATAAATGTAAATGTAAAAAGATCAATATTTAAGTACTTTTTTAACTCTAAATCATGCTTCCGGTCTGCAGCGGTACACACATGTAACTTCATCACATTGGCGTTTGAAACACGTGAGAACTGACGCACATACGTCACAGCTGGAAGAGAACAGAAGTTTTTACAAGTGAACTTTACAGAAGCTTCATTGGTTTTGGTTTAGATCTGAGCTGTAATCACAGTAGTCTAGTTTCCATCCACTTTTCACACCGTTTTATTACCAAAGTGAAAATGTTTAAAAAAAAAAAAAAAAAAAAAAAAAAAAACTTTGGGATATTTGGCATCTTCTGCCTGTTTCCATTCAAATGGCCTTTTATCGATAAACAATGGTGTGCGTGATGACTTCATGCTTTAAAAAAAAAAACACTGTCGCATAAGTTTTGGTTTAGCACAACAGAAATCTGCCCTTAAGCCGTTTCCATACATAAATGTGTGTATCGCTAATTGTGTACCTTTCGCCTCCCGGATTTTCCAAATTGTATTTTTTTCTGAAGTCTTTGTAAAATGGGAAGAGTATTGAGACAATTCATTGAAATTAGGGCTGCACGTTTTCAAGTTTTTCATTAACCGTTAACCGAGGCCCTTAACGGTTAATACTCGGTTAACCATAGTGTGCGCCAGGGATGGAAATTAACTTTTTTGTCCACCGGCCACTGTGGATTTCAAAATCTACCAGCCACTCAATGTTTTTACCAGCCACTTTCTTGTTTTTAACCGACAATGTGTAACTGCATGTGAAAATTAATACTACAAGATCTACAATACTTAAGCCGTTTATTTAATCTCAAGTCTCAATGAAATACTGGCATTTTCTCTTTCTCTCTTATAGCCTACACACACAATCCATGAACTGATATTCATTTCAGTTGGCATACGAGGAAAACACAATGTTACGGACGTGAGCGCTCTGAAAGCGGCACTGAAAGATGCTTTAAAACTTCCACAGAGACATCAAACAGAAAGCACAAAACCTTTCTTTAAAGTGAATTTCGTTTTGTATTAATTGTGTCTTAATTTTAATCAATGTTTCATCAACCAATTGCCTGGATTTAATAAATAAGAATTAAATATAGCAGACGATATAATCGCGGAGGCGCCGGCGCGTGAACTGGAGCTCGTCTCATAAATGAACCGAAACTCAGTGTATAAGGTAGCCTTGCCTCACAAATAATTCAAAACTAAAGAAAACAGACACAGACTGCTCTCTGCTTATGTAATCCGTAAGAAATGTGCATTTCTCTCTGGTGCGTTACTGCGAAGACCACGAGTCAGCATCGTCAACTTCATCTTTGCAAATGACACGGGCAAAGAAAAGACTTGTTTATTAATAAATAATTAAAATATCTCCTTGCTATATTTTACATATTCATAATCATTACTTTTGCCGGTTCTTTGTGACAGATTTTAGGAGCTTTATTGGCAGCGCCACGCCGCCACCCTTACATGAGCGCGTCACCGCACCCACCAGAATAGCCCTGTTTTTTTTGTTAAGGATTTGATTTCATATTAGAGAACTGGTCAAGACTACTACTTGTGGACATTACAAATGTCTGGGAGCGCTCTGGCAGTCTCTGGTGGTGCAAAAATGTATTACAACTAAATTCAATGCACGCCACTTAACCGAGCAAAATGTTTCACTCGGTTACGCAATTTTTAACGGTTAATCGGTTAACCATGGACACCCCTAATTGAAATGAGTCAGCTTACTGGCATTTTAATTAACAAATAAATGCAATCAGAAGACAGAATTGCAACCAAAAGGGAGCAGTTCCCCTTCTGAGAGGACTGTTATACTAGTCCTGATGTTGCGCCTATCACAGGTTGCCATCGGTTCCGACCCGAAAGCGGATCGTCATGGCCAAATGTTCATCATGTTCAAACTGGAAACCTGCACCAATATTGGGGGAAACTTTCAGTCTCAGGATCATCATGGATGTGTTTATGATGTGTGACAGATATTAAAGAAACATTGATGCGTGTAATATCAGTGTTACATATATGATACATTCCTCATATTCAATATTTAAAACAATCATCTAAAGCATCACGACTGCATCATGTCCCGCAGGTTTCTCCAGTGACTTTTAATGATGAACAGAACTTTGACATTAAATTAGTTTTAAATGCTAATCATGCAATTTTATATTTTCTGAAGCAGCAGTAAATGCGATCTGAGGTAAACGGGGTTAATTTAAAATATGTAAACATTTAAAAATGTTCAAAAGCTCATTTTCTGAAAGTGAACTCGGCATTGAACAAATAATTCTGATAAGTCTAGAACATTCTGGGAACAGGGTACGGCTCATTTAAGTGTGTGTGAAGAAAAGGCATATATAGGTCCAAGTATACTTTTTTTTTTCATTCGGTAATTATTTTATTTAATGCAGGCAATTAATGAAGAAAATCTGCAAAACGCAGCTCTATTAAGAAGAGAAAGTTTGATTTGTGAGTTAAAGATGGATTGAAATGAACAGGAAGGTGAGAGTCTTAGCCCATTATACATTGGAACAAAATAGCTTTTTTTTATTTCTTTTTTAGCATGTTTTCCAAAATGACGTCTTTAATGTACATTTATTTACTTTAGGATATACTGCAGAAGGAAAAAGTGTTATTGGAGAATGTTGAATACAATATTTAATAAGAGCTCGACATTGACGCTTGTCCGGGACAAGTGGATTTTTGTAGGGGCAAGTGAAAGAGAATTTGACTTAACTGACCGGACAAGCAGACTGATTAAAACAACAACAAAATAATCAGCTATACTTGTGAGTGTCACTTATTAGAAAGTTCATATTTGTATTTTGCTATTGAAACAAATCCAGAGAATGTAATTGTATAATTCGCTTGCGATCTAGTAACAGCTGTGCCCTGTTCGATTGACAGGCTGGCTGTGTGTGTGTGTGTGTGTGTGTGTGTGTGTGTGTGTGTGCGCGCGCTGAAAGAGCAGCCCAACACTGCAGTCGTATGGATGATGTTTATACTGACTGTGATTTCTGGAGCTACAAAAGAGAAATCTCCATTCACTTGCATTTTAAGGACCTGCTGAGATATTTTTTTAACACCCGAGATATCATGAGTAAATGATGAGATCATTTTCATTTTTGGGTGAACTGTCTCTACAAGGGATGCATTCAAGGCCAGGTACTGTCAAAATTACAGCCTCACATTCTGTTGTTAAAAATGTCAATATTGGTGAATGGTTTTGTAAATCAAATTTCATTTTGAGGATTAGTCTGAGCCAGTTTTCCTGAATCAACACACTTTGCAGGAGTACTGCATAAAACTTCAAAATGGCAGAAGGAAATGTTTGCCTTGAATGATTCATAATCGGCTGGAATCGAATTATAAAGATAGTAATTGACTAACCAGTTTTAGTCAAAGTACACATTACATGTTTTCAGTGATCTGCTGTTTTACTTGAGTGACATATGTAGAGTACATTAATTCATAAAACGTCATTGCTTCATGTACATATGAATTATGCACATTTGAACAAGTAGTAATTTGTAGGGGATTGTGTGTAATTTATACATTTGTTTATCTCCAGAGAGAAGAATAATATTAAGGCCGAATGTAAAGCTGCACTACAGAATTTTTAGCCCTCAATCAGAATTTGTGGTTGAAGCATAAAACTGTAAGTAGTTTATGCACAAACATGTATGTGTTTTTCCACACGTCAGTGTTGTCCATCTCAGCACTGCTCGGAGTTCACTAGTTTCACAGAGCACATTGTGAACGCAACTAACAGAACGGCAATCAGTGACGAGCGGCACGACTGAATCTGCTCCAGCGCTGATATAATAATGTGTTTGTACACTTGGTGGAGTCGTATCAGTCGTAGAGAAATCCCTGTTATTGTGCATATGCTGCTGCGTGCACATTCATGTTCCTGGACCGTTTCACTCGCAGCACTGACTGAAATCTTAAATTCCTCTAAATGTATTTCAACTTCTCAATGACGGTATGAATATATACCGCAAGGACGTGGTCATTTATTACACCATGTGTGTTAACAGCATAACATCTATATTTCTGTCAAATCCTGTATAAATATAATTTTGTGTTCTGTGTAGTCATTCGCTCCTTGGGTTGACAGGATTTTGCTTTCAGGACACATGCAAAACAAGTGAATATTTAATGAATTACCAAAGCAACATGTTTATTGTGTCCACCTGTAAAACAACAACAGTAATCTTTCATCTGTAAGAGCTGTACACACACCAAGTAAAATAATCTTGTGCTTGAACTGTACTTTTAACAAAACTCAAATTCAGATACTACGAAACATTCAGGTCACAACAGCCATGAAAATACAGCAACTTGGATACAGCTATAGAATAACAAAAGCCACTTCCTTAATGATATCATTCTCCAGGAAGTGACATCATGTTTAGTGTGAGAACAGCGGCACAATCATCAGGGAGTATCAGTGAGGGATTTGATGAATTATGTTTTGTGCTTTTAGATGAAGCACAAAACATTAAATATTACATATTCAATACAAGTTAATCTCAGTTGACAGTATTTGTGTCATAATATTATCACAAAAATTAATTAGGACTCGTTCCTCGGGTGGAAGTGTCTCACTGGAACACACGTGTGTTTTTTAAAGAGGAGGAGCCAGCCGCAATACATTTTTGAGATAAACATTATGAGATAAAAGCTGTCTAGGCAGGAGCTCATATTGTAATTGGTAAATGTTTCTAACTTGCTTTTATTTTCAAATAAATAAAGAAACCCGGGAAACAGGTTGAGAGGGAATGACGTGTTGAGGTCAACCGAAATGGCTTTTATCAAGTCAGTCCACTCTCGGTCATCTCTGGAATGTCAATTTAATTTTGTCAATTTAAAAGTATTTATTGGCATGATTGTGTTTACATTATTTCCAAAGCAGTAAAACACAAAACAGATAATGACAAGACAAATAATAATAATGCTCTCGGGAGGTTATTTCCAGTCATGCCACTGTAGCTCCTATCTACTTGAATGCGGGAACACCGAAATCTCAAGAATTGTTGGTCAAGAAAACGATCTAAGAACATATTTCAAATCAGCAGTAAAATCTGACAATCTGGAATCATAAATTGTGATTCTTTACCTTATTTTACGCTAGAAACGTAATTTTTCTGGCGTGTGTATAGCTATCGCGCATGCGCGTTATTGAGTAGATTGACGAATGCTGTCTGTATCTAAATGGTGATTGGCTCTTTTAACCGTAAAGCGGGACTTCCTTTGCGTCAGTTGATCGTTGTGCGCTCAGAGATACTTGGTTTGGTGTTCCAATTTCTCCCATTGATATAAATAGAAGTGGCCCATCTCTGCTAAACGGTCTCTGTTCAGGTGAGTTCATGTAAACCGTTGCGACGTGATGCGGTTTCCTCCAATCACATTCCATGTTTCAGGACGCGACGTCAGTTGCACTGAAAACGTGTTGAAATCAGAGCTGTGATTGGTCGAAAGTTGTATGTGCACAAAGCGCATGCGCGTGTGGTGTTTCGTTCCGTCCGGTGAGTTTGAACTTTTTCTGCTTTTAATCAATAACTACTTTTCACATGTTATGAGCTTCGCCTGATAATAAACATGGTTTCAAAGTGTTTTTCATTCTAAAGGTGTCTCGTCACCTCTTTTATTTCTCGTGTGCGCCTCTATAGACAAAAATAAATCATATTTACATCACGGTCTCAGAGAAATATATTATACATGTGCACTTACAGTATATGATGTGTAAGATACAGTTCATTGAACACATGTTCAGCTTTTGTGACAACTTTCCCCAACCTGCCATTTAATAAATAAACTTGTGTCCTGAGAACACAGGAAACCCCTGCCTTCATTATGTGCTTGACACTTGTCTGAATATATGATCATTGTTCACTTTAACCAAGAAATATTTAAGAAATATAAAACTGGAATTGTAGATATCAATTTCACAATGAAATGCACAAAAATTAATTTGTGTTTGAAAGCATTATACAAATGCACTGCTGCAGAAAAAACTCACTGTAAACATGTTTACATGAATCTCTTTTGAACTGTAAAAGATGAGTTTGTATACTATCAAACTCATACTGAGATTAACACCTGAGAAACACCTCGAACACTACATATACTACACTACATATACTACACTACATCGAATATCACATGTTCATCTCAGTCGACAGCATTTCTCTCACAGTATTAACACAAAAATTCATTTGGACTTGTTCCTCTTCTTTAATAAAAGCACAAATGTGTGTCATGTCTTGTGTCTGTACTTTAGAAACAGTATTTTAATGTGTACAGATTAAACCCCATTGACTTCCATTGGAAGTGTCTCACTGGAACACACATTTGTGCTTTTATTAAAGAAAAGGAGGAACGAGTCCACATTAATGTTTGTGATAATCAACATTATGACACAAATGCTGTCCATTGAGATCAACTTGTGTTGAACCCGGAATATTCCTTGAATAGAGGCATTAATGATGATTATTGGTCAATGATGTGATGCTCATTTGTTTTGTCCAGATCTGTTAAATGATATAATGACTTAAATACACCTCTAAAAATGTAGATTTGTTTTTCAATGACTGACTTTAAACTTTAAGTCATTAGGATTTTTTTCTTAGAGTAAAAATGTCATGTGGTGTAACCGTCCAGAAACATACAAATCACAATGTCATTAAAAGCTGTAATTCTTCAAAAAATAAACGTTGACTAGTGCAGAATGATCTTTTATGAACATTTCTTAAAATAAGCAGTGAAACGATTGTTTTCAATCTGCAAAACCTAAAACATCTAAATTACATCTAAAAACATTAAATATCAAAATCAATGATGTCATTTGGCTGATGAGTAATTGACAAACCAAAAATTGTGACCATGACAATTAATTTAATGGGCTTAGGGCTTTCACAATTATAATATCTTTATATAATATAAAAAAAATTATCACTATTAGCTGTCATACAAATAGTCACAGTTAATGTGTATGTTTGCATTTTATTCATATTGAACTAACTGTAGACTCATAATAAAAACAGGGACATGTGATTTAAAGTGAAATCGTGCACAGGGGTAGAGTCTCTTCAGGTAGACCTAAAGTAATCGGGCTTCTTCTCTCTGTCACTGTGTGGCATTGAACTGATGCAAGTCATTTTAGCTGTTATGGAACTTCCTCAAGACTGAGCCAATGAATTAGCCACGCCCCCAATTTATAAAACTCCACCCTACAAAGATACAGTTGAGACCGTCACCTTGTCACTATTGTTAAGCACAACCGTAGTACAACTATTATGAATCTTAAAATGACATTAAACCTGAATGATCTGCTTCAACTGCTACACCGTGAGAAAGTGCAGAATGATTGACAGGCAGAGAGCATCACCGACTGCGACCCGCAGACACACGTTTGATTGCTGATATGGAGTCTAGAGTGTTCAGAAATGATTTTTCTGGAATAGAAAAATGAAAATGATTTGTATACATCACTGGAATAATTGGCTAGTGTAGTGCCAGCTTAAGATGCTCAAATGCAGCACTGAAATGGTGTAATACATTCAGACAACATGGCATCTCTATATTCACTTCAAATTCCCTTAATATGACAGTAAAATGCAGTGATTGCAGTTTTGATCTTTAAATTCCAATCAAGACAAAAATGTATGAAACCAATGTGATCACAAAGATTACATTTCTACGAATTTGAAACTAGATTTTTGAAAATGTCTCATTTTGATCACCAATAACAACCTTATTTGTCAGTGACCCTTCCGCCTCTTTTTTCAGGCAGTGCTGTGATTTATGTTGTGTCATGGAGAACCTGGAGGAGGATCTGACGTGTTCTGTGTGTTACTGTCTGTTTACTGACCCGCGAGTGCTGCCATGCTCTCACACCTTCTGTAAGGGCTGTCTGGACAACGTTCTGCAGGTGTCCGTTAACTTCTCCATCTGGCGGCCCCTCCGCCTGCCGCTCAAATGCCCTCACTGCCGCAGTGTGGTGGAGCTTCCGACCAGCGGCGTGGACGCGCTTCCTGTCAATGTCTGTCTGCGTGCCATCGTAGAAAAGTACCAGCATGATGGCAGGCCACATTCTTCCACCTGCCCTGAACATCCGCGCCAGCCTCTCAACGTCTACTGTGTCCAGGACCGCAAGCTCGTATGCGGCTTCTGCCTCACGATCGGGCAGCATCAAGGTCATGCCATCGGCGACCTACAGATGGCGTACACGAAGGAGCGTGCCGCGCAGACACGTCTGCTGGAGCCTTTGAGAGGTAAGCGCTGGGAGGAAGTGCGGGGTCTGACGGAGCTTGTACAGCAGGAGAAGCTTCGGAGCGAAGAGCTCATTCAGAACGACCGTGAGGTGGTATTGCACTTCTTTCAGGGCCTCGATCTCATTCTCGCCCAGAAGAAGGAGCAGTTCCTGCAGGCTCTGGATGGGGCGAGCGTGCTGCTGGCACGTGCGTACGACCCGCTCATCGAGCAGCTGAAGGACATGCGGGAAGAACAGAGCGACCTGATCTCTCTCAGCTCCAGTATTGAGAGTGAAGACTGTCCGCTGGTTTACCTGGAGAAGGTGCATCAGCTGAGGGAACGTGTGAATGCGTTGAGTCAGAAAACATTACCAGAGGTTCCCTGTCTTCATGTCACACCACGAGCAGAGCAGTTCTTCGAGGATCACTGGGCTTGTGTGACAATAGCTGGGCTCAGAGACGGCCCACTTCCAGAAATCACCTGTCGCACTCAGGCATGCTCGACGAACGGCACTCGCTCTGCAAGTCAGACTCGGTTCTGGCGTCTTGGTCCATCTTCAGCTTTAGTCCTGATGCTGCTTGTGCTGATACTGACGGCTCTGTGTTTGAACCCGATGGGTGGAAGCACTCTTGGGTTCTCAGTTCTGTCAGGAGTCAGTCATATAGTTGAAAATGTTTCCAGTGAACTTCATGACATGGGGAAGTTCCTCCTCTGTCTGCTACAGAACATCAACATGACGTTACACTCTTATATTTCGACTTTAGGGGAAAACACCTTCCAACATCTGCTCACCTTTCTCCAAAAACTACAGTAGTGTTGAACTAGTGCTGCTCATGAAATGTGAACACAACGCATTTCCATTCTTTAAGTTTTATGGGCTAGCCACAAAGTTGTTCTGCTCAACCTTTCTCAGTGAAGGATGCACCGATACAAAAATTGAATGCTGATGTCCAATTGTTTAGATCAACATCTTGGTGGTTCTTGTTTTTATGCTACCTTTATTTAAATCACTGATAATTAATTACACAACTGAAATGTAAATAATAGCTATAGGCCTACTTTCTCTGTCTCTACATGTCTTCTGCTTCAGAACAACTGGCCTCAGTTATATTGTAAGCAAAACACTTTTTGGCATTTCAACGGCATTAACCCGCGCGCGTTATTGACGCTCGCACGCGCGATAGAGTAAAGCTGCGCGAGGAGAAAGGAAGAACTGAACATTGGAATACAGGGGAATTTTCAATGTATTTAGAGACATTGAGTGGGATGAAAAGTCCCAAAACAAAATATTCTTTGTTGAAGTTTTGGTTTTGTCATGTAAAAATCTCCTATTCCTCGACTATATTTTTGATTATTTTACTTATTTTTTGTAATTTATCGTTTGGTATGTTGTGGAGAATATGATGTGTAAATTGATTTGTAATCTCAGTCTTTGTAAATCTTTCAGGTATGACTGCCTTTCCGTTGATGTTCATACAAGAATAATAAAAAAAAATAGAATAAAAAAGACTTTGTAAAAGTGTAAATAACCAATGACATTTTAGTTTACAATCAAAAGAGCAAAGCCCACCCCACGACTGCTACAAATACAAGTGTTTGATCGAGCAAAAGCAGCAGATGAGATTAAATAGCGCGGGAAATTTGGGGGAATTGTCTTGTGCTGTCAGGCGTATCCTCGCGTGCGAGATGTACTGCGCGTGCAAGATGTTCCTTGTGCGGCAATGAACTACTGTGGCAAGTGTCAACAATGCGCGCGCGGCTTTACTCTATCACACGTGCGAGCATCAATAACGCATCATTATAGTTTTTTTTATTTTCTTGTATGAACATCAACGGAAAGGCAGTCATACCTGAAAGATTTACAAAGACTGAGATTACAAATCAATTTACACATCATATTCTCCACAACATACCAAACAATAAATTATTAAAAAAATAAGTAAAATAACTACCAGCGTCACTGGATTTCCAACATCAACCTTATATCAACCATCAATGAAAAGTGGAAGTGGTTCAACCAAATTGGACGCCATCTAAACCGGCAGCAATGGGAGGGAGAGTGCCCTGGACTGAGGTTGATCCACGATGGAAGATGGTATGTTTTATGTTAACTCTATATTCTGCTTGGAAGCTTCACTTTATTTAGATGACCAGCTACTGGAAGCTTCTAAAACAACCAGGCCAATTTAACTGTTACAGTTGTGTAAAATCACCATGCAACAACTGCTTTATGCAGCACAATGAGCTAGTAGCTAACAGCTAGCGGTCGTGTTTTTATTTTGGTCAGTTTGTGTTGTTTTTAGCAGCCATCCCCCCATGTTGCCATGGGAACGTTATGAAGTGAAGTAATTACGCGACGTGAACATCATCGAAAAGCTGCAAACCCCGCGCATAAGCCATGATGAAGCCCGCAAATAAATCTCATTTGCCAACAAAAATAAACACAAAAGACCGCGCAAAGCAGTTTCCCGGTGTGCTACATGACAGTGGGGGCAAATTATTTTATATACTCAATGTTTTGTAAGTTTGCCATGTTTATTAAGGTCTGAAATAAAACAAGATGAGAAATTTCCAGCACTTTCTGTGATGTAGTATGCTTGCTTATCATAGGAAGTAATACGAAATTACTCTTTACATTAAGGCAGTGGCCTAGTGAGAACAGGGTGTTGGGGAATCACTTTTTTTTTGTCTTTTTCATCAAACTGCAATTTTTGCAAGTTCCCGCATTTTCATCACATAAAATTGCATAAATATCCCGCATATTCCATCGCATTTTTTAAGAAAACGTGCCGCGTAATCAAGTTTTTTTGCCCGCAACAATCACAAAAAAACTCCGCATTTTTCTGGAAGGACTGGTTATGGCATATGGGAAACAATGATTTTGGGAAATTCAAGTTTTGATCAAATGAAAATGGATGTGTGTGAATGTGGCCTGATATGAAATGTGCTTATTGTGCTATAATAAAGAGTACCAAGAGAACCTGAATCGTATTTTATTTCAAAGGAACACAAGACAGCAGTGTATTTAAAACACACAAATATCTCACAGACTACACAATACAAAAGTCTTTTTCTTTTAGAAAGGTTAAAAACATGTGGAATAGAGAATAATGAAAGAGGTGTGAAAGCTGGACAGAGACACATGATATTAAACACAATTCTGATATATTGATGAGTGAGTTTCCTCTCATGCCGTCTCGATCTCTCTCAGGACGATGGTTTTGGGGTTGATGGCCACATTCTTGGTGGTGTTGTGTGTCTTGTAGATGCCGATTAGGCGGTCGGCCATCTCAAACATGTTGTTCCTCAGAGAGATGATGATGAATTGAGCATTCTTAGTTTGTTCCTGAAATCATGAGCCATAATCAGAAGAGCATTTAAGAAACAGACAGTTTTTTCCTGAATGTGTTTTTCAGAACAATTATTCAGGAAATAATTTAGAACATTGTCAACTATTTTGACCAGTTAAGTGAAAAGAACCATGTCTGATGATTGAACCCGTCACTTCCGGGTTCTTTTGGTAACCCACAACAGAACTGCTGTCTATGGGCACTTCACTCAAATTGTGCTGAAACTGCCCAACAAGTGCTGTTTGTGGGGTTGAAACACCCCGTTTCCCACACATTATTGGAGATCAGGCCTTCAAATTTCCACCTGGCTCGTTGCATCAGTAAAAACTCAGGATTTTACATAATTAATGATAATTCCCAGGTCACCGTCATTGTTATCGCAACTTTTCTATTAGACAAAATTGACCCACAGCAGCTGTTGATTTATGTGAAATCATGCAAACTCTGACCGCAAATGTGCTGTTGCGGTGACAGATGTGAGATCAAATATAATCTAATGATGATCTTCTATGATCAGATGCAACAGGAACACATCATCATCATCACTGTAGCACATGAACTACTGTTAGTTAAAGAACAAGTGAATAAAATATCATTCTGCTCAAGTGATGTCAGTGTGACTGATATGAGATCAAGATGGGAACAGAGCAGAACTTTTAACTTTAAAATCACTTTATCTTTGAAAGACAGCAGGGACTCTTATTTTGAAATGCTTCGGCTGCTCACTCAAACATAAAAGGGAAATAAACAATTTCAGTATAAACAACTAAAAGTAAACGTTGTATTTCAATCATCATCAGCTGATCATTAGTGATAGCTTGTCATAAATATTCGATATGTCCTAATGAGCTAAACATCTGGAAACACTCCCAAGCACCCGTGTGCTGTTTTCACTCTCAAGGACGCAGCGCATTAATTTAATTAAATCATATTCTTCTTAAGTTTCATCATCACATTAGGTCATATCACGATTCTTGTCTTTCCGCCCCAATGTTAAGACTTTTGCTGTATCGTTTTAAGATTTATCACCTTATGAAAACTGAATATAAGACTTAAGGTACCCTGTATAAAGCACAAAGTGCACGTGAACACTGTTATTTAAAAAAATAAATATAAATCGTATATAAATGTTTCTCAATTATGTATTGACATGACAATCAACAGCATTTCAGTGTAAGAGGAGTAACAAATAATCTTGAGCATTTGAACTCTGCCGTGTGTCAGAGAGACCGCACTGAGTCTGTACTACAGAAACACGGGTATCCCTTACATCTTTACTGGATTTTTAGTATTGACTTGAGGCACTGATACTTTTGAAATCCCCAGCTGTAGTCATGCAGTATATTCACCATCAGTGTAGTTACTTGTCACGTCTGGTTGGCACACAGTGTGGGAGTGTTCAGTGGATGTTAAAGACAGCAGTACGTACATAGATGTAGCAGGCCACGATGGAGACGTTCTTGAAGTCAAGCGCAGCATCAATCTCATCCATGAAGTAGAGTGGAGTGGGTTTGAAGTGATGCAGAGCAAACACCAGCGCCAGAGAGCTCAGCGTCTTCTCTCCTCCAGACAGATTGTAGATCTTTTTCCAGCTCTTCTTAGGAGGACGCACACTGACGACACAGCACATACAACACCGTCAAACTCACAGCGTATAAAAGTCAAACTGATCACTGAGCTGTATTATTGACATACCTGAACATGATGCCTTCAGAGAAGGGGTCGAGACTGTCCACCAGCTCCAGCTCAGCATCTCCACCCAGAGTGAGCATCTGATAGTTCTCCTTCAGTTTGTTGGTGATTATGTTGAATCCCGCCATGAACTCGTGCAGTCTCTGTTTGCGCAGGTCCTCACAGCCTCTCTTGAAGCTGTCTCTCTGTGTGGTGATGTCATCCAGCTCCGCCACACGCTGCAGATACAGCTCCTCCTACACAAACACACAGCATCAGTCTTTGCTGACAAGATCACATTTCACACAAACATCAAGAACAATTAGAAATAATATTTTGCATATAGAACATTTTAGGTGCTTTGAGTTTTTGCATTTTTTCTTTCATCACACGCCCCCTATATGCATCAAGACATCATTTCATCATTCAACTTTTTACATTTAAATCTGCATATTTTCATAAAACCTTTGGAGTACGAGTTAAAATCTTTCTTGAAGCAAAATATAATTTCTCATTCATTATCTTTTGATATTTGGTTGAAATATGACATGGACTTGTTCTCCACAGATTTCATGAGGTCAGTGTGTTACATGTGCTATTGAACTGATCAAATGTCTCCGAGCTGCGATCGTGTGTGTGTGCGCGCGCGAGCACCTTTTTCTTAAACTCAGCAATGGCTCCCAGGTTTGGTTTCATGTTGCCACAGCGCTCCTCCAGCAGAGCGATCTCATTCTTCATGATGTCTGGATTGCTGATGTTCTCCAACTGATCTGCAGTCAGTGTGGGCAGATCTTCTGATGCGGTTCCATCAATGGAGTGCAGTGAGAGTTTACTGGCCTAACAAACACACAACATTACTCATCACTCACAAAGAGACACACTCTCTGTCTTGGGTTCCTCTAAGGATATCGAATTTGAAGTCTGGCTCCTGAGGCAAAACCGGTTAAGAATTACTGCTCTAAAGGTGCACTTTTTAGGAAACTTTATGGGCAAAAAAGCATTAAAATACCCTCAATATTCAACATATTGCTTGATTTTATATTGCCAGCAAATATCGTAAATAGGGGTGTCCATGGTTAACCGATTAACCGTTAAAAATTGCGTAACCGAGTGAAACATTTTGCTCGGTTAAGTGGCGTCAATGGCGTGCATTGAATTTAGTTGTAATACATTTTTGCACCACCAGAGACTGCCAGAGCGCTCCCAGACATTTGTAATGTCCACAAGTAGTAGTCTTGACCAGTTCTCTAATATGAAATCAAATCCTTAACAAAAAAAACAGGGCTATTCTGGTGGGTGCGGTGACGCGCTCATGTAAGGGTGGCGGCGTGGCGCTGCCAATAAAGCTCCTAAAATCTGTCACAAAGAACCGGCAAAAGTAATGATTATGAATATGTAAAATATAGCAAGGAGATATTTTAATTATTTATTAATAAACAAGTCTTTTCTTTGCCCGTGTCATTTGCAAAGATGAAGTTGACGATGCTGACTCGTGGTCTTCGCAGTAACGCACCAGAGAGAAATGCACATTTCTTACGGATTACATAAGCAGAGAGCAGTCGGTGTCTGTTTTCTTTAGTTTTGAATTATTTGTGAGGCAAGGCTACCTTATACACTGAGTTTCGGTTCATTTATGAGACGAGCTCCAGTTCACGCGCCGGCGCCTCCGCGCTTCGTGATTATATCGTCTGCTATATTTAATTCTTATTTATTAAATCCAGGCAATTGGTTGATGAAACATTGATTAAAATTAAGACACAATTAATACAAAACGAAATTCACTTTAAAGAAAGGTTTTGTGCTTTCTGTTTGATGTCTCTGTGGAAGTTTTAAAGCATCTTTCAGTGCCGCTTTCAGAGCGCTCACGTCCGTAACATTGTGTTTTCCTCGTATGCCAACTGAAATGAATATCAGTTCATGGATTGTGTGTGTAGGCTATAAGAGAGAAAGAGAAAATGCCAGTATTTCATTGAGACTTGAGATTAAATAAACGGCTTAAGTATTGTAGATCTTGTAGTATTAATTTTCACATGCAGTTACACATTGTCGGTTAAAAACAAGAAAGTGGCTGGTAAAAACATTGAGTGGCTGGTAGATTTTGAAATCCACAGTGGCCGGTGGACAAAAAAGTTAATTTCCATCCCTGGCGCACACTATGGTTAACCGAGTATTAACCGTTAAGGGCCTCGGTTAACGAAAAACTTGAAAACGTGCAGCCCTAATCGTAAATATCCACAGTTTTCCTGGCTAGCCGCTGGGTGCTGCCATGATGATTCTAATCGCTGCTGGACAGTTGGCTGCTTCCAGTCTCCTTAAGAAAAGAGTCTGGAGTGCTTACGAGCACACAGAGAACAACCATTTTAATGTTATTTGGAGTAAAAATGAGTTCATGCTCAACTTGTGCAACTGTTGGCTTTCATAACTCGAAGTAGTTAATGATTTCAACATATGAATGTTTAATTTATATAGCTTTTATTTATATAACACTTTTCTGACACTACTCTTAAAGCACTTCACACAGTGATCATGGGACTCATGCAGCATCCACCTGGATGATGTGACAGCAGTCATAGTGCATCAGTACACTCACTACACACCAGCTATTGGTGGAGAGAGTAGAGTGATACAGCCAATTAATGGATGTGGATTATTAGGAGGCCATGATGGAGAAGGGCCAATGGGGGGAATTTTAGCCAGGTCATCGGGGTTACACCCCTACTCATTATGGGAAGTGCTCTAGGATTCTTAATGACCACAGAGAGACAGGACCCCGCTTTAACGTCTCATCCGAAGGACGTGCCTTTTTACAGTATAGTGTCTCTATCATTATCCTGGGGCATTAGGACCCACACAGACTGCAGGGTGAGCACCCCCTGCTGGCATCACTGATACCTCTTCCAGCAGCAACCTTAGTTTTCCCCACAAGGTCTCCCATCCAGATACTGACCAGACTCAACCCTGCTTAGCTTCAGTGGGCAACTGGTCTTGAGCTATAGGGGAATATGACTGCTGGCAATGTAAAGCGTCCACTAGTTAAACTTCATAAACAGTCATTACAACTCTTTAAGTATCAGCCTTGTGGAGCTCACAAGTTTTACCCCATTAATATGCTAAACACCACATTATCTGCTGATGCGAGTGAAAAGACTGGAGACTGGAAACAGGCATCCGTTATGGAACACTTCCACGTTCATAAAAAAGGGTTTAAAGGGTTGTGTTTGTGATGTACCTCTTTCTCCCAGTGTTTGATTTTATTCTGGAATTCATTGATGGCTGTGTTGATGTGCTCCACCTTCAGGCGAACATTCAGAGACTCTTTCTGTAGTGTGTGTTCCTGCTCCTGAAGTGCCTTGATCTCCTGCAGAATGCCCCGATGCTGCTCCTGAACCTCCGGCAGAGCTTCCTGTACAGGTCAAACACACTGAAACATGAGCAGTCTGAGCTCTACACACATCTCTTCAGTGAGACAGATAATGGAAAGAGATGTACCTCAGCCTGCTGGTAGGTGTTCATGATCTCTCCGGCCTGCTCCTCAAGTTTCTTCAGCTGCTCCGTTAGTTCCTCCATCAGCTTTTCATTGTCTTTCATCTCCTTCTCGAGCTGACACACGCTCTCCTCACACTTCTTCACATTACTAACACAAACACAATGTCCACACTTAAACTACATTTCATCTACTTTTGAAGAGAATAAATTTGAGTGGTGTTTTCCCCACCCAAAACCCGCTGTTCTGGGTGGAGTTGAGTCACTGTGAGCAACAGTAGTAGTGATGCTTGACCTCAACGCTACTAACTAAAGATAAACAGTGAATAAGTGCAGAGAGATGATGCTGATGTACCGTCCAGAAGTCTTGATGGCCACCTGAGCTTTAGTGATGGCTGAGGAACATTCATCCAGCTGCAAGTTGATCTGGTCCAGTTTGTCCTGCTGGTTCTTCAGTTTGTGACTGTTGATGTCTACGATGAGTGTGTGCAGTCTCTTCACTTCTGACTCAACCTTTCCTGCTTTAGTGGATGCTGCCTCAAAGTCTTCAAAAGAAAAACAACAGTATATTGATGAGGTTTGATATGACACGTTCTGAGTCTCAGCCAGGGCCCTATGAAATGTGCGGGGCCAAGGGTGTGATGACATGTTGTGGGGTCAGGTAAATACAACTGAGCAATGTCAAAACATCAACTATCAAAACAAGACATTTCAAGATTGGGAACTATAAACACTCTTTTTAGACTGGGAAGTTTTGAAATTTACAGTACATTTAGCTCATGTATCTAAATATAAAGGAAATTTCATGACGCCTTTAAACTTCACACATCCATTTTAATTGAGGTTTTATTATGGCATAAAATAAGTAAAGACCTGTCAGATTCTGTGTGTTTTTGATTGTCTAGTGCCATTTTAAACTGCAAAAATGCTGCGATTTAATCAAATAAATACACATACAGCCTGCATTAACTGTGTACTGAAATGTGATTGAGCGCTCTGTTCAGTGTGTGGGATGATCATGAGCATCTGAACAGCTTCGCACAATCACTTTGAAGTGCACAGCACATTTACAGTTAAAAATAAATCAATCACACTAGAACATAATTTAATTGGATTGTGAAATAAAACAGAATTATCCAAAATGTGTCAAATTCTTTATGTCTGGATTCTGCGATTCCATCTGCGTTTTATGGCATGTGGAAATCATAGGGCCCTGATCTCAGCTATGTTTACAGGGCAGACACAGGGTTAGTTGTCAGAAGGGCTGTATCTCAGCCACCAAGAAGTTGAGTAAAAAGTCAAATTACACAAATATGTGTTTTCTAACAGTACTCAAACTACTAGTTCTAATCCTTTTAAATTAGAATTTAAGAGAGAATTTATCATCTTATTAATTATTCTGTCCATTAAACTAAAATTGTAATATTATAGTTTTGTAAAAGCGTCAACAAAAACTGTTCTAAAAAATGTGTTAGTCAAATTCAAGCACTAAGCATATTCAAGGTGTATTTTCAAGCTTTTCCAGCATCTTACAGCTGTGGTAAATAACATATTTACATATACGTACTTCATCACATTAAATCAGAATTCTGATTAAATTTTTTTTACAGTTGTCTGCAACAATCATGCCAACCCTTGCCTGTACCAAATGCATATAGAGTCAGTTATTTCTGTATTAATTCAGTTTTCATCATCATTTATTTAATATTATTTATTGCTTCAAATTTTATATTATTTTTTAAATATACTTTATGTAATATTAATGAATAATTAAATGCATTAAACATAATTGAATAGAATATAAGGTATTCTTTCATTACAGCCATGTTACATAGTGTAATCATCCTAATTGTAAAGTTTAGGTGTAATTGCGGTTGTCCTGCTGGTGTCCTTCACGAGTCTGAAGCAATCGTGGTTTGTCAAGTGCATCTTAAGGAGACAGTGTTTGTAGATCTGCACCAATTTTCAAGAGCTTATAATGTTACAACACTTGAGAAGTCAGTTTCATAATTTTTTGGAAAATGCTGCCCTGACCACATATCATTTAACTGTATACAATAAAGAGTTGCATTTTAAATATACTAACAATCACTTTACAGTCATCTCATCACTTTGTGAAGGAATGTGCATATTAATGACATCTTAGTTTATCTACAACATGTTTTTATATATATAAATCACATCATCAAATCATATGTTCTCTGCACTTAGACATTTGTGCTTAGACTTAGAGTCAGCTTTTCGCATCTTTAACAGTTATAAGTCTGCATTTTGATATGGAAACGAATCATGGAACGCAGTTACAGACAGCTATACTGGAGCAGGAATCAGATGAACCAGGCACAAACTCTCAGTGCATGAACTCATGGAAGCATTAAAGCAGAACAACGACTGCAAATTGCAAAATGATTTACATCATGCGCGATTACTAAGTGTTGATGCATGGAGTTGATGTTAACGTCGCAAGTGTTTTGGCACCAGGTTCACTTGCTAATTTGTTTCATTAAATTCAGTTAATCAACATTCAATTAAATGACATTTACTCTCTTAATTGACTGTCTGGCAAAAAATTGGGTTTACGGACCTCCCGAAAATAAGACTATAATTTAGCCTGCGAATTTGCCAGCTAGCTTAAACATAACACGTAACGCTGGTCTAATGGAAAATGACTTACAGCTTAACTTTTACATGGCTGGAAAGCACAGACTCTCCATGGTGAAAAACTGCACATTCTTTTTGCAGACTTAACAGGAGGCTACTCGAGGATTTGGTCCTCGTTTCAACCATGAATTTTATTTTTCGTTTTCAAGCCAACGCTCATTGAAGCGACAACCTCCCGGCATGTTGTCATCTCCCACTCTGTTCCATCAGAGGCCACACATCAAAAAAGACCAGCAGATCACACTAAAGCCACACACGCAGACGCGGGAGTGGCAAGAGAGGCGTCCATATTTTATACGAAAGGCAAAAGCAATTAGGCCCATTCAGTAAGCTAGCAAATTATTATGAAAGCAATGCAATTACAATTTCAAGCAGTTTTAAACACTTTATCCAAATCCAATTTTCTAACCATGAAAACGCCACATTAAAATTGAAGCATTTTCAAGGATTTCCAGCACCCGTATGAACCCTGATAATAACTGCCAAACATTCAAACAAGTGAGTATATTATGAAGGCAGATTTTTTCTGAGAGATTTACATGTGTTTTTAGTACATGGGTACAGTGCATCCGGAAAGTATTCACAGCACTTCACTTTTTTCACATTTTGTTATGTTACAGCCTTATTCCAAAATGGATTCAATTCATTATTGCCCTCAACTCTACAAACAATGCCCCATAATGACAAATGTCTGCAGCATTGAAGGTCCCAATAAGCACAGTGGCCTCCATCATCCATACATGGAAGTTTGGAACCACCAGGACTCTTCCTAGAGCTGGACGCCCGGCCAAACTGAGCGATCGGGGGAGAAGAGCCTTAGACAGGGAGGTGACAAAGAACCCAATGGTCACTCTGACAGAGCTCCAGCATTTCTCTGTGGAGAGAGGAGAATCTTCCAGAAGATCAACCATCTCTGCAGCACTCCACCAATCAGGCCTGTATGGTAGAGTGGCCAGATGGAAGCCACTCCTCAGTAAAAGGCACATGACATCCCGTATGGAGTTTGCCAAAAGGCAACTGAAGGACTGTCAAGACCATGAAAAACAAAATTCTCTGGTCTGATGAATCAAAAATTGAACTCTTTGGCCTGAATGGCAAGCATCTTGTCTGGAGGAAACCAGGCACCGCTCATCACCTGGACAATACCATCCCTTCAGTGAAGCATGGTGGTGGCAGCATCATGCTGTGGGGATGTTTTTCAGCGGCAGGAACTGGGAGACTCGTCAGGATCGAGGGAAAATAGAATGCAGCAATGTACAGAGACATCCTTGATGAAAATCTGCTCCAGAGCGCTCTGGACCTCAGACTGGGGTGAAGGGTTTATCTTCCAACAGGACAACGACCCTAAGCACGCAGCCATGATAACAAAGGAGTGGCTACGGGACAACTCTGTGAATGTCCTTGAGTGGCCCAGCCAGAGCCCAGACTTGAACCCAATTGAACATCTCTGGAGAGATCTGAAAATGGCTGTGCACTGACCATCCTCATCCAACCTGATGGAGCTTGAGAGGTCCTGCAAAGAAGAATGGAAGAAACTGCCCAAAAATAGGTGTGTCATGCTTGTAGCATCATACTCAAAAGACTTGAGGCCGTAATCGCTGCCAAAGGTGCTTCAACAAAGTATTGAGCAAAGGCTGTGAATAATTATGTACATGTGATTTTTTTTTTAATTTTTTATAAATTTGCAAAGATTTCAAACAAACTTCTTTCCCGTTGTCATTATGAGGTATTGTTTGTAGAATGTTGAGGAAAATAATTAATTTAATGAATTTTGGAATAAGGCTGTAACATAACAAAATGTGGAAAAAGTGAAGCGCTGTGAATACTTTCCAGAAGTCAGGTTAGGGCATGTTATCCCACTTCTATCACGGCAGGTTGTCACGTGTTTCAAATGTCCCTTTATAATTTGTCTTTACATTATTTGTTGTCAGAAACAATTGTTTGTTATTTTGTATGCTACCTTGTCCATTTTGTTGTTACTTGAATCGTTTTGTGCTTCATAATTGTTTTACTTATTAAATTTAGCTTAATAGCCTTCAATAGGCTATTTAAAGCAGTCATAGAATTTGTTTTGATCCTGGTGGTGGGGAGAAAGGAGGACGTGTCTCTCCTTATGAAGGCTCATTAATATCACAGTGCAGAAAGACTATTTAACTTAGCCCAATATGCCCTAAACTCAGCAACATGTAACTAGGCAATGTATTGAGCTAGCTGCCAGTTTCAATATGATTGACGTGGCTTCAGTGAATGTCTTATTCCCATCTCAATTGCCAGTCAAAGTCAAGCTAAGTCAATCAGCTAGTTTACACAACTAAAATTAAAGGGATGTAGTAACTTGTCAGCAAAATTGGGATTTTGACATCACTGTCATCCTCCTCATACTGCACCCTATCAAATCCTTCCAATTAGAGATGAATGTCCCTTTTAGATATGAAACCTGATGTGTTCGATACGGTGGTTTTCTTCTGTGGTTTTGCCATTTTACCAGGTGCTTGGCAGGGCTGCAGAGGCTTGAGAAACACAGCTGCCTATTACTAGATTGTTAGCTAATTAGAAAATGAAAACTATACAACTTGCTTCTGGAGGTTGAATCAAATTCTGATTATCATTGTTTTTTCTAAGCGACTGCTCGTTCTAACCTGCACGTTTGAAAGACACCTCTTGCTTCTACACACTGGAGATCATTTTCAGTGGCTGAATATGAACTTTATCATAAGTTGGGCTATATCAAAACATAGCTGGTTATTTTTTTATTATTATCGTTTCAATCAAGCTACTTAATGTTCACAGGACATGTGCCTCTAGTTTAATGGCAGGTTTCATTGCAACAACTTGCTCCACTACTGGGGCAAGTCATCAAAAGAGGTCAACATGTGTTCAATGAATTGTATCTTTTTGTAAAGTTCAGAACACTTAAAGGTTTGAATCTACAGAAATGGACTGGCAAATAATTAATAAAAAAAAGACAAAATCACTGGAGTTTAAAGCATGACACCTAGTGCTGGTCTCCCTTTAGTATATTAAGGGCCAAAAGCTCAACACAAAACATTCATTTACTTTGGGTAATCATCAGTTTATCCAATGCAACTACATAATTTTTACAACGTTTTAGTCTTATAAACTTCATCTGCATTTAATATTGTCTTACCCACAGAGTTTTTAACAAAAAATGTATATTTTTTGTTGATCACCTGGTTAAGATTTTTTTGTACTCATTTCTGACAGATTTTAATTTCCCTGTCAGGTACTATTCTTTTGACTGGAGAGATGTAAATACTTATTAAACCGTATAAATCTCTCCAGTAAGACCCTCAGTAGTATTAGCCTTTCTGATCACACAGAACAAAATGTAACCAACAAATCATTTGAGAGCAGCACAAATTATATTCACTGTAGAAAGTTGCAGGACTTTTAAAAGACACTTCTCATTTCCATGAGGCAGCAAAACAAAGTTCCCCTGATGTCTGCAGGTTTTCCATGACTGTGGGATCTCCAGTCAGTAGTGTTACTGTACCTTTCTTGAAGCTCTCCAATTTCTTCTCCATCTGTTTCTGTTTGGCCTTATCAGGAGCAGTAGAGATGACGTTTGCCTCCAGATCTTTAATCTGAGTCTTCAGATGAAGCTCCTGCTCTGTCAGACTCTACAACACACACACACACACGTCATCATCACTCATACACACACACAGTGTGTAGATGTTACTCACACAAACACGTCCACAGCATGTAGAGTATCAGTGTTTGAGTATGTCTGACCTGTATGGAGGCAGAGTATTTCTCCAAAGTGTTCTTCATGTCTCTCAGCTCACATTTGGCTTTGTGCACTTTCTCCTCCAGCTGAAGTTTCCTCTGCTGCCAGTCCTGCAGTTGAGTCATCTCCTTGTTTAAGGCGTTCTCCATTTTATCCAGCTGAAACAAACACACATTTTTAAATCATGTCTTACATTAAGCTTTTAGTTTACAAGCGAACGTGAAATTTAAGAAAACGAAAAACAAAAATCAGCCATAATATGAAAAGAATGATCCACTTTAGAGAGATCGACCGATAACACAGACATCTAAACTGGTGGAAAAGTCCAATAATGATTAATCGGGTGATATTCAATCTTTTTTTTTTTTTTTTAACTGTTACAAAATGTTCTTAGTCTTTCTAGGCACAGAAAAGAGGCAACAACAGTCCAAAATTGATACAATCCCAGAATATGTTTACTGTGCAACCAAAACCCCATTAATAACCAGAAAAAAAAAAGCGCATAACGCCTGACTTTATTATGAACAAGCCTGAAACAAACTGGAGACCCTTTTTTTCTCTTTGCATTACAGGCATCAGTGCTTTTCTTTAAAGTTAGCATGTAATCAGACCTGATCTTGAGTGACATCAGCACAGACTGAAGAGCCCATCCTGCCCTTCATCACTCGTCCTCCTCCTCCAGTCATGGTACCTGATTGCAAGTGAAAGAGACATCAGACCAGAGTGACACAGAGCTCTATATGAGCATCACACAAACACATGAGAACTGCACATAAACGGACCGGCCTGCTCGATGATCTGGCCCTGCAGTGTCACAACCCTCCAGCGCTTGTCCTTCTGGAATGCCACGCGTGTGGCCTGCTCCAGGTCTTTAGCCACCAGTGTGTCCCTGAGGGCGAAGTAGAATGCTGGACGCACACTCTCGTCCTTCACTCGAACCATGTCAAACAGACGAGGAATATTCTCTGGGGTGGAGATGGAGCTCATGTTCTTCTCCCACACTTTCATCTGCAAAACAACAACACATCTCACACTCATGAGAGATGATAAAGGTTATTATTGCTAGAATAATACAAAGAAAACCTGAAGGAAAAACTCAAAGGAATAAATGACCATTGGTTTCATATTTTAAAATCAGTGCTTGATAGTCTGAGTTTGTCTCAAAAAGAACTGTTCAATCACACAAGCAGCGGCTGTATGATTGACATGTGAAACATGTTCTGATCCAGTGCTGTGTGGTACATCAGAAGCAGATGGAATGATTTGTGGTGCTTGTTATAAGGGTTGAAAAATATAACATTAAATATTACAACCAAAAAATAAAACATAATTTTTTAAATATACAAATGAAATAAATAACTATGAACCGTTCATATGAACTAAAACCTGAATGAAATTTAATACATATAAAAACTCTTTTCCATTTTCAGGACTTGACTGAAGCATCACCTTGTCAAGGCCAATGAACGTGGCAACACCAATGTTTTGTGTCTTCAGGAAGGTCACACACTTCTGTGCTGTGTCGATAGTGTCCACTAAGATATTATCCAAAGATCCACAGCTGGAGGAGACAGCGATGTCATACTTCTCATCGATCGCTCCCAGATCACCCTGTTGAGTCACACAGACACACGTTTATCTGTCTGTTGTCACTGGCCCCTCTGCTGTCAGTGTGTGTGTGTGTGTGTGTGTGTGTGTGTGTGTATACACACCAGTCGCCCCAGGATGCCGGGGATCTTCCCAGATCGTTTCTGCTGCATGAGCGCATCTAGCACTTTACTGCGGCTGTGGTTTGAAGAAAGGAAGCTCTTGGCTTCAGCTACTTTCTGTCTCATATCTCCAACTAACACTCGCTTCTGACGGTCTTGTTCAGAGATCTGCGCCAGCTCCTGCTCATCCTGTACAACACAGTTTACAATGTCTTTAACTGCCCTCCATGTTTTCTGCATTGGATGATGTAGAGTTAAGGCCCAATCATACTTCACTCAAGTACGTAAATGCAGACACACCTTGCTACGCAATCTCGAATCCACATGTAGTTGCATAGTGAAATGTGTCAGTGCTCAATTCATAACCCAACGCAAGTATGCGCTGAATTCTCAGCGTTGCCGCAAAGGGCGCTAGAGTGGATTTTCTTCTCATGGCAGAGCAGCAATTTGAGGAGTCTTGCAAAACAAGTTAGACTATACAAACATATTTACGTCCCTACACCATTCGAATAAAACAGCGATTGAAAATGCTTGGCAAGAAATTGCGGCTTCCCCAAAATCTGCTATATATTGTATGTAAACATAAGCAAAGTTAAATCATGTGCAGGTCTAAATTCAGCAGATGTTTTTATTGAAAGAGCATCCTGAGGTTAGGTTAATGTTCCACACACACACGGACTGCAGGCTTAAAGAACAAGGAGTGTTATAAAGAATACATATCTAATGATGAAAGTTGTGTATTTTAGGTAGAAAGTTAAAAAGTTATCACTGTGCCTTTAATACTAATCCACCTCAAATCTGTCATGTTCGCTTTTGTGGCTCTAGCAGTTGGAGACAGATTAGGAAAAAAGTCAGAGAAGTCAGACACCATTCCAGTACTCCTGCCCACATCCCCCCTCCCTCTGGCTGTAGAGGTTGAGGCACAGAGACCCATCAACAGTCTGATGCCCAGAAGCAACCACCACCACAGCCACAACCTGCCCACTCTTCCTTCAACGTCACACATTTGTGGCACCTAAAAAAAAAACTCTATTGCCCCCTTGTGGTGTAAGGTTTGTAACCACCACATTAAGTATGTAAAGTGGGACCACACATAGGCAATGTGTTGGCAAAGCACTTGTGTCTGCGTTCGCATATTTGCGTCAAGTAGGTTCCGGCCTTTACAGAACACACACACACACACATACTTTGTTAAGCTGCTCCTCACACTGTGGTATTTTGACGTTCAGGTCTTTGATGGCTGCTCTTCTGTCTCTCAGTGTGTCTACAGCCTCCTGTAGGGCGTGTTTGGCCTGGTTCAGTTGACTCACAGCAGTGTTGTGTTGACTAAGATAGATATCCAGCTCTGACTGAGCCACATCCATCCGTGAGCGAGTCTCATTCACTGTCTTACTCAACTCCAGTAGCTCCTGCTCCTTTTTCTAAACCAACAACAGAGAGGAAGGAACATGTGAGAGCTGAATCTAGTTCAGGGAAGTATATAATTCAAAATTCATAATAAACAATGCAGATGGTAACCAGTGGCCATGTGTAATGTGTTAACTAGCGCCATGAATGCAGAATTAGGGATGTCAACTTTTGAGAATTTTAATTTCAATAAGACTGGAGGATCAACAGTGCTTGTTGTGCTTGTTGTTATGTTGTACTTTAAACACACTGTCACGGTTTATACAGTAAATGTAATGCTCATTTATAGAGAACAACTCCATGATTACATGGAGTCTGCTTTATCGTTACATTGTTAAACAGAGTTTTTGTCCGAACCAGCAGTGACAGCGATACGAGCAACATTTTTTGAATGTTTTCTATTTCTGTGACGTAGCGCCATGCAACCAAGTCAACAAATGTATCAAAAATTATTCTCATACCAGTATATTATAGTTGGTTCAATACAACTTGATTTTGTCCGAGACACACACCTACTGAATGTTGTGCTTGAGGTCGCACTCTCTTCAGTAACCATGTGATAGTCCCAGAGGGGATAAATGCATAGTGTGGCCATAAGGCGCTTTAGTGAGAAAATCAGGTGCGTTCAATAAACAGACGGTCCCATCTGACTGTTCTTATTTTAATGTCACATCATTTTAGTGAATGAATATCACTGTGTTGCATCACGCCTAGTGCGGACAGGCAAGTCGCTGGAATCTTATCGTGTCGTGTCTGGTTAGGACAGGGCGTAAAGCTGTCAAATCTCCAAATTTATGATAAAAATAAGCATTAGAATGCTAAAACTGTGCATTCCAATTTTACATGTGTCCCAAGCACTGACGATGATTTCAGACCAGTTGCATTCCTGCTCTATAAAAGGCTAGACACAGCACAACAAATATAGTTTTACATAACTCTGGTGTCTTGATGCGTTTTTAAAGTTTAAGGTCCTTTTTTTAACTTGACATGGCATCTAAAACACAGAACTCCTAAACGCTCATCTAGTGCAGGTGTCGGGAACCTTTTTTCACTGAGGAGCCAATTTTTTTATTTTTGGTAGATGCATTTATTTCGATAGAGCCATAACACAAACAAATAATTTACTGTTTTTCAATAAAATAAAATGTTTATAGTGGCCATAGACTACTCAAAAACACACAAATATGCAAACATTAATAGGTAACATGTTGCAATATGGAATTGAGTACACGTGTTTGTTACGTGTTGCATACAATGACTTAATTTTACTTCATGAAAAATATAACTTCCCTTTTGGGCTGGGCGATATGTAAAACATATTTTAATGATAATCACATTTATAATTTCATGATATCTGATTATAACCCCCCTGACAAGGGTCAGTGAATATTGTTGCTTTATTGATTTTGCATTAAAAATGTCATTCATTTCTTGAAACACAAAAAACTTTAAAAGACATTTCTAAATTCAAACTGCACTTGAAATGAAAATACAATTAAAATAACAAAGTGATTAAAGAATCTTCTATATAACCAGCTCCCGAAATCCAAACATTTCCCATCTCCAACAACCCCATTTACCATCACGCAAGCATCACAACAGGGGAAAAATTACTTGTAGCCTACAATTTAAGAACTAAAGACAAATAAATGTAAAGATAATTATAATAATCATCATAATAAATTCCCTTGTGTTCCCAAATAAAGCTGCCAAATGTGTTATTATCGAATGTGTTTGTATATACAGTTAATGCTGCCTAAAGAGAATAAAATAGAACAAAGTTTTAGGTTCAAGGTGAACGTGTCTTGTATTACTTTATGATTTAATCACTTTGTTTCTTTAATACAAAGATATACATTACTGAACCCGTAGAGTTGCGTTCACAATGTGTAAGAGTGAACTGCTCCGTCACCTCACGAGGTGATCGGAGGTCATGTGCAGCATTCTCATAGACGACATTATTCTTGCAAACAGTTTTCAGTTGAATGAAATATGGAGTGATAACTCTCACATGCACTTGTTTCACGAGACTCGTGCTGCACGCCTCTGAACAAGCAGTGAATCAGACATGAGCGTTGACGGCTTTTCTTTTGTCTGTTCTTACAAATATAATAAAGTGTGTTTCTTCAAACATGTCTTTTTGACTAACAGCATTTCTTGTCATGTGTCACTCTTGACACGTCTTCCAGGTCACCCGCCTGTTGCAGATAGATTAATATAATGACTCGTGCATGAAATACATTTGAATGAGGAGCTTGCGAACTGGATTGAGTCTCGTCGCGTTGAGTGTGGCGGGTGCTAATAACGAACGTTCATAAAAATCGCTCGTAGAAAGTGCTCTTAACCGCTAAGATCAATAGATCAATGTTTATTGGGAACGAGTCCCAGAACTCTATGAATGTTCTGTGTTGGAGAAGAGCTTTCATTGCACTCAGAGCTCACTGTGCGCACACATCAAATCAGATGTGCATCGGCAGCTTTTCTTTCAGCTGTTCTTCAAAATATAAATCACGTTTCGTCAAACGCGCGTCTTTGTGTCTAATTTCTTGTAATATTTCACTCAGAGGATCTTACTGGTCTCCTTCCACAGTGGCTGCTATTTTTTGTTCATTTCAAACCTTGTTCACCAGAAATAGGTTGTAAAATATGTGAGAAAGGAAATGAAGTGTCAGTGACTTCAAGCTTTGCAATTGCACCCACACTAGACATTTTTAAATGTTCATGTGTTGATGAATGGCGAAACACCTGGCGAGCCACTTGATTTATAACAAAGAGCCACTTGTGGCTCGCTACCCATAGGTTCCCGACACCTGATCTAGTGCATGTACAAATGGTAAAGTGGATGGTTGCAAAAGCATTCGGTGTGAACAGCCCCTTAGGTGGAGGTCTTTGGCCATTGCGTCTTGCTCTCTTTTCAGCATTTCTGATTAAGCAATGGGTGTTAAAACAGTTTGTCAGGTAAGGAGTTCAATTTGGAAATGTGTCTCTTCAGACCCTCACGTACTGTTCCATTCAGATCTGATTGAACAGCCCCTGTCTGGGCTCAAAGTCTGAGCTGCTTCACCACCAAGAATATAACACTATGTCCACAAGAGGGCACAATGAATACATACAATATAAACTAAAGGAAACAATGTCAATTAAAAAAATGTCTCCGTTTCTCAGCCTATTTGACAACCCTAATTATTAGTGTTCAGTAGGTTGATGAATCGTTATGATTGTCACCTCTTTATCTTCCTGCAGGCCGCTGGTCTCCTCCTTCAGACTCTCCATCACCTGAGCCAACTTCTGCTCCTCCAGCAGCTTCTTCTTCTCCAGCTCCTCCTTCTGAGCCGACGCCTCCGTGATGATCTTCTCACTGTTTGCAGGAACGCTCCTCAACTCCTCCAGCTGAACACACAACAAACACTTAAACATCTACTACACCCTCTTCCAATCAACTCGCTTTCAGCACCAGAACATTGGGGCTTTATGAAGGGAGGTTTAATTTATAAGGTCAGGGATGAGGAAGACAGGTTATACACTCACAGTACCAGCAGACAGACAGATGTCTCACCTTCTCCTTGTCTTTCTGCAGCTGTTTCTGCAGTTTCTTAGTTTTGCTCTTGCTGTGTTTGAGTTTCTCTCGCACCTCCACGTCCTGCAGGTCGAGCTGGGTGAATTTCTCCTTCTGGTTCTCGATGAACTTTGTCAGCTTCGTCAGTTTCCTTCAGAAGCAAAAACAACAATCTGAGCAACAGACCCCAAACCAACAATATAAATAGTGGTCGAACGAAATGGATCTTTTAATGGTCGATACCCCGAGAGCAGGGTAGCCAATTGGCCGATATATCACAATTAAATATAGTAAATAACAAATATAAAATTCCAAATAAATAAAACTCTTATTTGGCACTAGAAATTTTTAATATTTACAAAATTTCACACAAAATAAAAAATTAAAAATAAAATAGTAGATAGCAGTTTCTTCTGATTTCAGTTTAGTAATTTATATGCACATGAAGAAATTGTTAATATATTAGGAAGGAGGAAATAACAGTACACAGAGTAGTCCAGCAACCATTGATGGCATGTCCACATTAACAAATCGCATTTACTCAAAAGAAATCCAGAATCACACCAACTGTACATACAGTGCATAGTGAATAAGACATGGAGCACATGTGAAGCGCTTTGAAGTTGCACTCATGCATTCTGCAGCAGCAATCTCCTGACAGTTTAAATGGCCTGGATCGGCTGCTTGGATTGTCATCATGATTTGTGAACGAGAAGAACTTTTAATCCTGAAGTTTTTGACTCTGGCTGATAGAATTCGCTTGATTTTCACGAGGGTCATGAATTACATCTCTTTAAACAGATATATGTGCAAATAAGATATGCATATTTGCAGATTGTACATTAGTTTTATTAATATTTGCCATTTTATCATTAGACAAGACAGTAAAAATTTACAGGGAACTGTTGAGAGAATGAAACAGATGAGCACTTATGAGCTCTGATATACAGACTGTTTAAATGACAATGTTGACAACGATGGCATGTAACAACAAAATGAACCGTGACTATTCATTTTCATGTCTCAGTTGCTTCACATGCAAGCAGGTTATTCTCAGCAGCCTCAAAAAACTAATCAGCCAAAGGGGAAAATTTAACGGCCTCTGCGATATATCGGTCGACCACTAGTAGAGACACATGAGGCCAGCAACTGATGTGCATCATTCTCAGTGACATAAGATAGTCTCACTTCTCCACGTTCTTCAGCTCCTCGTTCTTCCCCTTCATCTCCTCTGCGAGTTGGCTGCTCTTGTCACGCAGTTCTTTTGTGTCTTCTTGAATCTGCTGTTTCTCAGCTTCTCTTGTTGACACACGCTTCTCTAGATCATGCCTGAAGAACAAGAACATCACTAAGAATAACACCTGAAGTTCATTCAACTGCAGCAGCATAATTACACATCAACAGATCAACACTACAAAGGGAGCACAATACATGCTGTAGGGTCATGCCAAACAGAATTTCCAATAAAAATGACTTAAAAAGTGAGTCGTGAGTGGCGGTTATCACCTTTCAGTGTTCTGAAGTTCGCATAGTGAAGGGTATTTGTCTTTGAAGGGAATAGGGCATAGGGGTGATCAATTCTGAATTATTCACATTTTTTAATGCAGACAGTATTTTGAGGTTTCTTTGGATGTACAGAATGAGTATATGTAATATATTGTTAATATTTAATGTATTGTGATTCAAAACATTTCAAATTTTAGGTTCATGGTGGACGTGTTTGTTTAATTTTATGATTTAATTTAAGTGAACCTCCAGAGTTGTGTTCGCAATGCAATGTTAAGCATAAACGGCTCTGTGGAAATACAACTTTGAGCACGTCCTGAGACTGTCTGAGATCATTTACAGATCTATCGTAATAAACAGATTTCAGATGACTGAAATAAAGAGTGAGAACACCATGTGTCCCCACCGGGACATGCTCCCGCCTCTAAACAAACAGCGCATCAGACACGTGCACAGCAGCTTTTCTGTTGTCTGTTCTTTAAAATAGCATAAAGTGCATTTCTTGTGCAACACCTGTCATCGTATCTAAAAGCATTTCTAGTCGTGTCATCTCAGAGACGTCTTACAGTTAGCCTGCCACAGTGGCTGGTAGATGAACAAAATTGCCAGCCATATGCATGCATGATATAGGTTAACTGCATTTGACGTGTGCGAATTTCAAAATTTCCCAGATCTATGCTTTTGTCATTTCCAGATCTTCTCGATCATTGTCTGTCAATGAGGGTCACAATCGACATTGGGATATTGGTCAGATATAGTCAATATCCAATTACACTGCCTATCACCCATCACATGTCAAGGCACTTCAAAATTCCACCATGCAAAAACCACAGAGATTATTTAAAACAACATCAAAAACACGCCACAAAACCTTCAAAAGATTTGTGTATCTGCCATCTCACGTGTTGCCAAAAAGGCGTTTGATATGTTAGAAAGGGATTATCATTTTAATATTTTGGAAATATATGAGTTCGGGGATACTTTTATTGGATGATCAAGTTACTTTATTGATACCCGTTTGTGACGGTACAAAATATTTTATTAATTTCAGATTATTTTACTCTGGATAGGGGCATCAGGCAGAGTTGCCCTCTTTCCCTGGAACCATTAGTAGACACAATAAGAAAGGAGGCTGATTTTCCTGGGGTGGAAGCTTCTACTTTACGCAGATGATATTTAATTATTCGTCTCTGACCCCACTAGATATTTGCCTTGCATCCACAGAATTATTATTTCCTTTTCCAAGTTCTCAGAAAACAGTCATTTGGTCTAAATCTGAAGCTTTGCCTCTGACAGCATACTGCGCAGTAAGAGCCTACCAGCCGGGCACCTACCAGTGGCCCAAACAGGGCATTAAGTATTTGGGCATTTTAACCCCAGCATATTTGTGTGATTTAGTTAAGAGTTAATTTTGACCCCTTAATAAAAAGGTTTGAGCGATGTGGGCAGATGGGCTTCATTACATTAATCTATGATTGCGAAGGTTAATGTTATTAAATTCAACTACCTGCTACAATCTCTCCCTGTAGATGTCCACCTGTCTTATTTCAAGCAATTTGATAGTATAGCGAAGTGCTTCATTTAGAATGTGAAGCATCCCAGATTACATTTCTATAAATTACACAGGCCGACTGACAAAGGTGGGCTAGGTCTAACCAAGATTTTTTTTTATTATGCATTCAGTCTCAGATATTTGGCTCATTGGTCACTTCCACCTGAGAGAGCCCCTCCCTGGTTTTGTATTGAAGAGGAAGTACTTACCCCTATTTTGCCACTGCAAAGCCTATTAAACTAACCGGAGAAGTTAAGTCACACCCCGGTATCTCGCATTTGCACGCAGTATGGACAAAAATGTCCAGAGTGTTTAATTCAGACATTTATTTAAATGTTGACTCAAGCATATAGCTGAACCCTAAATTGCATATTTAAAGTCCCTTTCTGGATTTTGTGGATTGTGAGGGGGGTTACTACACTCGGAGATTTAAATGAGTGGAGTGTTGAGATCCTTTAAAATTTGGTTCAACATTTTGGGATTCCCAGATCTCAGTTTTTTTTTGGTATTTATAGCTGCTCTTCCTGCTCTGTACTGTTTTTGGGAGTAGCATGAACCCCTCTAAAGCGGCAGATACTCCGGGAGAGGTGATTACTGCTTTTGGAAAAGGTCATGAGGCATCAGTGCATTACTCCCTTCTAATTCAGAGTCTGGGGGATGGAGCATTAATTTTTCTCAATATTTAAACTTGGTATTGGAGGAGGGAGTGTAGGCTAGGGTTCTAAAAAACATCAAGTCTGTTTCTAGAGATGCAAGGTTGTGTCTGATGCAATTCAGTATTTTACAAAGATTCTATTTGACCACCTTGTATAGGCTTGGTCTTAAAAGACACACCCACCTGCTGGTGATGCCAATTGGAGAATGGGGACACAACCCATGTTTTTGGTGGTGTATTGAGATCCATGAATTCTGGTTGAAGGTTCAGAGTTTTGTGTGACTTGTTGGACACTCGGTTTTCATTTTGTCCCAGACTCTGTTTTGGACAATAGGGTGTGTGGGGTAATGATGTGGGGAACAGTCACAGAGAATTGGGTTCTGACCAGTGTAATTATTGCTGGGCAGATTATTTTGAGGGGTTGGAGGTCAGCTGTTGTGCCCCCATTTCAGGAGTGGTGCACAGATGGGGAGGATGGCGGGTTTTGAAGAGGTGTCATTTGGAAGATGGGGTAACTTGGATTTGTTTGTTGGGAAATGAGGCAACAATTTAGAGTTTTTGGAGGGCTCTCAGGTGGGGCATGGATTGAGTAGTATAGTTTTAATTGAGTGATATCTATTTTGTTTGCTTTTTTTATGGTGTGCATTTACTCATGTATGACGACTGGGATGTTTGTTAGCGGTGCTGGTCCCATTCAATTCCATTATAAGTGCCTCATTGTAACAATTCTTTCATTTTTTTAAGAAAAGGAGGTAGGAGTTTAGGAGAATTATATTTTTTGTATTATGGCATAATTATTAATATACTACAAATACTGTCGATTCACTTGTTGAACCTGTATCATTCCTTTAAGACATCTATTGTGAAGAATTTTGGTTTGCATATAAACCCAGCAAAAAAAAAAGAAACATCCCTTTTTCAGGATACTGTATTTTAAAGATTATTTTGTAAAAATTATATAAAACATTTTTCCATTTCTGTTAGTCACATGTTTGTGAAACCTGTTTATGTCTTAGTTGTTGAATCTTTTTATGTTCATACAAATATTTACAGAGTTACATTCGTTTTTTGAACAGTTGAGTGTATTTTTATCTAAGCATTATGTTAACCCATCTAAACTTATAGGTTGGTTTTGAAAATGGTAAATTCTTTCTTGGACTAGATTATAATGTTGTAAATGAATACAATCATGACTGTGATGGTCAGAGATGAATGAAAATAAGAAAAGGTGTGTCTGCCCAACTGCCTTAATTCACATCAAATCACTGCTGGAATTATTGCAGAAAGTTATTACATTTTAATTATGAAGATTACAAAGAGTCACGCACTGAAATTGTTCGCAATCAGACCGGGAACGTGTTTTAAGAAAGAAATGGCAGTGAATTTAGATGTAATGTTGAAGTAGTGTTTGTAAATGTTTAATAAGGAGTTCAGTGCCTGTTTGTCTTACACATAGAACTGGCAGAGCAGACTCCTCTTCTTGAAGATCTCATTCTCTAAAGTGAGGAACTCCACAGCTTTATTCTTCTCTCCCTCCAGAGCACTCTTCTCCTTCTCCACCAGCTTCACTCGATTCAGCTGCACACACGTTCACCAACACACTAACATCAAGCCATTTACACAGGATGTGCATCTCATGAACAAAATTAAACAACTGGAGTGACAATAATAAAGTCAACATACAGCACAACAATAGACTGAAGTGTTTAGCTCATGAAAGTGGCTGTGCAAAATTATGTATGATGTTTCGTCAGGTATTGTGTCACCTTCTCTCCCCTCTGCTCATTGAGCAACTCCACTCTTCTGCACAGGTTGTTGATGGGTTCTTTGAGACGACACGAACCGATGATGTCCTCCAGATACTCCAGCATACCTTCATCATGTTCGGTCTGACCTTTGGGCTTCATCATCGCAATCTGCTCCACCTCACCCTGACAATGACATGACAGAAAACACATTTACAGAATGCATACTAGATAGATATTCAATCTGCTCCACCTCACCTTGGAGAACAGAGACAAATCTACACAAACAGATCTGTCCATTTACATTTAATATATAGATTTCATCTGCTCCACTTCACTCTGACAATGTCACAGAACACAACTACAGCACAAAATGTAAACTAAAACGGCCTTGTAAAAATCAATTGACAGAGAGAACTCAGGGCTGAACAATAAGGATGTACCTCTGGCCTGAGGTCAGCGTGAGAGTTTCAGGCCAGCTGATGAACATGGATGAGGTTTATTCAGAATGACTTGTGATAATCTCAGAAGCATCAGCTAGAATCTAGGGCATTATTTTGATAATCGATTAATGATTATTAGAACAATTATTCGACTATTCAGCAATTATTGCAACGATTAATAATTAGCTCTTAACCAATTATTCAGCTTGTGCCCTGACTTAAGTTTTTTTTTTAAAACTGTGCTTACAATAAAGGACAAATTCATCTTTTAAAATACCTCTAAATGACATTAACTGAATTAAAGGGAAAATAATTTTAATGAAGTTTAATTCGGCAAAGAAATAATAATTAAAAAAAAAAAAAAAAAACTCCTATAGTTCGTTTTTTTGTCTTATTTTCCATTTTAAAATGTCTAAAAATCCTTAAGACACATTTACTTAAGAAACAACATATATTTAAGATACATCCTCAGTCTAAATATCTTATAAGTGTATTTTGTATTTAAGTGTATTTTTCCACATGGTTATAATTCTGCGAGTGCAGTAAAGACAAAATATACGTATTCAAGTTTAAATATCTGATGTGCTGCTTCTCAGGTGAGCGCATCTTTTTTTAAAGGATTTCTAGACATTTTAAAATATTTGTATTTTTAATATTATATTCAAGATTCTGCAGTATAGCTGCTAAATGAAAGTTTTTTTTTTTTTTTTTAAGTTTGATATTTTTATTGGAAAACAAGCCAAAACAAAAACAAATCAAAAAAGTATTTTGTTGCAGTGTATAATGGGGCAAAGACTTCCTCTCTCACTTTTCTGTTCACTTCAATCCATCTTTAACTAACAAAAAAATAAACTTATTAATAAAGCTGCGTATTGACAATTTTATTCACTATAAGAAATGCACAGTGACATACACAGTGACATACACTCGCCTAAAGGATTATTAGGAACACCATACTAATACTGTGTTTGACCCCCTTTCGCCTTCAGAACTGCCTTAATTCTACGTGGCATTGATTCAACAAGGTGCTGAAAGCATTCTTTAGAAATGTTGGCCCATATTGATAGGATAGCATCTTGCAGTTGATGGAGATTTGTGGGATGCACATCCAGGGCACGAAGCTCCCGTTCCACCACATCCCAAAGATGCTCTATTGGGTTGAGATCTGGTGACTGTGGGGGCCATTTTAGTACAGTGAACTCATTGTCATGTTCAAGAAACCAATTTGAAATGATTCGAGCTTTGTGACATGGTGCATTATCCTGCTGGAAGTAGCCATCAGAGGATGGGTACATGGTGGCCATAAAGGGATGGACATGGTCAGAAACAATGCTCAGGTAGGCCGTGGCATTTAAACGATGCCCAATTGGCACTAAGGGGCCTAAAGTGTGCCAAGAAAACATCCCCCACACATTACACCACCACCACCAGCCTGCACAGTGGTAACAAGGCATGATGGATCCATGTTCTCATTCTGTTTACGCCAAATTCTGACTCTACCATCTGAATGTCTCAACAGAAATCGAGACTCATCAGACCAGGCAACATTTTTCCAGTCTTCAACTGTCCAATTTTGGTGAGCTCTTGCAAATTGTAGCCTCTTTTTCCTATTTGTAGTGGAGATGAGTGGTACCCGGTGGGGTCTTCTGCTGTTGTAGCCCATCCGCCTCAAGGTTGTGCGTGTTGTGGCTTCACAAATGCTTTGCTGCATACCTCGGTTGTAACGAGTGGTTATTTCAGTCAAAGTTGCTCTTCTATCAGCTTGAATCAGTCGGCCCATTCTCCTCTGACCTCTAGCATCAACAAGGCATTGTCACCCACAGGACTGCCGCATACTGGATGTTTTTCCCTTTTCACACCATTCTTTGTAAACCCTAGAAATGGTTGTGCGTGAAAATCCCAGTAACTGAGCAGATTGTGAAATACTCAGACCGGCCCGTGTGGCACCAACAACCATGCCACGCTCAAAATTGCTTAAATCACCTTTCTTTCCCATTCTGACATTCAGTTTGGAGTTCAGGAGATTGTCTTGACCAGGACCACACCCCTAAATGCATTGAAGCAACTGCCATGTGATTGGTTGATTAGATAATTGCATTAATGAGAAATTGAACAGGTGTTCCTAATAATCCTTTAGGTGAGTGTATGATTCAATAAGTCACGAGTCATTATAATCTAGCTGCAATAAGCGTGTGCACTCAAGAGATGAGCGTCCAGTGACAGTGCGCATCAGCGGGTGCAGTTTCAATCTCTCCCCTTTAGATCAGGACATTCACACAACTCATAGAAGAGGCGCTGACCGCACGGAGAAATGACAGTTTTGGAGTTTGTAGTTAATTGCATAACCTGCTTCCATATTATCTGAACTTTAATAAAGATAACACATTAAATATAACTGCATTTAAGATTAAAGACAATCAACATGCAAGTTTCGCTTCAGTGGAGTGGCAGCTCCAGATAAAGCTGCCTAAAGCCCAGAAAGCAGTTTTGACCACCGACATTAAACGCTGAAGGGATGAGGAAGATATCACAAGCCTTAAACTAAAAATGTTTTTACTCATATGGGTTCTCTTAACATGTAAATGATATTGCTGCATCACTTGCTTGCATCCCCTTTAAAAAATAAATAAATAAATAAATAAATAAATAAATAAATAAACCCTGATCTTACGTGGATTGTCTTCATAATATATTCCATATTGCTACATTTTTGTGGTCCAGGCGAGTTCTCATATCTCTCTAATATAACATATGGTGGCATCTTTGCCTTGTATTAACTTTACGGATCTTCCGTGTTTTTCTTCATCAAATATGAATAATATTAATATTATTGCTGACATGCAGTGCACTCTGTATGTCTTTGTATCAAAATGCCTTTGTATACTAAAACATGGTGATTTCTCCACACAATTATGTAATAGTTATTGCCGTGCAATTGTTAATAGTCGTTAACAGCTATGCTGTTGTTAGCAAGTATTAAAGTATCTATTCATAGGTCACACCGAACATGAGTATCATTGTGTGCATTAGTCTTTGAGCGTTTAAATTAGAGCTGCACGATGAGGAAAATGTCATATTGCGATATAATAAACAAATGGAACCATGATTCAACTTGTTATCAAGGAAAATGCATAAAGATTACTGATAATGCTGAAATGTGTATTTGTCAAACTAGCAACAACAACTATAAATGCAGTGTTTTCAAATTAAAATAATATTTTTACAAAAATAAAATATCATTGCATTACTGCAAACTTGTTATTTTCTCAATATTACACCTAAATAAAAGAACACTAATTAAGAACACACACACACATTTTCATGAATGTCCCATTAAGATTGTCCAAACAAACAGGGACATTTAAGCAGGATGTAACGTGTACTTTGTATAAACTCTTGAAAAGGAAACTGGATAATAAAAGTGTGGTTCACTCAAACCACTAAAACTGTTGTTTTTTTTTAATTAAAAAAAATAAATAATAAAAAAAAAATAAAAATGACAACTGGTATTTCCAAATCCTCTTTCTAAAAAGTTCTACTTATTGCTGGTATCTCTTGTCCAGTGTGTGGATCATTTTCTGAAATCCCCCTTTGCTAACGGTGCATCATGTCTCTCTATATCTCTGAAGACTTGTCATATGGCGTGACACTCGCAAACACTTCTTTAATTGTGCTTTGTTTTGTTTGGCTTACAGGTTGTTGTTTCAGCAGTCTCTTTACTGATCTGGGCTTTCACCATCATGCATTCATCATACTAGTTTGTCTTAATTATTGGATGTCTCTGTGCTAGTTATTTCATGATACTAATAATGCTTATAAGTCAGCAATGGCAGCATTGTACTTTACACTGTGTATTGTGTTACTCTGAAGCCCAAAGTATGGTTCAGTTTACCATTTGACACTACGTCTTGCACACAGCGTGTGACATGAATATCACCATATGTATGGTCCATGTTTTGTAACGGCACAATTACGAGGCAGTTAAACAGCTCCAAATATCCAATAAATAACAGGCAATCGACAAAAACAAGAATGTCAGCTCTTCAAGTCACATTCCCATTTAAATATTACAAATGTAAATGCAGTCATCACAAACAAACAACAATGTAGAAGTTTTAGTGTGAATCAAAGCTTCTCACATTAAGATCAAAACAATTCATGGAGATGGATTAAGTAAAAGACATAATCAGGTGAATAAACTCAATGAACAGCATATATATGTTCATATGAGACAGCAGCACAAGTGGAGTAGATAAATCACATTAAACTGAATGATGATGTATATGATAAAAGGTACGGGAGGCTCGCTCCTGCCTCACTGAAGCAGCACACACAATATTGGGGTTGGCCTTGTCGTTCACACACGCCAATATTTACGTGCTGCTAAAGCGGGGAAGGAAGAGTGGACAAAGGTTGCCCTTTGACCAAGGATTTCAATGACTTTTGCTAAGTTCAGTATATGAGAGTCCCTTAATCCTACAGCAGCAGATGATGGTTTGTACCTGTTGAAAACCATGATGCGCTGCTAGAGCAGTCTAAGGTCACTGGGTTATGTGCTTGAATTGCAGTTCACTTAAATTAAGCATGAATTCAACCTAATTGTGCTTTTAAAGGATTAGAGAACACACAATATGCCTGAATAAAGCTGTATGTGATTACCTGTAGAATGAGGAAGCGATTGTGGTCCAGATCGATGCCGTGGCTGCGCAGTAATGTGCCCACATCTTTGAAGGTGGATTTCCTACCGTTGATGTGATATGCAGAGGAATTATCTTTCCCTGCAGTTCTCGACACATAGAAGGAACTGTTGGGGATAACATCATAGTCGTCTCCCTCCTGAACAAACAATTAACACAGAAAAAAAGAGAATATTAGAACAAATTTTACTTAAAGAAACTGTGTTCAGAACGATCAAGAATTTGGTATTTAATTATTAAATAAATTCAGTTCAAGAAACATTAACATGTCAACTTACACTTGCAATACAACATTTAAAAGTATTATTTCTAAGCATTACAATGAGAATTATAGCTGGGTATTGATACATTTTCGATTTCATATATATATATATAAAAAATACAAAAATATTCAGATAATTAAAATGCATTACATTCTTATGGCAGAATGAATATATCTTGAATATATATATATATATATATATATATATATATATATATATATATATATATATATATATATATATACACACACACATACATACACACACACACAAATATTTAAAGATAACTATGTATAAGTATATTAATATGTATAATCTATATATATTGAGTTATTGTTATATGAGGGGCTTTCTCAGCAAATATTTGTATATGCGATTAATTAATCGGGACACCATGTAATTCGATTAAAAATGAATCTATTGACAGCCCTAATTTTAACACATATACATATATATATATATATATATATATATATATATATATATATATATACACACACACACACACACACATATATATAACTGGACTTTTATTCGACTTGGGGATGGGTGATACCACTATTTTCTTTTCAATCCAATAGCAAGTACTTTTAGGTCAGTATTTTTACGAATTCTTTGGATAAAATTAGTAAAAAATTATTACTTAAATTTTTTATATATTTGTAGGCTTAAGCAGAAAAGTATTAGGCTGCTTTGTTTTCCTTTTAAAAATTAGTTAGTATAAGCCACATATAAAACCTCAAAATTAACCATAGATAATATTATAATATAGTTACTATTTCTAAAACAAAGTCACAATATGGATACTACAGTAATGCTGTAGCAAAACCTTGGTTAATGCCAAAATAAATAAAAACATGGTCACCACAGTCGAGGTTACTAGTCATGGTTAATACAACATTACATTAAATCCATGGGTAGTTTTCATGAGGGTATCATTTATTAACAAGGATTAAAGATCATTATCAATGTTTTAACACCTCTGAATTTAAATAGCCCGTAAAAATAGTCACACAAGTCCATTATAATACATGGTCTAGGTTTGTCATTACTTTGTGTGAATAACTGCAGATGCTGTTTTTCGGTCATTACCTCAGGAAAAAACTACTACCTCTTTGAAAGAGCGCTATGACTGAAATGGTGAGCACTGTCTGTGACTGCAAGTGTATTTTAGCATTTCTGGCACATCAAGATGAATGGAAGAAAAAAATATTTCAATGATATGAACGAATGCAACAATTTGCTCATATAATTGTTCTTTCCTACTTCGAAGCTTATGAGATACATTAATACTCATGTTATCTAAATGGTCGAGAAATAAAATCGCGTGATATGAGGGTGAAGCGATCATCTGCGTTCCGCAACTGCTTTCGGGTCCTTGAATAACTTAGAACTTGCGAGTAAGGGCAGCCGGTGGACTTTCTGGTGCCCTCCTAGGGAGTTGGTGCCCTTCGCTGACTGCGTAGTCTGCTTATAGGGAGCGGCGGAACTGCACGAGTCTCTTCAGACCTGGTGGATTTTAGTTGAGAGCTGTGGTGGTTCTGTAGGTGTCTTTGCATAGTGCTTGTGTTAACCGTGGTGTACGGCACTATTTTCTTACAGTACATGCATATCGTTTGTGTCTTGTCACATTCTCTGCGGTTTATTGTTTCCACCGGGTACCCAAAATGCTGCCACACAAACGATTTAAATGTGGCGGGGGCATCTTCTATCCTAATTTCACCCTCAAATTCCGTCATGCTGATATCTTTCATGGGCAGAGAAGCCCATGAAAGATGGACAGATATATAAGAGAAAACCATTAGAAATGTAAAATATGTATTTGTTCTTTTGTAGGGTAAACCTGTGCTAAAAGCCAAAAGTCAGTTTTAACATCTACACTCTGGTCACCCAAACATCTATTTCATGTGTTCATTTTCATTGGGAAGACTTATTTTCAGATTGTTTTCTCATCTGCAATATGCCAAGACGACTTTCTTTTTGGATGTCAAAAAGGACATGCACTAGATGTCTTTGAGATGTTCATGATGCTTGTAAATCTGCTCTTTTTTTAGATGTTTATCAGATATTATTAGAACACAATGCTTTCCAGATCTATGTGTGCTATCTGCATATACGTGCTGCAAGTCATATTAAAATAATCATTATTGGGTTTTGGTTTTTGGGCACAGTGTCCAGAATTTTCAATTTCTGCCAGGAATTTTCATTTTGGTGCATCATTGTCATAGTGTATTTCAAGTGTGTGATTTGAAGCTGTTGACCTTGTCGATGATCTTCTGGAAGTGCACCTCGACAGTGCAGCTCTGAATGTCCTGATGTCCATCTGAACTGTGGATAAGAACCGACAGCTTCTTCGAACGGATCTTCTGAGCTCTGTACCCAAACACAAACAGCATGGAGTCAATCACGTTAGACTTCCCACTGCCATTTGGACCGATGATACAGGAGAAGCGCTGATGGAGGAATAGAGAGTGAAGTCAAAATATTTTAAGGCAAAATATAAATCAATCAATCATCTAGGAAAATGTAAATGCAAATATTACTTGCAAGCATAAGCAAGTTACAAGTTACAAGCTAGAACCTCTATTTATATAGAGGTTCTAGTAAGGGGAATACTTAAAATCAAAGATGTAAAGTTTCACAAAAAGGGCAAAACAGAAGACCAACAAAGAAAATAATACAGATTTAAAACAAAGGTTGTGAAGTATTGTAAATAGAAATTGGGCAGAGATGTAATGACAATTTAGTGGTAATAACAGTACTACATTTACGGTGGGATGTATTTGCAGTCAACTTATTATAAGACCTCTGATTTATTACTGTGTTGAGAACATTGAGTAGCAGATAGAGGTTTTTCTTTGTGTTTTTCAGTGTGTCTGTCTGTGAGCATGCTGAACTCCACCTGTGATTCCTCTGTTAGGACACCTCTGTGAAATTGAGGGGAACTGACTTCATACATCCACTAAAAATCACCACATTAATTTTTTTGCTCATTGAGTACTATGTTTGAGACTAGGTACATTGCTGGTGTACCTTATGGAACGGTCCCAGGATCTGCTCTCCCGCATATGATTTGAAGTTTCTGTTGACAATGTGAGTGATCATGAGTCGAGGGGCTCCAGGCTCTGAGCTCATGGCAGGAGGTGGTGGAGGAGGGATGCTGCTCAGAATCTCCTCCAGACTGCGGTTATCAACCTCCTCAGCAGACTCACCTGGAGGAGACGCATCTACAGCAACATAAAACAAATACAGCAAACTCTTAACTGTACTACAGCAGTTTATTACATGTCATTTCCGGTGAGAACAAGAGCATGTGAACCAGACACCAACAAACACAAGACGACAACTTTAGTACTTGTCTGCAACTCAATCAAAAGCCTATTTATATTTACTACTATGAAGTTATGTAATGAGCTTGTGTTGTACCATGGTTATTATTGTAAACTAAAACAAAAACTAAAAAAGGTAAAAAAAAACATTTTTATAAACTGGAGGGAAAAAAAAAAAAAAAAACAACATGATTGCAAAAACAAATTAAAATAAATGTTCATAGCTCTGAAAAAACAAAACTAAAAATTCTTATAAAATATTTAGTTTTCGTTTTTGTTGTGATAGCATGTTTAAAGTGTTAAAAACCTACCAGCTTAACATGAAGATGCCACTAGCAGATGGTCTATTGCCCTCATTACATTAGTAAAGAGAGCGGGAGAGAATCACAACAGTACATCATGCAGAGAAGCAAAGCAGGTAGAAAACTAGTGTTAAGTGTACTTGGTTTGCAAAGACAGAAAGTGTGTTTCCGTTTAGAACAGCAAATGCTGCTTGACCAATCTAAATTCGGGTGTGTCTTACCTCTGTTTTAATTGAATGTTTCCACAGATAAGTGCACGTGGGAAACCATGGCATGGCCAATCCAAAGCTATTACGAGAGAAGTTATGTTGGTCAACTTACATCTGTAATAGTGGCCGTGACCTCTACTGAAGAATACGTTAAGTTAAACTCGTGTATGCAATTCCATGGGGGCTATACTGAAGTATCTTTGATTGTGTATACGTGAATGTGACCAATCTTCGGTATATAGCAATTACCTCTGTTTGACGATCAAAGACTAATGAGCTTGTGATCGTGAGACCCACGTAAAAGAGAAAAACAAGCGAGGACCTCAACGCGACAGTTTCCTAATCTGAACGGGTAAAATATAATTAGAGTTACAAAGAATAATCAAACATTTACTCACTTTTAATGATGCTCAGATATCATTAAAACCTTTTTCATTTATGAGTCAGATGAAATAACGAGGTAATACATAAGAGAAAATGTATTTCATTTAATCTGGTTGTGTTGCGTAAAAGGAAAGACCGCAAAGACTTTCACCCGTATTATTGGAGACCGCCATTGGACTGATAAACAGGCTTACATACATATATACACATACATAAATATATATTCAATTACATTGGCAACTCCCGGGATCAGTGAATATTCTTGCTTTAGTGATTTTGCATTGAAAATTATATAATTTAAAATGAAATACATGTATAAGTAACCACGTTTCCATTTACCATCAAGAAAGTATCCGTCTAAACATGCAGGAGGAAATTACTAATTAATGATGGTATGTCTTTTATAACAAGCACTTTTGTCATAATTTGTGAATATAGGTCTTTCACATACTTGCACTTCAGTTTTGATGTGTGCTGTAGTTTTAATGAGGAGTAATCCGTTTGTTGGAAAGGCTGATGATGAGTGTTTGATGAGATGAGAAACTGGTGTGGTCTTTTTCCCCTTTCCCTTTTTGTTTTGATCATTCACTTCCTTCAATTTTTGCTCAAGCTCAGTTATTTTCTCTTTTCCTTCCTAGTTTGCATCACTTTAGAAGCCTGATTATAATTTTCTTTCTGTTGTTCTTCAGCATGCATTCGAAGTCAGTCAGATGGAGTGTGGGTGCATGCACATGTGTCAGTGTTAGTTATGGCTAGGGCTGCACGATATAGTTTCAGCATCGACATCGCAATGTGACTATTGCAGATGTGCACATCGCAGAATGTGCGACGTATTAAGGTAAACCTATATCGGTCTACAATATTTTTTTCAAAAGGAAATCTATCATTATCTGTCTGATATGACGTAATTTACCACCAATTTATGGGTTATTGGATACAGAGTTTATTATTATTTTTTAAGTTGTTGAGGTGCAGGCTCTGCTTGCGTATGACGAAATGAGCAAGGATGGAGAATTTACTTGCTAAAAGAAATGCACCATCAGTTACAGTGTTTCCCCTGCCATTATATTAGGGGGCGCCCCACCCCCCCAACGGCACCCTGCGCCCCCCTTGAAGGTAAAGTTAATTATATTTTCTATATAGCGCCAGATCACAACAGAAGTAATTTAAGGTTACGTTTCCAATAGAACAGGTCTATACCTTGTTCTTTTATTAAACAAACTAAATAACCCTTAAGTTATTTATCTTATTTACACGACGGCATGTCATTTCTGTCTCTACATGGTCGCACGTTTACTATTCTCCTCAGCTCTCTATATCGCGCACGGCGGAGTTCCGGCCCTATGCGCACACACGCACGCCTGCACACAGGTGAGGCCATCCTTAAAAATATTCTTGTTTGCCGTAACCCGACCGACCCTGTCAATTTAGGACCGACCCAATTATTTTTATTTTTTTTCCTTTTAGTCCGACCGACTTGCCGGTTGTAAACTTGCGTTAAGACCGACCGATTTTTTTTTTTACTCTTCAAACAACTTATACAAATTCAATAAAATAATATTAATTGTATTTTAGTAAGTATTGTGAATATAAATTGCTTATGCCTACATACAAACGTAGGCTACGTACTTTCTTTTAAAAAAAAAAACCTGTGGCGTCTATTAGGGGTGTCCATGGTTAACCGATTAACCGTTAAAAATTGCGTAACCGAGTGAAACATTTTGCTCGGTTAAGTGGCGTCAATGGCGTGCATTGAATTTAGTTGTAATACATTTTTGCACCACCAGAGACTGCCAGAGCGCTCCCAGACATTTGTAATGTCCACAAGTAGTAGTCTTGACCAGTTCTCTAATATGAAATCAAATCCTTAACAAAAAAAACAGGGCTATTCTGGTGGGTGCGGTGACGCGCTCATGTAAGGGTGGCGGCGTGGCGCTGCCAATAAAGCTCCTAAAATCTGTCACAAAGAACCGGCAAAAGTAATGATTATGAATATGTAAAATATAGCAAGGAGATATTTTAATTATTTATTAATAAACAAGTCTTTTCTTTGTCCGTGTCATTTGCAAAGATGAAGTTGACGATGCTGACTCGTGGTCTTCGCAGTAACGCACCAGAGAGAAATGCACATTTCTTACGGATTACATAAGCAGAGAGCAGTCGGTGTCTGTTTTCTTTAGTTTTGAATTATTTGTGAGGCAAGGCTACCTTATACACTGAGTTTCGGTTCATTTATGAGACGAGCTCCAGTTCACGCGCCGGCGCCTCCGCGCTTCGTGATTATATCGTCTGCTATATTTAATTCTTATTTATTAAATCCAGGCAATTGGTTGATGAAACATTGATTAAAATTAAGACACAATTAATACAAAACGAAATTCACTTTAAAGAAAGGTTTTGTGCTTTCTGTTTGATGTCTCTGTGGAAGTTTTAAAGCATCTTTCAGTGCCGCTTTCAGAGCGCTCACGTCCGTAACATTGTGTTTTCCTCGTATGCCAACTGAAATGAATATCAGTTCATGGATTGTGTGTGTAGGCTATAAGAGAGAAAGAGAAAATGCCAGTATTTCATTGAGACTTGAGATTAAATAAACGGCTTAAGTATTGTAGATCTTGTAGTATTAATTTTCACATGCAGTTACACATTGTCGGTTAAAAACAAGAAAGTGGCTGGTAAAAACATTGAGTGGCTGGTAGATTTTGAAATCCACAGTGGCCGGTGGACAAAAAAAGTTAATTTCCATCCCTGGCGCACACTATGGTTAACCGAGTATTAACCGTTAAGGGCCTCGGTTAACGGTTAATGAAAAACTTGAAAACGTGCAGCCCTAGCGTCTATGATTATGTTTACGCTATTGGTTTACGCATGTCACACTATGGCTTGTACGTTCGCGTTTCATTCACTGTTCGCGCTTGATAATGATGGCTGCGGCTGCAGTAAATAAAATGTTCGCGGTCACCGTTCAAAGTCATACGGGTTCGGGCACCATAATACATTTAAAAAATGCATTAAAACATCTCGACACCGCTTTAACTTTCTATACGACCTGCATCAGAATGAGGTTTGCAATGGTGCGCCCGAAGGCACGGTTTGAAGATCCAGACAGTGACGTCACAATATGCAAAATTGTTTAAATTTATACCTACGTAATCACCATGACCAAAATTTTACTTTTTTTTTTACATTGAAACTTGAAAAAAAAAAAAAAAAAAAAAATAGACCTACCTACCGACCCTTTTTTTTTTTTTTGCAGCTGTTACTGCAAACCAAAATATTTTTAAGGATGGCCTGAGCATAGGGGTGTTCGATTCCAGGTTTTCTGGTACGGAGGTATGCATAATTACAAACTAGAGTCACTATGACTGTTATCTATTTCTAAAGAGATAAGCTACAAGCTACATGTAGGATAAATACAAAGTTTCTACGACAGCTCTCTGGCAAAACTTTGAGACTACGGTCGTGATATGACATCACATTAATTCAACATATAACAAATGGTAATACACTCAAAATGTAAAAAATATACAATCTACTCGACTTTACTGCAAAAATATAATTTTTATAGGGATTAGACACTCACAAGTGAGTGATTTCGGACACAGTAACAGAGTCGACACCAAGAGTCGATTCGTGTGATGGAGTCGACCCCGAGTCTGGGGCTATTCAGATTCGAGGAATCGACTCTTTGGAGTCGACTCCCCATCACACACTCCCACCAGCGGACAGAAAGCGTGCGTCGGAAATATGTTGCGTCAATCACCTGAAAAGAAGACAAAAATATCTGTGTTTTTTAAACGCTCCGAGGGTGGTGAAGATGGCAACACTCGCTCTCCTGTAAGTCGCACCCGGAGTAGTGCTACTGCTCCGAGTCCAAGTACAGAAAAGAGCCCAAGTGCTGCTGCACGCCCTTTCCCTGACAAGCAGCAAAAGTCCAGTCACTAGTGATGGGTCGTTCGTGAACTCTAAGAGCCGACTCTTGTAGGGGAACGTTGGGAGCCGGCTCGTATATCAGAAGAGCCAGATCTATTAATAAAAATATTTTTAAAAAATTAAGATATGAACAATCAAAAGATTTAAATTAATATAATTAACTAATTCAAAGAACGAAAAAATTAAATAATATAGGCCTTAATGCTCAATTGCACACATATTTGTTCTGACTGTCTGCTCAGACTAACAGCCTGCTGGCTTCTATTGCTCTGACGGTCCCAGTCAGTAGTGTAAACTGTGAAACGGACTTCTCAACCATGAACAGGGTAATGCAAACTTTTCACAATAGGATTTGCTGCTTTTAGCTATATGTTAAGCTATCACATTTAACAGTTAATGCATTTGCAGGTCAAGACAAACATCCGCAATAGGCTGCAAGGAGACCATCTTGCAGCATGCATGCGGATCTCAATAAATGGGCCAGACATTTCTGACTTCCCATATCAAGAGGCTCTGGAAATGTTCTTCCAGAAGCCCAGAAAGATACACTGCAGTGACAAAAGCTGCACACTTTGTGGATAAATTACATAAAAATAAATGTTCCAATGTTTAGTTTAATGTACAGTTCAAATAATTGTTCAGTTAATATATTCACTGCTGCCATTAAAAGAAACAAATGAACACCATGACTCCTTTAAGTGTTTGTGTAAACCTAGGGGAAACACTAAGTTATATGGAACATTTTTGGCTACAGACAGCACGAAGTTGACCAAAAACAGGTACTTTGTCGAGAGTGCCTTGCAATTGTTGCCGCAAAACGACCAAATTGTTTGATCGTTTAATTTGGCACCACAAATCTTTGTATGACAAATGCAAAGCCAGACCTGAATGCCATCCAAAGCAAAAAACTATTTGGATGCCTTTGCCAGTGTTACACCATACGATAAAAGTCCCAAACGGCAGAGAGAAATCCCAGATTCAATAACATTTCACCTCACGAAAGACACGGTAGGCTACCAATTTCACGATTAACAAAGAGGGTTTTAAAAACATGATCCGGTCGCTTGACAAGCAGTATGTAATACCATCACACAACTATTTTTTAAGTGATTTGTTTTATAGACATTTTATTTTATGCTGTATTTTTGTAAATCACTCAGGGTTGGTGTATAGCTGCTCTTTTTTCTATTTTTCAAATGGTTTAAATTAAAAGATGTTTAATGTTTACTTTTCTATTTTCAAAAAAAAAAAAAGAGGTTTGTAATCTAATTTGTAATGTCATACAATTTTAAATGAATTTTGTTATTTACATTAATTCCCAATTGTGATAACGAAACTTTCTCAGTGTAATGCTCTATTTTAACCTGGTTGGAGTAGAGAGATAAAGCCTCCTGTAATCTCCTGGATCCCTTCTAGACACCACACTTCATTCACAAATGAGCCCCTTTATTATAACATGTAAGATCATTGACCCAAATTGATAGAAGAGTATCACATGAATACAATGGAACCATGGTGAATTAAACAGTGTATTATTATAATAAAATAAACTACACAAAATAAGTTAAAAAAAGTCATATCAGATTTTTTTTTAAAATTTTATATGAAGATGCAGTTCACTACAAAAATCACCCCAATCATTCTAGAATAATTAATTTTTCCCAAATTGAGCTATTCAAATCATCTGGTGAAGTCATCCTGTATTTTTTCATATTGCAATTTAGGGCTGGGCAATAAAACGATATAGATTCATCACGATAAGAAAATCCACAATAAGCTTTTGAGAAATTTTCGATATTTACTGCGTGTCGCTAAAACACAAGCAGTTCGGCTTTCTCAGGCTGCGTTTCCACTGGGGCGGACGAAATCCGCTCAAAGGCGCTCACAGCACTAGGAGAGTGCTCGCTCCGCACCGCTGCCAATCCTACGATCCACCTTGCGAGCATGGTGCTTGGCTTTCATAGGAATTAATTGAAAATGCTCTCAGCTTCGCTCACAACGCGCCAGTGGTAACGTAGGGTCAGACTGGATGAACTTGCTAATGCTAGCTGCCTTGCTAACAATTAGGTTACGTCAGACACCGGATTGATTCCATTCGCACCGCAAGACTTCATGACAACGGTTGCGCCCTCTCATCGTCTCTAGTGAAGAGCGTGACAGAACAACAGTGATGTGGACAACAGCTCTGATCATTCTGCGCTGTAATCTTGAATGTTGCTCTCTAGCAACAAACATGCATCATTTCTCCCCTGCCCCGCTCCGCACGCGTTGCCTCTTTTTCCTGCATGCGTGTAGACATGAAGCGCCGCATGAGTTAACGTGGTTTCAAAAGCACCTTTTAGACCATAACGTTTTTTCCTTCTAAATGTATATTTATTAATCAGCATGTTACAAGCCTTTAATAATAGAAAAAAACATTGATTTCTGTTCTAATTTTGTGAAAATTAATTAGATGTCTAGAATGGATAAGGAAAGACTAAAATTACAAGTTGGTAGACTAGTCTCACTTAATTGAAAATACACAATTGTTTTTTAAAATATTTTCTAAATTTTCTCTCATTCTGATGGCAGCGCAGAAGTACGCAGCGGTAGCACGCAGCATGCAGCGGCTGCTCTGGATCCAAAATGGTGCCATTTTTGTTAAATAACCCGATGTAGCGCATCAATGAATCATATAATGCACATTCTTGCTAAAACCCAAAGAGCTTTTGGCCTCTGAACTCATAAAGCTAAATTAGGCCTTCGGCTCCAGCCAGTCTGCAATAGATGGTTCGATGACAACTTCTATGACACCCCTGAGTGTGAACAGACAACACACACCAGAGCTCTCCCTGCCGTTGCGAGCTTCAAAGAGATCCTAATCTGACCCTCCCAAGCCTAGGAGTGGAGAGTAAGAGACCTCTTCAAGACACACAGATACCTAGCCACACACACATAAGAACTTTTCAGGAATTTCCTCATTTAAAGACTTTACTGAGATATATTTGATGTTTTTACGTTTGTCTGTTTGCCCGTGTCCTATTGGAATATCTATGATGTTATCGTAGTATCAAAGGAATTATAAATACTTGTAATTACGCATTGAGATGTAAACTTGAATTCCTATCATTGTTACATGCCGTGTTTGATGTCTTTGTACTCCTCTTTGTCTGACTGAGCCAGATATATGTATTAGGTTATGATAAAATGTGTCTTGTTATGTTTAATCATCTTCGGAGGAAAAATGACGAATTTCGGCCATGGCCATAACTTATGCAGATGAATCGGCTTGACAAGACAAAAACTTTCCTGCTCAAGATTTTCTGAACAACGATTGGACAGTTCGCTTCAGAGAGGCGTGGATTAGGTTTTCCTTAAGAGAACCGAACTCCAGTTTATGTGTGCTTAGTTTTGTCCTTCGACTGAGTCGTCACCATCTCTTCAGTTTGTGTTTTTCTTTTGTTTGTTCTAGTTAGTTTTTGTTTTCATCCTTAGATAATTCTCCGTGTTTATTTCCAACGACGAGTGAAAAGAACTTAGTCTGAATTATCTCTGTGGTAACGTCATCTAAGGGACCTTTAAACTTGCCGCGACTTCGTTCGCCACGGAAAGGAACCAAAGAAGACCGACACGCACACACATTCAACACAAGAGAGCTATATGCAAGTATTTTATTCCCTCTCGAGATCTAAATGCTGTTACGGTTGTTCACCCCAAAAGGGTGATTTGTGATTCCTCGGTCTCTCTCGTTTAAGGTTCCATTGTCTGTGTTTTTGCCATAACTGTTTTCTCACTCCCTCTTTTTATCACCTTCTTTAAGCTTTCACTTTTTTTTTTATTCCGTGTAACTGCAGTCACCGATATATACATAGTTTTCCTGTATTAAATACTATATTCATTGATTGACTCTGCCTATCTGCTCATAATTTCAAAGTCCCTGAGATGTTCGATCTTTAAGCTACGAGCTCTAAAACTGTTGATACTTTAAATAGTATTTTTGTTTAGAAAAGGGAAGCTGTTTTTCGTGGCCAAGAGAAATAGTCTGCCTTTCTAAGTTATACGAATAATTTCTTAAGGGTCAATAAAAATTTTACGGTCAGTTCGCTGGCGAGCAGACTATTAGATGACAAATTAATCCCCTTAGGAGTTATCTCGAGAATCGAACGATTCTAGACAATTGATATATTAATGTTTAATTATAATCCGTTGTGATTGAATGTTGATATATATAATTGCTCTAGTTTTGCCTGCCTATATGTGTAACAGCGCAACCCGTTGCGTTTAGTGGCCCATATAAGGACCTTGGCAACGTATTCCCTTTAAGGGATAATTTAAAACTAAGTGATAACTCATAACCCGTATGATCAGTTATTGATTATGAATTATTGATTATACTATTCCCCTTATTTGAGTTTTGACACCTTACACCGACTTTTGCGGCACACGGACATCGGAGCAACCGGTGTTCGTGTCTACCATCGCCAGACACTGCTCAAATATAGGATTCATGCAACAACCAAGCTGCATGATGACCTGCAGGAGGTGCTACACAAACTCTGCTTGCTGCGGAGACCAGGAGGAGAGGAAGCGGAAGCACGGCAAGAGGGTGAAGGTCCATGCTAGGCTAAAAACAAACCCTAGCTGGCTGGCTCTGTCGTCTATCCTGCTCTCAAATATTTGCTCCCTGGACAATAAACTGGACTACAGCCGACTCCAGCAGGCTACGCAGCGCGAGTTTAAAGACTGCTGCGTCTTTGTTTTTACGGAGACGTGGATCAGCGACAGAGTTCCGGCACCGCCATTCAGCTAGACGGGCTCACCTCGTTTCGTGTCGACAGAAATGGAGCTCTGTGCAGTAAGACTCGCGGTGGTGGCGGCTTGTGTGTTTACATCAACACGGAATGGTGCAATAACTATGCTAGTCTCTAGCTACTGTTCATTGCTGGTGGAGCTTGTGACTGTTAGATGCAGACCTTTTTATTTGCCACGGGAATTCACCACTGTTATCATAACCGGAGCTTACATTAGTGCTGGGGGTAACGCTAAATCAAGTCAAGTGGTTTTTATTGTTTTTGAAGCACTCTGTGAACTGTATGTGGCTATGAGCGAACTGCAGAACGCTCACCCCGACGGACTGTTTATTGTTGCCAGAGATTTCAACCATGCGAATCTCAAGACAGTGCTCCCTAAATTCCATCAGTATGTGGACTTTGCAATGAGAGGGGCGAACACGCTTGATCTTGTTTACACAGACATCCCAGCCCCACCCCCACCTCGGCTACTCGGACCACATCTCTTATGCTAATTCCAGCATACAGACCATTCATCAGACGCACAAAACCGCTTCAGAAGCAAGTGAAAACCTGGCCAGCAGGAGCCATCTCTGCTCTTCAGGGCTGTTTTGAGTGTACAGACTGGCACATGTTCAGGGAGGCTGCAAAAAAAGGACTCATACGTTCGAATGCTGTTGATAGACTTCAGCTCAGCATTCAACACAATCATTACCCAGTACCTGATTGGAAAGCTGAACCTGCTGGGCCTGGACACCTACCTCTGCAACTGGATCCTGGACTTCCTGACTGGGAGACCTCAGTCAGTCCAGATTGGGAACAGCATCTCCACCACCACACTGAGCACTGGGGCCCCCAAGGGCTGTGTACTCAGTCCACTGCTGTTCACTCTGCTGATTCACGACTGTGCAGCAATGCACAGCTCAAACCACATCAAGTTCGCCGATGACACGACTGTGGTGGGTCTCATCAGCAAGAACGACGAGTCAGCATACAGAGAGGAGGTGCAGCGCCTAACAAACTGGTGTAGAGCCAACAACCTGTCTCTGAATGTGGACAAAACAAAAGAGATGGTTGTTGACTTTAGGAGAGCAAAGAGTGACCACTCTCCGCTGAACATCGACGGCTCCTCTGTGGAGATCGTCAAGAGCACCAAATTCCTCACCTGGTCCCTCAACACCAGCTCTATTAACAAGAAAGCCCAGCAGCGTCTCTATCTTCGAAGGCTGAGGAAAGCACATCTCCCACCCCCCCATCCTCACTACATTCTATAGAGGGACTATTGAGAGCATCCTGAGCAGCTGCATCACTGCCTGGATTGGGACTTGCACCATTTTGGACTGCAAAGCCCTGCAGAGGATAGTGAGGACAGTTGAGAAGATCATCGGGGTCTCTCTTCTCTCCATCAAAGACATTCACAAAAAACACTGCATCCGCTAAGCCACCAGCATTGTGGACGACCCCGCACACAAACTCTTTACCCTCCTCCGTCTGGCAAGAGGTACGAAGCATTCAGCCCTCATGGCCAGACTGTGTAACAGCTTCTTCCCACAAGCCATCAGACTCCTCAATACTCAGAGACTGGTTTGACACACACACACACACACACACACACACACACACACGTGTCCTGAGTTGCACTTTAATTATTGTCACTTTATTACTGGCTGCTACCTCAATAGCTACCTCTTCTATTTGCATAGAACACTATCTCATAGTATGTTATGTTTACATTTGGCATTTTTAGTAACTGTCATCTTGTTGCACTACTGTGTACTGGTCGGTGCTGCACTGTCTCCTACTGTGTCTATTGCGTACTGTCCCGTACTTTTTTCACACGTTTGCACGTGCACTTTATATAGGTATTTTATTTAGTCTGTGTAGTCTCATGTGGTTCTGTGTTTGTCCTATGTTGTTTTATGTAGCACCATGGTCCTGGAGGAACGTTGTCTTGTTTCACTGTGTACTGTACTAACTGTATATGGTTGAACGACAATAAAAACCACTTGACACCCCATAACCCACATTCAGCATCATTCCACAGTCACAAGGGCTTCTATGTCCCATACTTGGGTATCTGAATCTAAAGAAATATAAAAAAATATTTCATTTTAATGTAAAAATATTCCAACAAATACTGGAGTGCTGTCACTATACTTCAGAACAAACAGATGATCTTTTAACATTCATTTTCAATTGATAAACGGTAAAAGATGGTAAAATTGGTGAAAGATCCTGCAGACCCCACTGCTTTGGCCATCTCTGGACTCCCTGTGCAGTTTTGTAGAGACAATTTTGACTGTTTAGAATGTATCTTCCATTTTCTTCCATCGACTTTGAAATAAAAAAAGAAAGTGCAATGTGTAATTGTATATCGTGATAAATATCGATATCGAACAATATGAAAAAGATTATCGTGATAACAATTTTGGCCATATCGCCCAGCTCTATTGCAATATGTATAGCAGAAAAACTAAATATTGAAATGTCAGTTTTTTCCAATATGGAAAAAAGTTATGTTATGTTGTAACATAACTAGTTATGTTGATGTGAAACTATGGCAGGCAATTTCTTTGTAACATTAATTTGATAATAAAAATAATAATTTAATACATTAATGGGAAAACGAGCCAAATATTGTCTTGACATCAAAGGCATCAGCTATTTGCGATCACTCTGACCACCGTTGATTCCAGAGATCATCATCTAACGGCACAACCCTAGTTCGGGCTGCATTTTCGCCAAGTGTTATATTAGTTGATCTTGTAAATGTGTGTCTATGCCTTGCAGCATAAACATTTGGATCTCTGCAATGTATAGAACACAGGCGCGGAGCTGTGGGCGGGCCCATTGACAGCTGGCCCGCCCAATCAGAAAATCAATAAATAAAATAAATAAATACTACTCTGTATAGTTAAACATGGATACTACTATATGTGGTGTATTTTATCTATAACATGTTATGTTAAAAACTACGGAAGCTCAAAGAGGCCCTGCGTTATTTTTTTTCTGTCTCGTTTTCTCGTGATCTCGACATAACAAAAATATATGTTTTCTCGTGATCATGACTTAATTTTTGTCGAGATCTCGACAAAACAAAAAGTTGTTTTCAATAAGGTTATCTGGATGCAACAGCTAAACGCACTGTTGCATAATGGATGAACGAATACATCATTACTTTGATCAATGACTCACTCAAGCTGAAATAGCTGTATGTCTCTCTGTCATTGACAACTTCCAGATTAGTGTCAGACACCTTAGAAGAAGACTATCACGTCTACAACTTTGTCGTAGACAATAAAGTGACCCTGAATGTTTGGTCAATTTCATTGCACGCCAACTTGATGGACCGGGACGTCTGCATGACTGCGGTCAAGCCAGCCGTGATTTAGATCCGAGTGCACGCATATTGCAGTTCTTGACACCTGTTGAGTGCAGAAGAAAGCGAGTCTTGCTATATTGATGAAAACGCGTTTATTAAGTGTTTGTGATGTGCTGCCTGGCGTTTAGTAATATGTTTGATTTAGCCTATGTGAAAGGTGCCTAACTTTACATTTATATACAGTATAATAAATTGTACTTTTCTGCCAAGGATCTCTCATTGTCCTTCATACCTTGTAGGTCAATTAAAAACTGTATAGAAAATTAAAGGCAAAAACAACTTTTTGTTATGTCGAGATCACGAGAAAACAACCTTAGTTATGTCGAGATCACGAGAAAACGAGACAAAAAAATAATAATAACGCAAGGCCTCTTTGAGCTTCCGTAAAAAAAAAAACAGTAAAATTATAAGCCTGATAATTTAAAAAGTTAAGTGTGTTGGTGACGTATTTTCATTGGTCAATGCAACATCAACATAGCAATCTGGCACGAACAACCAACGGTATGCTAACGTTCGCTGGAAGTGTTATGGTATCTTGATTTTTCTTTAGTATGGCAAAACAAGTTACTCTTACTCATTTTTTTTAAAAAAAACCTTGTATTGAGAACAATAATTATTTGGAGGACCACCAGTCTGTGGACTGTAATGGAACAACCGCTGGCTCTGAGAATGGAGCGGAGATGAACTCCGAACCAACCACCTCCACTGATTCTAACCGGAGAGCAGATCTGCCTATGCACACTCCCTTGGCTAATCGACGATCACTGCTACACTTGATTACACCGTCGGATATGTCAGCTCTGGGGGAACCTGTTACCCAAACTCATCTACAGGTATTCCCGAGTACCATAATTGATGGGAAATATCGAAGCTTCAACGTCAAGTGGTATGAAAGGTTCAACTGGATTGAATATAGCCAGTCGAAAGACTTGATTTTTTTGTAAAGCCTGTAGGCACTTTCCTGAACAGCACACTGAGGCGACTTTTACATTTTGTTCATTTACACTTATTCATTAAGCATTTAGTAATTTATTTGTAATAAACACTTTAATGGGCTATTTAAAAAGTGTTCGGTTTTGTATGTTCATTTATATTTCCTGTCACTGTGCAGGCTCTTTTTTTTTTGTACATGACAGTGTAAACAGCCCAATAACTTTACTAAAAAGGCTTAATTAATGTCACGTTGCATTACGATTTAAAGCAGTATCAATAATGTCAAAAATGTGACGTGCAGTCAAGTTCGGGTGTGTGTGTGTGTATGCTGTTTAAAGGGATACTTCACCTCTGGGAAGATGAATGTGTATTTAAAATTGGTCATTTATATAGTACAAATGTGAAATTATTTTTGAATTTGAAGCATTCTAGACAGAGAAAAGGCAGAAAATGTATTTTTTACACATGTGGCTGAAAGACAACAACTCCCAGAATGCACTTGCTTTGCTGCCCTTACGAGGCCACTCCCAAACCACGCCTACCGGTTACAGGCGGCAGTATCTGAAAATATGATACAACTAAACTTGCTTTGATACATCGTGACTCTATAAATCGTGAGTTAGTTGATAAATTGACTGACTACGCAGGAAGAACATTATAATTCCTTGTGTCCAAACTCTGTACATGACGTCTTAGTAACAAAAAGAAAAACAAACAAAATACTCACTTTACACTAAGCCGTCCGTTTGTCCCTGCGGGCTTTGGCTGGCGTTTCCAATTTATCTTCGGGATCCTAAAATAAGTTTCCAGGACTCCCCTGTCCATGTGTGGTACAAAACTTGGGTGCTCAGTTATACATGCTCATGTTATCGGTGCAGTTTCATCAGCGGATTCAGCGATCTCGTCCAGTATCGCTGAAATTCGCGACAGCAATAGGACTCTCTATCTGTTTCCATAGGCGCACAGCGAGAGCACTGACACCACCAGTCCGCCCCAACTCGAGTCTGAATATAATTTAACACTCTCTTCCTCCTGCCTGACAAGCAAGTTTTGCTCCCCTGCTACAGCAGCTGCTCCAGCCTCTGTTCATCGCTGTATTGCGGCACGTACGGGTAGCGCGAGCATCAGATTCTCGCAACAGATCTTCGAAATCCCCTTCTGCCATTTCAACTTCAAAACTAACTTCCGCAATAGTGATTAGTCTACTTGTATACAAACTTTCTACACAGAGCAAAGAGCCTGTTTTCTTAGCTTCTACAGAAAGATGGCTGACACTATCTTCACATTCTGTGAGTGAGATCCCGCCCCATATGGGCGTGGTGAAAACACGCGGAATACTGGCTGTAGTTTTAAGCCTCTGGCCCAAAAATCCTCCGATGAGGGGGGGGGGGGGGGGGGGAAAGCTCGGTAATTAGAAAATACTACTGGTTTTCTACTGATACAAAGCTTAATTCTAAATCCTGAAGTAACCCTTTAAATGAGTGTTCTCACCAATACGCTTGTGATTCGCGAAGTTTTGACGAATTTTATAGACTTTTATCGTTTCTTATTCAAAAGTGATGTACACGTGCACATATACGATAAGGTACAGTGTAACATAAGAACGATGTAGCGTTAAGAAGGTTTCGGAAAACCCAGCCCTGGATTCGGGACAACTGCTTTGATTTCGGGACACCCATAGATTCAGGCCCACCTCGACTTAATCCAGGCCCACCCATCTGTCACGTTCTGCATCCGCCACTGATAGAACATGTTACAAATTCTGCTAATTTTTTAACTTAATTATAAAGTTATAGTTAAAATAGCTAAGTACTTGGAGAAATTGAGAGAATAATTTGTCATAGTCTTGGGAGTATTCAGTAAGAATCATTAATCACTGTTGTTTTGCATTGAATGTCATTGTTTTTCAGCCAAGCTATTTTATTGAAATGTAAATGTAACATTAATCCTGGCACATTTACATACTAAAACACATAGTTAAAAACACAATGTAGCATTTTGGGTGGGGATAGTTAATGTTGACAGTACAAGTAAAATCCAAACAGTCACCAACTGGCACTGCAGAAAAAATCCTTAATTTTGAGCCCTGAAACAATGCATTTATATGAAATGACTAAACAAAATATATAATGCAGCATTACAAATCAGTAATGTTTTGCACTGGAAGCCATCATTTCCCAGTAAAAATGTGTTTATGAATTGATAGCTGTCAGAGTTAAATTAGAGTTGTATTTTCAGATGTTTTTGAAAATGTTACAGTTGTCAATTGTATCGTTTTTTGGCTTAATTGTTACATTAAACATTAATTATACTGTATATAGTCTTAAACACAACTTTTCTAAAAAGTAAAATAAAATGTTTGTAATGGGGCCAGTGAAAAATTTGTAGTAAAATCTGAAATACTAAAAGAGTGCAAAACAGAAATATATCTATCCATCAGCTATCAGTGCGCGAACCAAGTCTGAACAAAAGATCAGTGTCCCGAAGAGGAAAACATATACAGTATATCAGTTTATTTCACAAAGCAATGCTCAGACTCAACAATCACACATCTAAAGCACTGGTGTTGTAGTGATCTTACCGGGCTGTGGAGGTGCTGCTGTCGGACTCGGTCTGCGGGCGGTGTTCACCTCCTCGTCGGACTCTTCTCTCTTCGCAGCCGTCGAGCTCTTGGTTGTTTTTGCAGGCATGATTCCAAAGACCTGAACAGCACATTTGACATGGTCATCTGTCCATCTGCACTAACCATCAGTCATAGTTTTTTATGAGTGAAAGCTGCCTTCTTTGTTCACACAGCTCACCTCAAGACTTTTCACCCACTGTTGCACTTGTGCATAAGGTTGAATGACAATAAAGGGAAGAAAAGCACAAAATATCCAAAGAAAACCCAGCACATAAACAGAAAACTAGTGCAACTGTGAATGTGGTAAAAATGACTGAATCAAGCAAGCGGCATCTTCCCTTCCCCCATACACTCAACTAGTGTGTTGTTTTTGTGTGCTGATGGCTGAAGTTTCACGCAACTGACGTACAACATTCACGCAACTGACGTACAACATTCACGCAACTGACGTACAACATTCACGCAACTGAAGTACAACATTCACGCAAACAAACTTCATCAATTTTGTCATATGGTGCGATTACAATATTAAGTCTCCTGATATAATTGCCGAAGATAAGTTTTAAGTAAGAAAGCACAACATATCTAAATGTGTGTTTGATGGTGACAGGTGAGTAATATCATTGACTTCTTAAAGCTCCACAAAGAGAATGTGGAGAAATCAGAATATCATCGAACATAACAGTTATACCATGTGAAAATAACCAGAATTTATAACATACAAATAGCGTGCTATTTAAACCGCAAAACAATCTAATATAATGACATTAATATAATATATAATGTTGTCAAGTTAATACACGAAAGTAAAAGTTCACACTTCAGTTTAATAAGATCAGTTTTCATATCTGTGGAAATAAACGGATGATTGTTAATCGTGTTATTAATGTGTCGATGTTTATAAAATGGGGATCATCCCTCTTACTTTAGATTCGGCGGATGTCACTCACGCTCCTCACTTGTACTCTGATAATTGTTGTCGTCTGAATTAAATCCGCATATATCGCGTGTTTCCAGAGTAAAGAGAGTAAAGAGTAAGTCCGCGCTGCTTTGCTTGAAACACACTCGTAAATGGCGCGTAAACTGAGTGACGCGCCGAGTCCGTTATGGCGCCTGCGCAATGCAGCATGTGCTGATCATGTGACCAGTTTTAAACTTCTTTCTGTTTTATGGCGGATTACACCCAGCGTCAACAGGTGTTTACCGCCACCTATATCAGAGTCTTCAACACTTCATTCTCCTACTTCATATTCTGACTTTGTTTATTGTACAAATTTAAAAATAGCCCTATTTACTTCATTTTGTTTCTCCCCTTAACACTCCATTCTCTTCCCTCTTTAGTTATCAAATCTTTAAGTTTTGATCTGTGATCACTATACTTTATAGCTACACTTCATCATCACAATCAACATTTACATATTACGCATACACACAGTCTTGTGCATTCCAACCTAAGTCTGGAATAGATCACTTCTTTTCTGCATCTATTATTGAATGTTTTGATTTTAACTGATAGTTGGATTTTGTAATATTCGCTGACTATATTATCCATATCCCATCTGATTTTTGATGTTCTGATGTTTGACTTATAAAATTCTTGATTAAGGATTTTCCTTAATACTGTATGTATTATTGTCCTTAAGGGCTGATTTTGCCAGATGGTCTGCTACTTTGTTGCCCTCCAACATGAGCTGGAACCACACAGAACTGCACAATTCCAAGTCTTCCAGAAGATTTAGTATACTAGTATAAATGTCTATTAAAATGTCTTCTCTACTGAATTTACTTGTTTTAATGCTATAAATTGAGGCAGCAGAATCCGAGCATATTACTATTTTATTGAGGTCTTCTATCCATTGTAAGCTTAAGGCTATAGCTTCTAGCTCAGCGCCAAAATGTGATTTGAAATTCTTTTTTTTTAACTGAAATATAAATACCCAACCATACGTGACCATTAACTGGATCTTTTAACCATCTCTAAAGATAATTAAATGACTGTAATATTGTTTCTATAGGTAATCTTGTGCTAAATATGCCAGGTAAGAATTTTCTCCTGTAATCCATTCCCTTTTCTTATAAATTAACTCAATTTTAACACTAGGTTCTGGGAATATCCATAGTGAGACATTACTTTGAACAACTATAGAGAAGAATTTAATATTATTCAAACTTTATTCTTCAGATCTCTGTCCTGTAATCCACACAAACCATCTACTTGTGTATTTTCTATATTCCCAAATGTTTAGAAGGACGGATGACACAAATTTATTTTCCACCTCTTTCAGTCGTATCCAGTATGAAAGTGACAATATCCTCCTCCTTACGTCTAGTGGTAGTTCATAGGTTTCTGTTAATAAAGTTCCTGCAATGAACTCCGTTTTCCCAGCTATTTCTTTTGATATAAACTTTTGTAATGTATCTCGGGAAATGTAATGCAAATTTTAAAATCAAAGGGAGTAAATTTTTACTGTCGCCAATGGCGACCTTGACAGAAATTACACTCGCAAATAAATTTATTTGGTCATAAATGCGACCATTTTTAGTCCCAGTTTGGAGCCCTGTACAAGGATGATGATTTATCGACTTTATAGACATTACATTTTTTATCGTCTGTTAATGCTGAACTTCTGTAAAGCTGCTTTGAAACGATGTGTGTTGTGAAAGGCGCTATACAAATAAAAATGACTTGACTTGACTTAAAGCATTGGTTAGAGTAGTTTTCATAGCTCCTGTACAAATTCTTAGTGCTCTACAGCCGTGGCCAAAGTATTGGCAGTAAATTTTGTGTTTTGTAAAGTTTGCTGCTTCAGTATTTGTAGATTATTTTTTCACATGTTTCTATGGTATACTGGAAAACAATGATAAGCATTTCATGAGTTGTAAATGCTTTTATTGGCAAAAACATTCAAAATATGCAAAGTGTCAATATTTACAGTGTTGACCCTTGTTCTTCATAACCTCTGCAATTCCCTCTGTACAAGTAAAAACATTTGTTCACGATCTTCTATAGATGGAGTTACTGTTTACAAACAAATGCTCCGTCAGTTCCGGGTTCTTTTGTTGCCCACAAAAGAACTGCTGTCTATGGGCACTTCACTCAAATTGTGCTGAAACTGCCCAACAAGTGCTGTTTGTGGGGTTGAAACACCCCGTTTCCCACACATTATTGGAGATCAGGCCTTCTTCAAATTTCCACCTGGCTCGTTGCGTCAGTAAAAACTCAGGATTTTACATAATTAAGGGTGACTATACGTCCTCTTTTTCGAACCTTAAAAAAGCGTCCGGCCGGGATTTCTAAATTTGCGGAAATGTCCGGGATTTGGCTTTAGTTGTACTATGATGTGGATCTGGTCTAATACTTAATTGTACTTAAAAGTATTCACATGTAACAATAACTCACTTTCTAGTCAATCCCGACTTGACTTCTGTTCTGGCTGACCTCTGCATAATGATCAAATATAAAGACTGACATACTTTCCTCACTGTTTTCTGATCATAAGGCCATTCTTATCTGTATTCCATTTGTATCCTCCTTGACTAAAACATCCTCATATTGGAAACTTAACACCTTAAACACAACACAAGTTCCCACTAAAATTGATAACTTAATTTCCTTCTACTGGGATAAAGAAGTATGAAGATATGTTTTGCAGTAATTGAGAACTTCTCAAATTTGAAATTGGGAAGTGTTGTCGGAAATACTGCAGTATGTTAGTGAAAATAAGGAGAAGTATGAAGATAAAATTATGGCTAGAATTACTGCTTTATCACATAAAAACGTGGAGGATCTTACAGATTCAGAAAGAATCGAGCTTATTGATCAGAAACATCACTTGGAGGATATACACTCACCTAAAGGATTATTAGGAACACCTGTTCAATTTCTCATTAATGCAATTATCTAATCAACCAATCACATGGCAGTTGCTTCAATGCATTTAGGGGTGTGGTCCTGGTCAAGACAATCTCCTGAACTCCAAACTGATTGTCAGAATGGGAAAGAAAGGTGATTTAAGCAATTTTGAGCGTGGCATGGTTGTTGGTGCCAGACGGGCCGGTCTGAGTATTTCACAATCTGCTCAGTTACTGGGATTTTCACGCACAACCATTTCTAGGGTTTACAAAGAATGGTGTGAAAAGGGAAAAACATCCAGTATGCGGCAGTCCTGTGGCAGTCCAACAAGTGCCTCGTTGATGCTAGAGGTCAGAGGAGAATGGGCCGACTGATTCAAGCTGATAGAAGAGCAACTTTGACTGATATAACCACTCGTTACAACCGAGGTATGCAGCAAAGCATTTGTGAAGCCACAACACGCACAACCTTGAGGCGGATGGGCTACAACAGCAGAAGACCCCACTGGGTACCACTCATCTCCACAACAAATAGGAAAAAGAGGCTACAATTTGCAAGAGCTCACCAAAATTGGACAGTTGAAGACTGGAAAAATGTTGCCTGGTCTGATGAGTCTCGATTTCTGTTGAGACATTCAGATGGTAGAGTCAGAATTTGGCGTAAACAGAATGAGAACATGGATCCATCATGCCTTGTTACCACTGTGCAGGCTGGTGGTGGTGGTGTAATGGTGTGGGGGATGTTTTCTTGGCACACTTTAGGCCCCTTAGTGCCAATTGGGCATCGTTTAAATGCCACGGCCTACCTGAGCATTGTTTCTGACCATGTCCATCCCTTTATGGCCACCATGTACCCATCCTCTGATGGCTACTTCCAGCAGGATAATGCACCATGTCACAAAGCTCGAATCATTTCAAAATGGTTTCTTGAACATGACAATGAGTTCACTGTACTAAAATGGCCCCCACAGTCACCAGATCTCAACCCAATAGAGCATCTTTGGGATGTGGTGGAACGGGAGCTTCGTGCCCTGGATGTGCATCCCACAAATCTCCATCAACTGCAAGATGCTATCCTATCAATATGGGCCAACATTTCTAAAGAATGCTTTCAGCACCTTGTTGAATCAATGCCACGTAGAATTAAGGCAGTTCTGAAGGCGAAAGGGGGTCAAACACAGTATTAGTATGGTGTTCCTATTAATCCTTTAGGTGAGTGTATATAAAGGAATGGCTGAAGGTGCCTTCATCAGATCTCTAATTGGCTAGAGGAGGGTGAGCAGATCTCCGCCTATTTCTTTAGGTCGGAGAGGCAGCGAGCTAAAAATTCTACTCATCAGCAGTGTATTAATGGTAATATAACTGATGATTTTAAGACAATTGCAGACGTTTGTGCTAAATTTTCTAATGACTTATAGTCATCGAAATTCTACCAGCAATCTGCTACAGAATGTTTTTATTCATTATCTCACATAAAACAAATGAATAAAGTAGATTGTAGCCTATGTGATGCACCTATTAGTGTTTTAGAAATTACTGACTCAATAAATAATCTAAAAATGAACGAATCCCCAGGTACTAATGGGATATCTGCAGAGCTTTATAAAGCATTTATTCAAAAATTGGCACCATTTTTACATAAAATGTTTATAAAGAGTACTGAGAAAACAATGCTTCCTTCCTCTTTATGTCAGGGGCTAATAACATTAATTCCTAAACCCAATAAAGATCCCCTTTTAATAGAGAACTGGCGTCCAATTTCCTTATTGAACAGTGATTATAAGATTATTGCACTAGTCTTAGCAAAGAGGCTAAAATGTACTGTAAATAATATAATTGATGAGTGTCAATCAGGTTTTATCCATCAGAGACATATTTCTAATAATATACGCTTGATTTTAGATATGTTAGATTACTCAGATCTTATTTCCACTGATAGTTTTATCCTCTTTCTTGACTATTGCAAAGCGTTTGATTGTTTAGAACATGAATTTATGTTACAGGCTCTGCACAGAATTGGTTTTGGTAAATTGTTTTGTAGATGTGTTAAAATGCTTTATTGTAATGGAAACAGCTCTATCCGACTCAGTAACGGCACTTCTCCGAGATTTTCATTAAAGTAGGGTGTAGTACAAGGTTGCCCCATCTCCCCATACCTTTTTCTAATAGCTACACAGTTTTTAAATCTACATATTAAACAGAGTCCTGTGAAAGGAATTTCCATGGATGGTACAGAATTAATTATTAGCCAACAGGCAGATGATACAGCATGATTTTGACTCCCTTAATAATACCCTAAAAATCAATTGGCTTAAACGCTTCCATCTTCTATTTGGAGTGTAATCCCACGATATGTCTTCTCTCAAATAGGAGGCATTTATTTTTTTTAATGTGCAACTATTCTATTAGTAAACTTCCTATTGACCTCTCCAATGATCATCAGCAAATGCTTTTGTCTTGGGGAATTATTTACAAGCACAATTTCTCACCACACAATTGTTTTATTTGGAATAATTGTAATATTGTACATAAGAGGAAATCCTTGTTTCCTGAACACTGGTTCAGTAATGGAGTGATGTTAGTGAACTAGCAGTTTGATAAGGATGGTCATTTATTCAACTACTCTGATTTTATATCCAGATATGAAATTCGAGCATCTAGGAAAGAGCTGAATCTAGTTTCAAAGGCCATCTCTTTGAAATTTGTATGCTTTTTAGAAACAATAATAGTGTCTCAATGATTTCTGTTTGTCCCCGCAGCCCTGAATCCACTGTGGTTGCTTCTGTTTCTCTGTTCATAAATCCAATTACAAAATCAGTCTTTATTTTTGAAACTTGTTACCTCATTTCCATCCATTATCTCTTATTGGAACAACGTTTTTGATGATATTAAGTGGACATATGTTTGGTCACTCCCTCAGACATTTTTCCTAAAAAATAAAGTTAAAGAAATATCTTATAAAATGATGTCAGAAATGTAAAAGTTACATTGATACATTCTGCTCTTTTTGTGAAGTTTCTTCTGAAACTGTAAGACATTTGTTTAGGGAGTGTCCATTTGCTCAGTCTTTCTGGAGTAACGTTAAAGCCTTGATTGTCCAAAAAGTGTTTTGTGATTTTTCCTTATCTTATACACATATACTTTTGGGGTTTTATATTAATGACAAGAATCTAATCAAAGCCAGGTTTTGTATAAACCTTCTTTATTCATTGGAAAGTTTTATATTCATAAATGTAAATATTAAAAAAGTAAACCCTGCTTTAACATCTTCAAACAAGCATTTAAGTTTATTTAAATACAATTTCAGTGTCTGTTAATAAGAAAGCCATAAAACATCTTGAATTTGTACCATGTTTAATATTATTTCATAATATGTTTTTATTCTTTTGTCCCCCCCCCCTCATGTATTTTTTTACATAATTTCTCTTGTTGACTATTGAAACATAACTTGTTTGCTGTCTGAATGATTGTTATTGTATTCTCTGTTGCTAAAATTGCAATAATAATATTAATAAAAAAACTTAATTGTGTGTGCGTGCATATTTGCACTGCTTTAACCCCTCTCTGTAAGTCCCGCCTTCTCGCACACCAATTGGTCGATTATAGAGTGCACTCACTGTATTAAAATTTGCAACTCTATTATTCCAACATAGCAAGTGTAGTATATATGCAAAACTTTTAAACGTATTTCCTTAACTTCATTAGGTAATACAAATTTATTAACTTAAGACCAAATCATGGGAAAACTTTGTTTCCATTTTACAAGCGCTTTCGGAGAACAGCTAAACGTCCCTTTTGAGACATTTTCTAATGTAAAGATTATTACACTTACAATCCTGGATGTTCACGCCACCAATACACACATTTGGAATCATCCCAACTAAGGGATGAACATTAAACGAGTTTTTACAAAATGAAGCATTTTAGTAGAAATGAGAGAGCCCGAAACAGAAATAAATTGCTCATAAGAATACAATTCACCGTTACCAGACAGCAAGTCCGAGACAAAGTTGATGCCCTTCTCAAGCCAATCTTTCTTAAAATAGTTGTGTTCCTGGAATGTATGTGGAATGTGCTGATTGTTCCATAGTATAAAAGTGTGTGGGGAGAAAATGTGCTTGAATGCTATTTTCCAAGCATCCAATGCCTGCTCATGAAAATTTGCTACCTTAAAAAGGGAGCTTATTACAATTAAAATCACAAGAAAGCAGACCGGAAGTTTGGAGTCACATCTCGCGAGATGTAGAACAACAGGACGGAAGTCTAAAGTTTGGAGTCACATCTCGCGAGAAGTGGGTCGACATGTTGTTATCGTACCTACACTTCGCTGCTAGTACACTACACAGTTAGCAGCCTGTTTTTACACATAATGTGTGAAGAAGAATGCGATTGATAAATAATTTAAGCGCACAGTATTTAATCTGAAGTGTATCTTTATCATTGTTTAGATCGTTTTGGGTTTGTTTTGTGAGAACAAGATCGCTAGCGCAACTGCAGTCAAGGCGTTTCCGTGGCAACGGCGCCTTCAGTCAGTCAGGTAAACACTTCACATGGTTATTATAATAATGCGATCAATATTTATGGGATATTGATAGTTTCTTCTGTCACAAAGGGGAGGGTCGCATTAAACGCGACTGAAAACGACTGAAAGAATGCGACTGAAAACATCTCTGCTGAAGGAGCCCAAACATATCCTTTATAGAAATATATTATTTCATACATATTTCTCGTTTAATACAGGAACATGATCTATATTCTCTCAGAATCAAAAGAAACAAATAAGTTATTATAAATCTGAGTTTTAAACTTGTAACTTATTGGAGCTTATTAGCTATTCATACATGTAAAATATCTACATTTGTGGCATGTTAGCTGAAAAATATAAATGTTATTATGGATGTCAGTTTTTTATTACAGTTTAAAAATATTTTAACATTTTCAAATATACATTTCCTACAGCTAAACCAGTGTGATATCTGTGAGGATATATTTTTTTTATCAAGGTTTATATGAAATTTAATTTAGATATAACTGTGCATTAAATCTATATAAATTTTTAAAGTGAGAATTTCTCCTATTAACTTCCATATTATTTCATTACTCATCACTGCTGAAAAACAACACAGTATTCTAAATATATGCAACCAAATAATTATTTTTCCAACCAAACAACATCAAAACAACTACACAACATATGTACTTGTGCACAGTGTTTTTACTCAGAATTTATTCTGTTTACTGCATGAACTGCTGAATGTTAATGTGTGATTATTATCAGATCAGTCTGTAGAAAGTTTAATGTGTACTTTTCCTCCTTCAGCTCTTATTCAGACTATGTTGTTTCTGGAGGAGCCCAAGGATTCAGTCTCCTGGTTCTGCCAGATGGAGTTTGGCCAGGAGACGTCATAGACGCCTGTCCCCCCAGGACCTCCAATTCTAGCTTAATGAAAGTTTTAATTTGTGATTTAGTGGTAATCACCCGCTGTGGTGGCTACAAAACGCCATGACAAACGGGGAGGGGACAGTCCCCCCCCCCCCGCTACCCACGACCGTTGCCCGTCCGGCACCACACGGAGGTAGGTGGTTGTTTTGCCGGACCAAACTCCAATCCAACCCCCAGGAACAGGTTTGCAGATTTTCTGAGCATTTCTGTGAGGTCCTGGGGGAGGGGAAGTCCCTCAGCCTGGAAAACATTGTGGGACAATGTGGGGATGACCCAGCTGGGCCTGCAGTGCCTCAGTGCAGTGATCCGGAGCCTGAGACCAGTAAAGGCACCGGGCAGAGATGATCTCCCAAGGGAAATGCTGAGGAGTGTGGCGTTTGTGCACAGACTGCCCTACATGACATCATAACAACAGTCTGGACCTCTGGGCGGGTTCCACAGGATTGGAAGGATGCCCTGGTGGTCCCTTTCTTTAAAAAGGGGGACCGCATGGATTGTAACAACTATAGGGACATCTCGCTCCTCAGTGTGCCGGGAAAGGTCCTGGCAAGGATTATTCAACATCGCCTTGCCAAGCATGCTGAGAGGAGGCTTGCGGAGCCCCAGTGTGGGTTCAGGAAAAGGCGGCACAGATGCCATATTTTCTGTTCGTCTGCTACAGCAGAGGTGTAGGGAATTCCAGCAAGACCTACATCTCTGCTTTATTGACCTGGTCAAGGCCTATAATACCATAAGTAGGCCTGGGCTCTGGGTTGTCCTTCGTGCTTTCGGAGTCCCAGACCTGCTACTCACGATCAGTAACGACCATCATGATGGCGAGCGGGCCTGGTTAAAACTATGTGGCTGGGAGTCGGAGTCATTCCCTGTTCACCTTGGAGTGCGACAGGGATGTCCTCTGGCTCCCACATTATTTAATATCTATTTTGACCACGTGGTTCGTGAAGCCTTCGATGGCTGTACCGGAGGAATTTCCATATGGTACAGATATAATGGGAGGTTGATCGATGCCCGGGTGTGGTCAAGGATGGCTCCCTATTGGTCAATCACATTATGTATGCTGATGATCTGGTGATTGCTGCTCACTCAGAGGAGGAGTTGGAGGTGCTGCTGATGAACCTGGAGCGTGCCACTAAGAGATGGGGCCTTACCATCAGCCCAACCAAAACTAAGCACCTGCCTGGGTATTATGTACCATCGGACACTCCACCCCCACAGCTCCCAATTGGTGATGGGGCAGTTGTGGAGAGAGTGGAGTGTTTTCCATACCTAGGAAGTGTGCTTATGACCAGCTCCGGTTTGACAACAGAGGTCTCACTCCGAATCAGTCGTTCGGCATTATCTTTTCATCCGTTGCATAACGCTGTGTGGAAGCTACCTGGTTTGTCACTCCGCACGACGCTTTGGGTATTCTCGACCACGGTCATTCCCTCCCTTCTCTATGCTTGCGAAACGTTGACCCTCCCTAATGGAACAACTTTGCCGGTTAGAAACATTTAGGCTGGCCTGCCTAAGATCCATCCTGGGTTTAACAAGGAGCTGACAAATCTTTGAAAGATGTGGACAAAGTCCCATCGGTGAGCTCCTCCGGCAGGCAAGGTTGCGTTGGCTGGGTCATGTAGCCCGCATTCCCGGCCACTGCATGCCTAAACAGCTTTTGTTCGGCCGGATAGAGAGGGCTAAGCGGGCGCGGCACGGGCTAGAGAAAAAATTGAGTGATGTGGTACAGGAGGATGTGGAGCTGAGTGGACTTGTCGGCGGTTTCAAGGTCGGCCTTTTTGGAGGAGGCTCGTGAAGGATGCTACTGGCCAGTTGGAGGCAGTCACCCTCCAACAACAATGGAGGGCAGAGGAGCACAGTGCCGGGTGGCTAAAGCACAGCAAGTTGGCACAGTAGGGGTCACAGGTGGTGGCATCAGCCATTCATCTCAGCCAGTCGACCCATGTCACCTGTTGGATCTGTCCCGTGACCTCCTGCCAGCGGGCCTTCGACACTTCACGTGGCCTCAACGTGCACATAGCCTGGCACAAGCGTCGTGGTGACGTCACCACCACTTAGTGGCGAATGGCTGTTGTTGTTGTTGTTGTTGTTGTTGTTGTTGTTGTTGTGTGTGTGCATGTTTGTAAACAAGATGCAAACCTATTTTTAGACAAAAAGAGTATGTGAGAGTATGGGAAAGAGGCTAAATGTAAGTAAAGTATTTTAAGGAAAATCAAATAAATGCACAATTAAGCTAATTTCCCCCCCCAAATTTTCAATAACGATTATGCAAAAAATTTATATTTATTACCGTAAGCCAAAAAAAATACAAATAATTACCGGTAAATTTTATTTAATAAATAAAATAATCTTGTGGTTTTTGGGGTGAAACGTGGTCTGCTCATGTTTCATTGAGATTCCCCAAAATATGTACCCTTTAATGAGTATAAATGAGTTTTGTTGTTCTTTACTGCCAGCAGCAGTATTATGGATTTTTGGTTAAATCTGATGAACTGTCTGTACACTCTTTAACTCCTGCACACATGGAGATCTGGTGAGTTGTGTGGGCTGGACGTCGGCAGATGAGCTGTACTCCTGCAGCGATGATCATCACATCCTCAAATGGAACCTTCTCACCAATGAAACCAGTGTTGTGGTGAAGCTCCAGGAGGACATTTATCCCATTGACCTGCACTGGTTCCCCAAGACAGTCAGTGGAAAGAAACAAGCTGTGGCCGAGATCTTTGCCCTCACCAGCTCAGATGGTAAAACAACACACGCTTCTTTTGACATCTGTATTCTCACAGTTACCACAGAACTTATCACACTCATCATATCATATTTTTCCCTTAACTGCACTTGTTAGACAAGCAGCTTCTTGTTTTCATGCTCTCTTTGACACTAATTAATTTGGCTGTTTTTTGCTGCTCTGTCTTTAAGACTTCTATGTAAACATCCTCTTTTACAATTGACTGAATGGTAAAATGAGTCACTTTCACACAAGCTGCAGGTTTTCAATCGGGTTCAATATAAATCAAAATGAAAAAAATAATAATTTAATATAATGTTTATGCGTGCTGTGCTGTGACTTGTTGGGCCAAGTTTCTGATCACTTGATGGACATTATTGATGTCTCACTGTGGGCAGTCAAGTGCGTATGTTCTGGCTTTCTGTATCTAAGCTTTATCTTCTATATGCTCTTTTAGTTTGATGTGGGTGTGAGAAATGACCCAGACAGCTGTTGTCTAGATTTCTCAGGGCCTGCTCATATGGTAATACATGCCATTTACTCAATGTCTGGTGCTGCTCTTGTGAGCGTGACTTCGTTCACTTGCTCTAAATATAGTGCAGAGGAGAGCAGGAACATGTTGATTTGCAGTTTCAGGCAACCAGAAGTTACATTGAACATTGAGAATTATTTGTATACGCATGGCCACTAAGTATCCGCTTGTGTAGTGTCTTCAATAATGGTCTCTATGCCTGATTGCTTTCTGTCTGCAGGACACTGATGTGAGCAACAGTCACACTCTTTCAGACTTCAGCTGAAGGTGTTTCATCAATACACCATATGTCAGCAGATTTTTGATTGTCCTGTTAGAACAATACCCAGAAAGATGACCTTTAGAGTAAATTAACTACTGCTTTTGGTAACATACAATGATTTAAAAGGTCTAAATTCAAAAGAGGATTGATACAACGACAAAAACTCAAGTCTCGAGATTCACTTTAAAATTAAATTACTTAAAGTATAAAATTATATTTTGCATTAATAAAGACCTTTTTAATACTTTCCACCAAATGTCTTATTACTCTCATGCATCATGTTTGACTTTTGAGTTTGTTTGTGTTTCTTATTATTCTCATTACTTGAATACAGTATTATTATTATTTATTTCGTTTTTTACTGTAGAAAATAACTACTATAATGATGTAAAATACTTTACAATTAAAATAATATACCGTATTATTTTATTCACATTATAGTAATGGAAATGATATATTTGTTTGGGCATTATAGTAATGAGAATTTTGGGGGAATGTGCTTAATTTTCATTAACAAAAATGTCACATTGCAAAAAAACATAATGGTGCTCAAATAGGCCTTATTCATATTTTGTATAGTAGTGTACTTCTTTCTTTTGATTCAGGGGTGAAATGTGATTTGGACATGTTTTTGACTAGAGCTAGGTATCTATTCAGATTTCCCCATTTGATTTAATGCAAATTCACAAGCTCTCAATTCAGTTTGGGTATATTTAAATTATAATGTCCATTTTGCTTGCATACAAAATAAATTCTCTCTCAGCTTATATACAGGAAGAGTTATAACTTTATAACATTACAAAAATCATACTTCTATAAATTAACAACAGGGTCCATTTAATAATCAACACAAAACTGAAGTAAACTTTATGTCAAAGTTAAGGATTGATCTTGGTATTTTAGGAATCAATAACGGGATCATCATTCAAATGAAGATTTCGATCTATCAGAAAATTGATAGTTTATTTTAGTTATTTTTTTTTTACATGTTTCATGATGACATTCATCTGTGTAGGTCTGATGCTGCTGTCTGAGATGGTTTGATACATTTGTTTTAGTATGGCTGTTCCCAAATCTGTAGTCTCTTCCTGTAGGTAGAGAAACTGATATATTCATTTCTGTCTAAAAGCGCACACAATGTACCTGCTCATGTATGTTGTTGTGTTGTGCAGGTAAACTGCATCTGCTGTCTAAATCGGGTCGTATAGAAAAGAGTGTGGAGGCTCATAAAGGTGCCGTGCTCGCTGGACGCTGGAATCATGACGGAACGGCTCTCATCACAGGTGCATTTCTATACATACAGTATCATCAGAGGTGCTTCATCTCAGCTCAACGGACACATTTTTACACAGCACATTACATTAACAATAACTAAACCAAACAGAGACAGTTATTCTCACATCCTAAAGCTAGATGCTGTCCCAATTAATAAATAGGTCAAAATTAAATATTTGTACATGTGAAAATATATTTTTAAACATGAAAATAATTAATATTTGTAATATTAAAATGCTAATAAATAACAAATCCCTCTCAAATGCGTTTAGCCTCTTAAAAGTGTTAAAAATTTCCCAAAAAATGTATACCTTATATTCAGTGTTTTTAATCATATATTCTTATATTATAAATCATATATATTATATGATATCCTCATTGGGTGAAGGTAGCTTCATAGTTACTGATCCAAGCTAGTTAGGGCTGTAGCATCTGCAAAAAGACAAACATGTTCATGTGGACTCAAAATCTAAACTGTCCGGTGAGATGAAAGCATTACTTTACAGTTATCTGTGATTTCTACAGAAACATTTACTATGAAAGTTTGAGATGGATTTGTGCAGCTTTCACTGATGTTTGTGTTGGTGTTTGTGAAGCTGGTGAAGATGGCCAGCTGAAGATTTGGTCTAAGAGTGGCATGCTGAGGTCTACTCTGGCCCAACAAGGTAAAACACACTAACCAACTCTAGTTAAACACATGAAAACTACTCACCAGATCACGTTTCTTCAATGTGTTTTTTTTTAATTGACTTCAATGCCTATTATTCATCCATACTGAACTAATCACTCCTCTGAAAATGGTTCTCTGTCTCTATGCAGGGTCTCCGGTGTACTCTGTGTCATGGGCTCCAGACTCCAGCAGAGTTCTGTACACATCAGGACGACAGCTGATCATTAAACCACTGCAGCCCAGCTCCAAACTCCTACAGGTGCTCCAGCACAACATGCATACCACATCTGTCATGTAGCTGACATCAACTGAAGCATGTGACTGTGCAGACGAGTCACAAGACTGAGCTATTATTCTACATTTACAAACACAGCACCAGTACAGTTGCACTGCAGGATTGCACAGTACTTCCTAATATCTGAAGGAGAAACACAATTTGAGCTAATAAATCAATTCTTAGATTATATTCATTTTTAATAATCTATTTGCTTAGATAAGAGGAGTTTTAATTAATTGAATTAGAATTGCAAAGTGCCTCTTGTGGGATTTGTGTTGTGACTAGTTTACAGAGTCTTAGAAATGAAAATGTGTCTTTTACTTTAAGAAGACTTTATAAATGAAATTATGTACAGAATTGCAAAAATTCCCAAACACTTCTCCATTGGTTGAGCCAGTGTTGCTCGGTCAGGTCGGTTTAATGTGACTCTGTGGTAATTTTGATATCACCACAGAGTCACATTAAACAGTCGTGCCAGTTTTGTGTGTGGTATTTCAGCGCAACAACCTGCATCTTATTCACTGTTCATCCACAAAGTTTAAGGAGACACAATGAGCTCTGAAATAGCTCTGCCCACTGAGTGAGGACCCAGGAAGTCTCTGCCATTCTTTTGAATAAAAACATGCCTGTCTATGTAAATTATTCTTAGTATAGATTTAACTCTATTCACAAAATGCCACTAAAATACTCTCAAACAATATCAATTTGATTGAAGTGAACAAATGCAAGTAGCAGCTTGATCCTTATAAATGAAATGAGACATACTGACATTTCTGTGAATTGAGTCTCAAATATTAGAGAATTTTATGGTATTACTGTGGTCTTTAATTTGAGAAAAGGACAGGGGAGTCAAACCATTAGCGCTCTGTTAGTTTGAGCTGTCTCTCATGTCAATCTCTGATTCGACCAAGGGCACGATGAGTTTGGCAGGACAGGTGGTTGGGAAACCTGCTTAAGAAAGCCTGGTCATTGATGAAGCTGCTAGATCTGCAGAAATGACACACTGCAGCTTTAAATTCATAAATGAATGTGTGAGATTGTTTAACCGGTTGTTCTTCCAGTGGAAAGCTCACGATGGCATCATTCAGAAAGTGGACTGGAGTGCAGTGAATGATCTCATACTGTCAGGTGGAGAAGACTGTAAATATAAGGTGAGCACATACATATAATCAGGGTTCGTACAAGGTGCTTGACTTTAAGTCCTGGAAAACCCTTGACAATAGCAATTTTTACCAAGAGGTGCTTAAAAAGTTCTTGAATTATAGAAAATCTTACAATACGTTGCTTAAATCATTTAATGAAATGTATTTATTTATTTTCGTAAAAACACGACGACAGGCCACTAGACCACAGCTGAAGCAGCACCTAGACAGCGCTGTCACGTGACACCTGTTACTTTTGGCAGCGCTGTTCAGAATGGGCCAATCACAATCCAGTGTTTTTAAAAATATATATATTTTATAGATACTGCTGTTGCGGATTTAACAAGTATGAATCCTTGCAACTATCAGTTTTAATTACGATTTACTCTCCAGAGTGAAAACATTATATGAGATGTAAAACGTTTTGAATGATTTGAATGCAGATCAGTGGAGGATTCAGTTTAGAGAGTCGTCTAGCGCCCCCTTCTGTAAAGAAAGCTTTATGTCTCACAAAATAGATCATATCAAAACATTTTGACAAACATGTCCCTTGACTTTTCTAGTCACGGAAAAAAAAAAAAAAATATATATATATATATATATATATCATTTAATAGTCTAACCTTTAATGATATGAAATGACTTGACTCAAATAAATCAAATATAAAAATCCTTGTTCATCCAGTAAAAGCATTAGTGCAAGGCCGAACAAGTGTGCAAAAAAGCAAAAAAGAATGATTATTAATAAAATAAAAGAATGTTTGTCCCATGATTTTATCAATGTTTTTTTTAATGTTTTAAAAAAATACATTTAAATACAGAAAGTTGATTTTAGTTCAGAGGCTGCTTAAATATGCATTTAGGGATTTTTACCAGCATGTTACAAAGTTATGGACATTTTAATTCATATTTTCACACACAAATATTTGGTGCTGTACCCCATTGAACCCTCGTTAGTGTTCACTTGCTTCATGAAAGAACAACAGCCGAGTTGTCCTTTACATGTCGACATGTTACCAAGTATTTACCCTCAGCGTTTATAGGCAAAAACTGAATTGAAAAATGCAATATTTTGTCAAATGCCCATTTGCAGTTTGGGTCAGTTCCTCTCATAAATCTGCTGTGTGACTTTAGAAAACATGGATCATATGAGACTTCAGTTTCCAGACAGTTATTGACATCAATTTCATCATGAATGAACCAAGAATTGATACTGTGAGAATATGAAGTTAAAGATGCTCATTCATATGCAAATAAATGCTTGAAATATCTTTATTTAAAATGAACAAAAACAATTTGTTTTAATGGCATCTCGAGCATAGTCCTTGAAAACAAATGTGCTTGAAAAGTCCTTCAATGTAACTTTGAAGCATCTGTATGAACCCTGTATAATACATCATACATCCAATCGCAACAAAGCACAAAATCCATTTCTCATCAGTACTTAACCTGACCACAAGCATAATGGCACTTTCTATTAAATATAAAAATCCCTTTCTTCATCTGTTTTCTTCTACGCTAGTTTATTTACTACTCCTGCTACTCTTGGAACTTGGCAGTGTGATACTTCAGATATCAGTGACTTTTGTACGAAATATTCCTTCCTCAAGTCATTTGGATAATCGTCTACTAAATGACAAAATCAAAATCTACTTCACATGAAATGAACATTTGTGTCCTTAATGTTTGTATTATGTAGTAACCATATAGGCACTTGCGTTATATTGTGAGTATGATCACTCCACTAAGTGTCATTAGCTTCAACAATGACTTAATTCACAATATTACATGACCTCTTTGGTGTCAGTGATACTCGCAGCGTGTTATCTGGATGAGTGTACAGATGCTTCAGGCTGATGTTGATGAGTGTTGTGTTGCTGGTCAGGTGTGGGACAGTTACGGGCGTCTGCTGTTCTCCAGTGCAGCTCATGATTACCCCATCAGTGCTGTATCCTGGGCTCCTGACGGTGAGCTGTTCGCCGTGGGCTCCTTCAGTACTCTCAGACTGTGTGATAAGACAGGGGTGAGAGCGCACCATCTACTCTGTCCTTTAGCACTAATGCTGTATGTTAGTATGGAGGACCACACAGTCAAACCTGACACATCAGGACAAACAGAACATCAGATCATAAGCTGGTGATTGTCTTGCCTCCTCATGTTCAAAATGTCATTAAACTGACCAGAAACCATTGTGTGTGTCTGTCTAGTGGTCATACTCTCTGGAGAAGCCGAGTACAGGCAGCGTGTTCAGTCTGGCGTGGTCTGCTGATGGCACTCAGCTGGCGGGAGCATGTGGAAATGGACATGTATTGTTCGCTCATGTCGTAGAGCAGCGCTGGGAGTGGAGGAACTATGAGATTACTCTCACTAAGAGACGCACTATGCAGGTGCACACACCCTCATGTAACACACACACACACACACTTTTTTATCAGTGTCAGTCACAACGCATCACATCTATATCTTCAAAAATAATCTAAATTGAGGTGTTTATTCAGTCAAATGTGAAGCATTTACATGTTTAAAAGCATAGTGGGCTTTTTAAGAACACATGTGGGCTTAAATGGGACATGTGTTCCTTATAAGACCACTCCAGACTTTTCAAGTTTGCAGTTAAATAAAGTAACTTAATTTTAACATGAGTGTTTAGATGAGAGATTAATCTTTGATTTAATATTCTTTTTATTGGAAGGCTGTTAACATTTATATAAGAAAACATGTAAAACTTGGGTGGGCTTAATTGGGTCACTTCCCCTAAACATTTACACATATGTGGGTAGTTGAAATTAAATTTCTCCTCTACTATTAAAACTATTTTAAACAGCATTTTCTTCTTGGTTTCACACTTATGGTTGTAATTGTTAACATTAGTTAACTACTGTACATTAGTTAACATGAACTAACAAGGAACAATACTAAATAATCTTAGTTCATATTTATTTCTACCTATACTAGTCCATTTTTAACATAAAAAAATGTATAAGTTAGGGTTAGGGAATACAGTATGAACTAACATGAACAAATAATAAACAATTTTATTTTTATAAATTGACATTAGGCAAGATCAATAAATGCTGTAAACTTGTATTATAAATTGTTAACGATAACTCATGCAAACCTTGTTGTAAAATGTTACATAGTATTTATTTCCATGACCTCATATTAATTGAGAATTGAGAAATTGGTTTATTTGTACTTCTACAACAGGTGTCGGGAATCTTTTTTCACTAAGGAGACCATTTTTAAGTTTTTGATTGATGCATTGTTTTGGAAGAGCCATAGCACAAATTAATAATTTACTATTTTCCAAAAACAAATCAAATAAAATGTTTATAGTGGCCATAGACTACTCAAAAACACACAAATATGCAAACATTAATAAGTAACATGTTGCAATATGGAATTGAGTACACGTGTTTGTTACGTGTTGCATACAATGACTTCATTTTACTTCATGAAAAATATAACTTCGCTTTTGGGCTGGGCGATATGTAAAACATATTTTAATGATAATCACATTTATAATTTCATGATATCTGATTATAACCCCCCTGACAAGGGTCAGTGAATATTGTTGCTTTATTGATTTTGCATTAAAAATGTCATTCATTTCTTGAAACACAAAAAACTTTAAAAGATATTTCTAAATTCAAACTGCACTTGAAATGAAAATACAATTAAAATAAAGTGATTAAAGAATCTTCTATATAACCAGCTCCCAAAATCCAAACATTTCCCATCTCCAACAACCCCATTTACCATCACGCAAGCATCACAACAGGGGAAAAATTACTTGTAGCCTACAATTTAAGAACTAAAGACAAATAAATGTAAAGATAATTATAATAATCATCATAATAAATTCCCTTGTGTTCCCAAATAAAGCTGCCAAATGTGTTATTATCGAATGTGTTTGTATATACAGTTAATGCTGCCTAAAGAGAATAAAATAGAACAAAGTTTTAGGTTCAAGGTGAACGTGTCTTGTATTACTTTATGATTTAATCACTTTGTTTCTTTAATACAAAGATATACATTACTGAACCCGTAGAGTTGCGTTCACAATGTGTAAGAGTGAACTGCTCCGTCACCTCACGAGGTGATCGGAGGTCATGTGCAGCATTCTCATAGACGACATTATTCTTGCAAACAGTTTTCAGTTGAATGAAATATGGAGTGATAACTCTCACATGCACTTGTTTCACGAGACTCGTGCTGCACGCCTCTGAACAAGCAGTGAATCAGACATGAGCGTTGACGGCTTTTCTTTTGTCTGTTCTTACAAATATAATAAAGTGTGTTTCTTCAAACATGTCTTTTTGACTAACAGCATTTCTTGTCATGTGTCACTCTTGACACGTCTTCCAGGTCACCCGCCTGTTGCAGATAGATTAATATAATGACTCGTGCATGAAATACATTTGAATGAGGAGCTTGCGAACTGGATTGAGTCTCGTCGCGTTGAGTGTGGCGGGTGCTAATAACGAACGTTCATAAAAATCGCTCGTAGAAAGTGCTCTTAACCGCTAAGATCAATAGATCAATATTTATTGGGAACGAGTCCCAGAACTCTATGAATGTTCTGTGTTGGAGAAGAGCTTTCATTGCACTCAGAGCTCACTGTGCGCACACATCAAATCAGATGTGCATCGGCAGCTTTTCTTTCAGCTGTTCTTCAAAATATAAATCACGTTTCGTCAAACGCGCGTCTTTGTGTCTAATTTCTTGTAATATTTCACTCAGAGGATCTTACTGGTCTCCTTCCACAGTGGCTGCTACATCAGCAACATAATCGGCATGAAAAATCCATATTTGGCGGGTGTTCATTTCAAACCTTGTTCACCAGAAGTAGGCTGTACGACATGTCTGTTGTTAAACCCCATGGGCGCATGTCTCTTGCCCCGCAGACACAATATGCAACAGGCTCACCTGAGAGGGCAACGGCAAGCCTGTGCATGTGAAATTATTAACAGTGTTTAACTGAATGTCCAGAGGCTTTAAGGCATTTAATACGGTACGTGGAAAGCGATAAGCTTTTGCAACATGTGCAGATTGTAACAAGAGCAACAATGCCTGCAACTGCTGGAGCTCAACGCAAGAGAGTGAAAACATGTGTCTCAATGATGCAATTACTGTAAATATTGTCATTTGTGTTGCATGTAAGTGGAAAAAATAAACAAAATAAAAAAATCAAATAGTTTAACCATGTATATAACTCATCCTCAGTAAACAGGATTTGTGGGCAGCCATTGTTTCTGAAATATTATATATTTTATTTTCAAGGCCTGTTTCCCCACATTTAAGTTCTAAACTAAAATTTGTGGATCGTGTTGAACTAGTTCATGAAAAAAAAATAGGTCTTGCATTGTTTGGGCACACCTGGAGTAGTCAATGTCTGTCAGCTTGAATTATATACAGTACATTTGATATTTATATAGATTAGGTAACGATACACAATTTCACTATGTGATATGAAACGATGCAAAGCCTCACTGTACGATACAATATTTCATGAAACAAATGTTTCACTCAAACTTAGTCAAAGATTCACAATAAATGTGTTTTAAGCATAAATTACACAACAGTATCTGACAGTGGCAACAAAAAGTTAGCTCTATAATAAAGTGACTTAAACAACAGCACTGCAATTATTTTGATTGATTGTTATGAGAAAAACTCATATTAACCCACAATGTTCGTGTATTTCTTAAGAAAAATGTGTTTGTTTACACTCATTTATTCAGTTGATTGATTCAAGTAATTTATATTTGTATATCACTTTGCACAACCCACATAGTTTCAAAGCAGCTTTATAGAATATCATGCCTTAATGTCTTAAAGCCCCCAGAGAGCGGGCAAATGCAAGGAAAAACTACTTTCAATGTTATTTAGTAGTGAAAAAACTAAAGAGAAACTTCAATCAGAAATTTCTGGATTTACTATATATGTACACAATCCAAGAGTAAGAGTACTGGATTACAAAAATAATCAATAGTGATAGCTAACTTTAAAGTAGGGCTTCAGATGCTTAGATGATCATTAATAACACATACATATCCAAAGAAGGCATGCAAACTGCACACATATGTTAATAATTTATTATATGCTGTTATGTAATCAACCAACTTCACGTGGGCATCATATTTTTAACTGTGATCTTAATCATTGTATGTTTGTACAGGTGAGGAATGTATTAAATGATGCAGTGGATGTTGTGGAGTTCAGGGATCGAGTCATTAAAGCATCTCTGGCTCACGCTCATCTGGTGGTCACCACCTCTCTGCAGTGTTACGTCTACAGGTGCTGTACACACACACACACACACACACACACACCAGTCATATATCACTCACTCTCATGTCGTTTGTACTGTTCTCTTGTGTTTCAGTGTGAAGAACTGGAATACCCCACTGATCTTTGAGCTAAAGGAGGGAACAGTTAGTCTTATACTGCAGGCCGAGAGGTGACCCTTTAAGTTCCTGTGAAGTACCTTGATGAGCTCAGTTTTCTTTAGATGTATTTCATAGAAAGCATTTGACTGGAAGGGAGAAACTGTAGATTGTAATTGCATATTTCAGCTGAAAGCTAATTTTGTCCATGTTTGTCCACCTCTTAGATGCTCTTTAAGTTTGATTTCAGCAGGGTTCCCACGCGTCCTGGAAAACCCAGAATTTTGCAATGCAGTTTTCCAGTCATGGAACATTTGAAAAATACCTAAATGCCCTGAAAAAACAATGATTTGTCCTGGAAAATATGAATATAACCATTTGACTGTGTTGCTAGCAAGGTTTCCCTTACAAGCACAAAAACATGGTAACAATCTGACTCGGAACAGGAGTCAAATAAACAAATTTGTATAGTTTTACCACTGCTGGCGGCTGCACATTGTGAAACAACATCAGCGGTTAAGGGCGCTTTCACCCTCATGATTGATTACAGCAGCAGCCAATCGTGTGCTTGGCAATCGTGTGCAACCGAGGCAGATCTCTTGATTGGTTACAGCTTTGACCGATCGCGTGCTTTGCTTCAGCAGTGTATGCAAAGTAAGAAGCGTCATTCGTGAAACTTCATTCATAAACAAACTGAATGACCTGGTACTTGAACCGACCGACTGAATGAGAGGGGCATGTTGTTCGTTCAGCATCGGCATGCGAGTCTACCTTGTTCATCTTTGAGAGAAAAGGGTGGAAGAGCTATTCATGTGTAAAAGTGACGTCACATGACTTGTGTCAGTGCTGCCGAATACATTAAAGTCTATGAAGTGATACGTCAGCACAACCTCGGCTCCAACTTCACGACAAAGTGTTTTTCACACACGTTTTGCCTCACAAATTATGTCTTTGAGAGTACAAAGCTATATTAAATATTTTTAAATTGTTGAAAGAGATGTTCAACATCTCATAATTTCCCTCTTCATCCTTCCGACGTACCATCCCCTTTGAAATCAGTGCATTCGCAGCATTCTCTGACGCAGCATAACTTTAGTCATTGTGTAGGCACCCTAATGTTGAGGACAAAGCGCCGCTTTACGCTGGTGTTTAGCAGATTTGGCGCCTCAACTCATGTGAAATGCACATTACAATGACGAAGGGACATCAATGAAACTCAAAATGATTTATATTTGTCTTTTATTGTTGTCTTTTCTGATTAAAGACATGTTCAGCAGTTTAAATAATGTAGGAAAATGACACAGTACATCTATCTCTTGGCAGATTTTGGTTGTGAACATTTCAGATTCAATGACTCTCTCATAGCACATTAGAGACTTTCATTTGTTGCCACCTAGTGGCATCTCCAGAAGGGGTCACTATTACACTATGTAACACAATTTTTGTTCCTGGGTAGTAAGTGTTATTTCCTAATTGCTTATGCGTCAAAAGTATAGAAAATGGCTATTATTCCCCACAAACTTTGCTTTTGTGACCAGGACAGTGATATTTTTAAATTTTTGATTTCCAATGAGAAATTTGTGAATTTGTGTCTTTTCGTTCAGCAAAATTAAACAAAAATGACTACAAAAGATTTAGAAGTGAGTAGTTTTTCAAGATTTACGATTATACTGTAAATCACTTTCACGAATCAGCCCCCAATTGTGGTCTTCCATCGTTATACTGTCCTTGATAGCGGCGTTCAAAGTTCAGTGATTGTACGCTCCCATGTTCTCCTTGAATTTATCAAGATGAGCATCAAGGATATGGACTTTGAGGGACATCCTACAGCCCATTGTGCCATAGTTCTTCGACAGAGTCTCAACCAGCTCCATGTAGTTTTCGGTCTTGTGATTGCCCAGGAAGCCCCGAACCACTGCAACAAAGCTGTTCCAAGCCACTTTCTCCTTACCAGTGAGATTCTTGAGGAATTCGTTGCACTCCAGATTCTTCTTTATCTGTGGTCTGTAGAAGACACCGGCTTTGACCTTTGACCTCAGACAGCTTAGGGAAGAAGTCTTGAAGGGACTTGAAGGCTGCTGAAGGCCCAATTTAATGTGCAGTGGTGACATCGGTACCTTCCGGGTGTCCACCAGTGGCTCCCACTTGATATTGTTCCTCCCCACAGAGAACTTGGTCCGTTGTGACCAGTCCCGCCTGTGGTAGTATGCCTTGGTGTCCCTGCTGTCCCAAAGGGAAAGATAGCAGGTAAAATTGGCAAAACTGCCTTGGAGACCCATCAGGAATGCCACCATTTTGAAGTCTCCTATGATCTCCCAGCCATACTCATCCTACTTCAAGGCGTCCAGCAAGGTCTTGATATGTATCCACTTAGGCAGCTTGAACTAAACTGAACAGGTGGGCTTAAGACCCCTGTATTTATACTACTATTTATATTACTGGAAAGTTCTCGAAGTTACTCCAAGTTTACTCCGCACTGAATCTATCTGGAATGTTCTGGAAAATAGGTACATTTAAAAATATCACTGTCTTGGTCACAAAAGCAAAGTTTGTGGGAAAAATTGACATTTTATATACTTTTTAGGCATAAGCAATTAGGAAATAACACTTACCACCCAGGAAACCCCCAAAAAAAAAGTGTTACACAGTGTTATTAAATCTGAACATATTGGTGAAACAGAAGCAAGCCACAGCACATACAGACTATGTATTTATTTAATTAAATTACTCCTTTACGGGGATTAGTAATCACACTATGCCATGGAGCATACTGCTTATCTGGAGGTGAGAAACTTCTGTCAAAACACACAGAAACGGCAAAATAAAAGTCTATTTAAATGGATACATGTTTTTGCTTAAATATTACACTTGTTGGGTGCATAAAATGTCCTGGAAAAGTGTGGCTTGAAAAGAATGTGAACCCTGTCCAGCTATCATGGAAAGTGTTAATTGTTGATGTTTCAGTGTGTTGCTTGTTTTGCTGCAGGTATTTCCTGTTGGTGGATGGGGCAGAGGTGTATGTGTACTCGTATGATGGCCGTCTGGTGTCGTCTCCTAAGAGTCCTGGCATGAGAATGGACATCCTGAACTCACAGTCTATCTCTCTGAGCAATGACACCATCGCCATACGGGACACCACTGATGAACGAGGTGTGGACATCTATGAACACATGCGTTGCTTATTACACGGTTATTTACCAAAGAAATCAATAAATGGACATGAGTGTAAATTATGTTAATATGTAAGAATTGAAGCAAGAGACGTGAAACTAGCACATCTATGGAGAACATCACAGGCTGTTATACAGTTTAGTGTTGTTACACCAAATGCCAACCAATCACAATCAAGTATTCCAGAGAGACATGTAATATGTGTATTATAATGATTTATGGTGTTCCTGTTGTAGTTTTGTGGTCAGTCATTGTCTGTTTCAAACACTCAATCTTTGTTGTCCCTGTATTTGTTGTGTTATTCCAGTTGTCTTTCTGTTTGAGGCGTTGACAGGAAAAGCCATTGGTGACAGCAAACCTTTCATTCACAAGGTATTCAAACAGACACATCATATATTGACCTATTATTTTTTTGAGTTAGATGTGTGATGATGCTGTTAGCACCTGTGTATTTGAGAGCTACACTTGACATACACACACTCTTACTTTCAACACAGAAAGTATAGATGAAAGATAGTTCAGTCTTATTATAAGAGGCTATTTTACCTCTTAATGTGTTGTGTATATTTATGCTTATTAGATTATTGTATCATTAATAGAATAGATTAATAATAGATTCTCCAATGCATCGTGATTCTGAATTAAATTAAAACCGAGGCAGTGCAGTGGCGCTTATGTGCATGACAGAGACAGAGTGAGATGCTAGAAACAAAGGGTCAAATGCACATAAACTAAAGCCATGTGCACACTACACCATTAAGGAATTGATTTTTAAGGATCACTGATAAACCTTTAAGACAAAAGTATCATGGGCTCTGAAGTTGTTAATTGATGGTATGTGCTTCTGTTGAAAAACTTCACTTACAATATTTAGCTTAATATATTGGGTCTTATTCACTAATAATTATGTGTATTAAGCATACTTGTGCATGGAGATAAAGTCCACCACAGCTGTACAGTTGTAAATATGTATAGAAAGATGCAGCTGAAGCAAAAGGGAAAAAAAACATCACATTATAAAACAGCATTACAGTTTAAAATGATTTTATAATATGAACCACTGTAGACATAGAATGAACTGAAGGCGTGAAGAAGCATTTATCTGTGCAGGTTCAGACTGTGCATGTGCTCCATAAGGCACTGCTCAAAGCGGAAAAAAATCTGTGGCGGTTCTCCTACAGCCCTACACCTGATCGTTTCTTTAACAGAACAACATACTAGCAGCTATTATAAGAATAGTTGTCGGTACTGTGATGTGAATTACAGATAATTTGAGCACTGCCACAGTACTTTTCTGGCCAATCAATCGGCTGGTCAAGACTTGCCCTGGGACTGCTCTGTGTAGGGTAACTGAGCATCAAATAGTTCTCAGACTCCCAGTAGGCATTGGCTAAGAGTCAATCAAGTAAATTGACCAACTTGTTGCTCAGTTTGCTTGAATATATCATCCCTGTATCCCTGATGCCTAATCTGCTGGAGATCCACGGCGCTGTGCACCCATCTCTTTTGGGCTCCATGGTGGGTGGGGAGCAGAGATGATGAAACTGAAAAACTAAAACATGGCTACAAAATGCAAAAGCATTTTTTTTCCCAGTGTTTACTTTGAATAAAACCTTTGTCTCTGCTGCAAAAAAAGCTGCGAGAACAATAAATGAAAGTAATACTCCCCCAAAGACGAAGAATACATGAACTCAGAGCGAAACTCTTCTAACTGTCACCCATTCCAATCAGAGCTCAATAACAGAGAACCAAAAAAACAAATAAAAACAATAGAAAGGCGGGCGATCAAAAATCTAATCAAAAGCACCCCAGGATGAAACTTCAAAGACCAGGCAAACTAGAGATGTGAAAATGAAAGAGTGGGAACATCATAGTAAAAGTTCATCCTACCAATCCTATAGCTATATGACTTCAGGAAACACAATTACCATCAGATTGTACTCTCTTTAAAAATAACAAATTTGAATACCTTTAGTCCCAATGACAAGTGGTCTTCCGGTGGTACAGCCATTTTATTTAGAAACAAGCTAAAAAGTTTGTTGAGGCAAATTTTAATGTCGGCTTGAGAAAGCCTAGCATGAAAGTTTGAAGTAGCTGTAAAAGCTTGAAATTTGAAGGTTTTAAGTTTAAAGAAGTTACAAGTTTAAGTAGTAGTTTTAAAAGTTAAAAGTATAAAGATTATAAGATAATTCAGTCTATCAGATAGATAGATAGATAGATAGATCATTTGGTTGCTAGGCAGTTACCAAGGTGAGTCAAATGAACGAAACCAGAAGTCTCTACTTGTTCTGGTGCAGAGATATGTGATGTGTTGCTTGGTTACTAGGGTAACCCCTTCTGGTTGTTAGGCAGTTACCAAGGTGATACTCAAAAGGATCCTTGCCACCCTGAGTCCAATGAATGTAACCAGATGTCTCTACATTGTTCTGGTGCAGAGTTATGTGATTTGTTACTTGGTTTCTAGGGTAACACCATCTGGTTGCTAGGCAGTTACCAAGGTGATACTCAAAAGGCTCCTTGCTAGCCTGAGTCAAATGAAAGAAACCCAAAGTCTCTACAGTGTTTTGAGTCAAACCTGAAGACTCATTTGGAATGGCAGTCAATGGGTTTTGGTTGCTATCAGAAGAATAATAATAAGTTTATATAGAATATCAGTATATTGGCTTTCTCAGGCCAACATAATAATAATAATAATCTACAGTCAAATATTAAAAGCAACCTACAGGTGAAATCAAGTGGCAGCAGCCTTTGCAACAAGTCAACTGCACATCCCGACCAAAGTTCAGTTTTTACTGCAGAGGCAAATGCTTTATTACTAGCACTGAAGTTCATTGAGACTATTCCACAGAAATCCTTTGCAATGATAACTGATTTTAAATCATGTCTGGAAGCATTGGAGTCTATAAGAAACGGTCACCCAACAGTTGTGAAGATTTTAAACAAAGTGTCATAGTATTATTTTCTGCTGGGTACCTGGCCACTCAGGAATGTCTGGAAATGAACAAGCAGATAAAGCTGCCAAAGAAGCATTATCCTCAGAACCAGTAAAATGCTCTATTCACCAAAGTTCCAATTCTGTCAGAGCCCACTATCCATTAAACATGTCTTACTGGACTGTAACACTTTATGCACTTGAGGGACCTGTATTATTCTGTTGACACTTTTGAAAAGGTTTTTAACCAAGTAAATCCAAATTTAGTTTTAAGGTTTTTAGAAAACTACCTTTTTAGTTTTACTCTTGAATAACTAAACTGGCTCTCGACATGAATACAGCCATAGAAGCTGGCATGGTGTAAAAAAGGAAAGTAAGAAACAAACAAATTCATATCAAATTTAATTGGCAAGAGAAACTAAAGTGTACATTGCCAATGCACTATTAGACACTTATATATACAGATATAAAATATATTGAATGCTGAAATTTAAAATCTCAAAACTATTATTTTCTCTGTCTTCCATTCAGTCTCTACAAGTATACCTGCTGCAGCTCGGTAAACATCCACATCCTTCTCAGTATCTTTTCGCACACGCACTGGGTCTCACTCTGGCGGTTTCACTTATGACACTGTATTACATGAAAGTGAGTGAGCGTTTTTGCGCAATACGATGACAGACAGCAGCTTGACCGTATCTCTCCCACACCTGGCTCACCGCTTGTGGATAATTTCATTCTTCATACAGTTTGACAATACTGCTCCATACAATCAATTTCTGTGCGAGGATGTGCAGTCAAGTCAAGCTAGTACCTCCTGGAAATTTATATGACCATTTTAGCCACAGGAAGTGGGTAAAAACATTAGTGACGTTTCATGAAGTAAAAAAAGCTACTGGATTAATTGGGTTAATTTTTAACCCAATATAACTATAAATTGTGTTAATTATATATAGTGTATGTATGTATATATATATTGTACATAGAGAGAGAAAGAGAGATAGAGAGAAAGATACTGCATACAAACAGTTGAAGTCAGAAGGTTACATACACTTAGGTTGAAGTCATTACAGCTCATTTAGTTACCACTCTACAGATTTCATATTAGCAAACTATAGTTTTGGCAAGTCGTTTAGGACTTTGATGGTTACAATCTACTTTGTGCATGACATGAGTAATTATTCCATCAATTGTTTACAGACAGATCGTTTCACTTTTAATTGAATATATCACAATTCCAGTGGGTCAGAAGTTTACATACACTAAGTTATCTGTGCCTTTAAGCAGCTTGGAGAATTCCAGAAAATTATGTCAAATCTTTAGACAATTAGCCAATTATCTTCTGATAGGAGGTGTACTGAACTGGAGGTGTACCTGTGGATGTATTTTACCTTCAAACTCAGTACCTCTTTGCATGACATCATGGGAAAATCAAAAGAAATCAGCCAAGACCTCAGAAAAATACATTGTGGACCTCCACAAGTCTGTTCATCCTTGGGAGCAATTTCCACACACCTGAAGGTACCACGTTCATCTGTACAGACAATAGTACACACAAGTATAAACACCATGTGACCACACAGCCATCATACCGCTCAGGAAGGAGATGCATTCTGTCTCCTAGAGATGAACGTAGTTTGGTGTGAAAAATGCAAATCAATCCCAGAACAACAGCAAAGGACTTTGTGAAGATGCTGGAGGAAACAGGAAGACAAGTATCTATATCCACAGTAAAACAAGTCCTATATCGACATCATCTGAAAGGCTGCTCAGCAAGGAAGAACCCACTGCTCCAAAACCACCATAAAAAGCCAGACTACAGTTTGCATGTGCACATGGGGACCAAGATCTTACTTTTGGAGAAATGTCCTCTGGTCTGATGAAACAAAAATTCAACCGGCCATAATGTCCATCATTATGTTTGAAGGAAAAAGAGTGAAGATCACCATCCCAACCGTGAAGCATGGGGGTGCAGCATCATGTTGTGGGGGTGTTTTGCTGCAGGAGGGATTGGTGCACTTCACTAAATAGATGGCATCATGAGGAAGGGAAATGATGTGGATATATTGAAGCAACATCTCAAGACATCAGACAGGAAGTTAAAGCTCAGTCACAAATGGGTCTTCCAAATGGACAATGACCCCAAGCATACCTCCAAAGTTGTGGCAAAATGGCTGAAGGACAACAGAGTCAAGGTATTGGAGTGGGCATCACAAAGCGCTGACCTCAATCTGATAGAAAATCTGTGGGCAGAACTGAAAAACGTGTGCATGCAAGGAGGCCTCCAAACCTGACTCAGTTACACCAGTTCTGTCTGGAGGAATGGGACAAAATCCCAGCAACTTATTGTGAGAAGCTTGTGGAAGGATACCCATTTGACCCAAGTTAAACAATTTAAAGGCAATGCTACCAAATACTAACAAAGTGTTTGTAAACTTCTGACCCGCTGGGAATGTGATGAAAGGAATAAAAGCTGAAATAAATAATTCTCTCTGCTATTATTCTGACATTTCACATTCTTAAAATAAAGTAGTGATCCGAACCGACCTAATACAGGGAAAGTTTTCTGTGATTAAATGTCAGGAATTGTGAAAAACTGAGTTTAAATGTATTTGGGTAATGTGTATGTAAACTTCTGACTTCAACTGTATCTATTGTGTGTGTGTGTGTGTATACTGTATATATATATATATATATATATATATATATGTGTATTAGGGTTGGGAAATTTAATGTGTTCATTTCTGCGATTCGTACAAAAAATTTCACGCAATTAATGCAGTATCTGTTTAATGAACATTACATTTTATATAGCACTTTTCTGACACTACTCTTAAAGCACTTCACACAGTGATCATGGGACTCTCCTCAACCTCCAGCAGTGTGCAGCATCCACCTGGATGATGTGACAGCAGTCATAGTGCATCAGTACACTCACTACACACCAGCTATTGGTGGAGAGAGTAGAGTGATACAGCCAATTAATGGATGTGGATTATTAGGAGGCCATGATGGAGAAGGGCCAATGGGGGGAATTTAGCCAGGTCATCGGGGTTACACCCCTACTCATTATGGGAAGTGCTCTAGGATTCTTAATGACCACAGAGAGTCCAGAGCAGCCCTGATATATATATATATATATATATATATATATATGTGTAAGAAGGCCTGGTTACCCTAAAAAGATCTTGCACATTGCTGCTGCTTGCGAATATTCTTTTTAATTAGTACAACATTTCAGTCATCTGACCTTCTTGAGGTATTTCAAAGCCAAGAGTGAATCACCTGCAAATTTAAAATATAGAGTGACCAATCAAAAACAGTTACAAACAGTCATGGTAAATGACTATAAAAAAAATGGTGACAACCTAACCTTTATACCATAGAAAGTCAAACATAGAGGAATTCACCTCCTACTGGGCATTTAATAAAACACTTAAGTCGAGCAGACATTGGCAGAAATAAAACAAATTACTCAAATATAATCCCATCCAAAATAATAAAATATAAGATATAATCTCATGCATAGAACATTAAAACTTACTATACATTTACAAAAACTTTTGTTTACAAAACATAAAGTGAACCGCAACTGTATAATTCATATGTGTGCAGTGTGTGGGATCTTTTTCTTGAATAGTAGCTTACATTTTTTTCTTCCTACACACCTGCTGATAATCTATCGGATGTGCAGTTTTTTTTTTCTTCTTTTTTGTATTTACACATAAAGCAAGTTCCCAGGTCACATTCTGTTCAACTAAAAGACAACCATCATTCTTCAGATTACAAACACACACATTTCTTTCCTATAGAATAGCGTGCACTGATGAAATATTTCAAATAAGACCAGGAACATGTACTAAGAGAGTAAATAGTGTCGAATTTGATGTCATGTTAACTTTAATACATTTCAGCTTGTGTCTGAATGTTTGTTTGTAGCTCATAATAATGTCAAACAAATGGCTGTGTGTGTTTCAGATGGAGGTGGTGTTGATAGCGCTGGATCAGTGTGGATCATCTAATGACAGAAGGCTTGCATTGATTGATAAGAATCGTGACCTCTACTTGACCTCTGTGAGGAAGCTGGGTCGAGCTGACAGTGTTTATAAGATCGGTGAGAATCCCTGTGATGGGCTGTCACCGATAAACACACTCAATACTGTGTGAAGCAGTCAGACACATTAGTGTGATATTCATGATCACACAGTGTGAATGTGAGTGAATTCTGATTCATATGTATGAGTTGTGTTTAATCATTAGTAATCGTTCCTCAGGTACGATGGTCCACACGTTGGCCTGGAATGACTCTGCTAACATCCTGTGTGGTGTTCAGGATCATCAGTTGACTGTGTGGTATCACCCCAGTGTGGTGTTTGTAGACAAAGACCTGCTGCCCAAAACTATCTGCAACAAAGACAGCAGGTACACACTTGTTTTCATGTACAAATGCGACAGCTCTAATTGATGTGAATAATCTTTCAAGAAGAAGCACAGACTAGCACACTGTCAGTCTAAAGTCGACTAATTGCTTAACATGTGATTTATAAAACGCTGTCTGTGGGAAACACAACAGGTGTGGAGGCTGATGGCTCTGCACTGAAAGAGTGAAGTGGCTCAGATGTATGCTACTTTGATAAAGATGACAGAAATGATACGGTAATCTGCAATATATGTAAAGCGGCCTTCAAATATAACAGAAATATTAAAGTTGGCTCCACACTAGCAGACTCAGAAGAACTCAATTTGGGTGGGGGGTGTCACACTTAGTGACTGTTTTTGCTGATTATTCCCTCCTAGTCAGTGAGCCTGTCACACTTACCGAATAAAAACATAGAGACGGTGTCACACTTAACGGACTGACTTTGACTTTTCTAATTGCTTCACTGTCATGGCCCATTTTAACAGCCAATCAATCTGAAGCATTTGAATACACATTTATTTTTCAATATTACTCCCCAGAGTCTGCAGCATCTGCTATGATTGGTTGTTTGTTAAAGACATGTCATATTGAGAACGCATAGCAAAAATAAATTGCATCCTTGTCTAGTACACATTTATTGTCAAATTATGCAAAGAGCTGGGCAACAAGCATAAGTCATTTGTTAGAAAGTGAACTATTTAAGAGTATATTAAAGCACCATGAACTAAAATAACACAAAAGTACAAACTTGTATGATATGCATTAGGGCTGGACGATTAATCGAAAAGTAATCAAAACCGAAATTCAGAACCTCTAACCGACGTAATTTTCCAATGTCTGTTATTTCGGGTTTTTTAATCCGGTTACTAATTTCCCCTTAAAAACATACTAGCGCATGTGGTTACATGACTCCGCCCCGTCCAGTCAGCGGCAAGGAAGCAACATGGAGGCGAACTCAAACACAGAGTCAACTGAGCAACAGGAGTGGGTTGTACAAAAAAAAAAAAAAAAACACAGTGTCTGTCGTTTGGACACATTTTGGCATCAGTCAAATGTAAACACTGCAGAAAAACCATTTCACGACCAGAGGTAATACCACCAATCTGTTTCAACACTTGGAGCACAATCACGTTACCGAATATGAACAGTACATGGCTCAAAAAAAGAGAGAGACTGACAAGCACCCAGTAACTAGTGCCTCCACAAAGCAAGCAATATGAAAGCAATATGAAAAGAATACAAGATGGAAAGAAATAACTGACGCCATTTGTTACTACGTCGCGAAGAATATGGCTCCCATAGCTACAGTGAAGCGCAGTGGGTTTATACACCTCGTTAAAACTCTCGACAGAAGATACACTGTGATCCATCACGACCATATTTTTCCAAACTCCGCTGCTTGAGATCCAGCCTAAAACCTGAAAAGGTAAACATGCTAGTGTTTCGTAGTAAGAACCTAGAGTAAGTACTTGCATAGAGTGACAGTACAAGAACACTGAAAGGAAGATCACATGCAACAGCGATCATGAGTCAGATTCAAATCTATAACGCTATGAGCACACAGCCTGCTAATCCATTAGAGGTGCCATGTCCAAGCCCTGCTCTTGCTCGTAATCAGCAGTGTTCTATTAACATTTTTGCACATGGCATTATTTCAAATATTTGTTTACAGGAGATGCAAGTTATTTTCTACTTTACACATGACAATATTTAAAATAATTTATTTTCTTTGCAAAAAAAGCAAGTTATTTATTTTCTACTTTTTAGGAATCTTGCTTTTTACACAAACTGAAATGTGACTTTTTTTCATTTGACGTTTTCATTTCAAGCAATGTGTGCTTTGATTTCAGTTATTCGAAATGTTCAATAAATATCCATAAATAGTTTCAATTATTTTAAAATCACAAAGATAAGAAATGCACTCTTTCATTTGAAAAAAATATCCCACCTTTAATAGTTGAGCATATTTACAGTACAATCCTTGTCAGTGAACTATGAGGGCAAAAAAACAAAACAAAATAATCGTTCATTAATCGCAATCGAGGTAAAATGCTCAATTAATCGAGATTTTGATTTTAGGTCATATCGTCCAGCTCTAGTATGCATATTTATACATAATGTTATATAAATGTAGAATACAATATATAATCTAAAGCTGTATACAAATATAAAGCTTATGTTTACGTTATGTAAAATATAAGACCCAAGTATTGAATGTAAAAGGTTTTAAACATTTATTGTCAAGTTGTGCAAAGATCTGGGTAGCAGAATTAAAAGCAGTACTTTTAATAGTCTATCATGAAATTACATTATATATGTCATGCAAACATTCTTGTTGACTCCAAAGAGCAATAAGCTTCTCATCTAAATACAGGTTCAGCAGCTTTTGCAAGGTTATATTTTATAATGGACCAAAATTGGGAAATTTACATTGTGGTTGTTTTTATCCGTCTTTTCTGCCGCTATACAAGGAAGGGATTTTGAAGATGGAGTAACTTTTCCTTGTGAAAATGCATGCTTGTTTATTTATTCAAATAGGCTTGTCGTAGAACACATCCACATACAGCTTTCAGTGAGTAAAGAAATGCATCCAATAAAAATAGACTATTTTGGCTCATTTTAGTGCAAGAAATAAAGATGGTGAGAGAATCTGAGTGCGATTAAAACATTCGCATCAGCTTGACATCTTGTCCGTTCTTCAATAAAAGAAGAAACTCATTGGTTACTTGACGAGAACACAAGACCCCGTCTCAGTGACAGAATGTTTTTTTCTAGCAAGTCTGATGTACTTTTTCAGTCTTTGAACCCATTAACTCAGCAGGGAGCCCCAACCATCAAGTGATTTAAACCTCCCACTGAGAGACACTATTGCGTGCTCTGTCTCCCTCTTCCTGGCCGTTGATTATGTTACTGAATCTTGTGACTGAATACTATTGGAAAATTCAGCTAGTGAGACGCTGCCTTAAGGCACCCGCTGGTGCTAGCTTATGATTTTCAATATGATCAGCACAACTTTGTGTGTTGGGACATCTAACCTAGTGCTGTTAGTTCCTTAAAGTACATGATTTTGCAACAGTTAGTAAAGCACTTCAATTGGGGTAGCTCAGCGAGTAAAGATGCTGACTACCAACCCTGAAGTCGCGAGTTTGAATCTAGGGCGTGGTAAGTGACTCCAGTCAGGTCTCCTAAGCAACCAAATTTTTCCGGTTGCTAGGGAAGGTAGAATCACGTGGGGTAACCTTCTTGTGGTCGCTATAATGTGGTTTTCTCTCTCGGTGGGGCACGTGGTGTGTTGTGCGTGGATGCTGCGTAGAATAGCGTGAAGCCTCGTGATAAGATGCGCGGATTCTCTGCCACCCGGATTGTGGCAAGTCACTATGCCACCACGAGAACCTTGAACGCTTTGGGAGTTGGGCATTCCAAATTGGGGAGAAAAAAAGCACTTCAAGTTGGAGTGTGACAGCATGACGAAATGCACCCCCTTTTGATCTAACTGCAAGCTAGATCCCGTGTCTGCCCGAAACTGTCTGAACAAGCAGCTGCAGCTAGTCCAGGCTAAGCTAAATATATTCAGACATTCATGTTCACTTTTAGCTACGTTACAGCTCGATGTACAGAATGTATGCATATTGTGGCATATTAACATGATGTCTGTTTATGGATGTTTATTCCATCCGATCCTTTCAAAACAACGCTCTTTGATCATTATTTTTTTCCCACGTGTGTTAAATCACTACACGCATTTCCATACCAACCTATAGGACCCCAATTACAGTCTAACAGGCCATCTAATGCCTGACCACATCTAGCTATATTACTTTCATTTATTTTTTACATATAACTAGCCATAGCTAAACATTGTTACATTGTTGCAAACATACTTCTATCTATTGTGTACTGTAGGATTGTACAAATAGAGGAGTGGGATTTCTGTGTTGGGGTAGTGGAGTGAAATGACATCACATCTAGTCAAATTTGACTAGAATAACAGGCCCAAGTAGTCGACTATTAAAAATCAGTAGTTGTGCAACCCCTAATACACAGTCACATCATTGGTGAGCCATACATACATAGAAGCTCCATTCCATCACATATACATACATAAACCTGAACATTTAATGCAACTTCTATTAGTTTCCTTAAAAAATTTAAATCCTCTTGTTTCTTTGAATTTTTAAGTATGAAAATGTTATTTAAACTTTCAGAAATCAAAAGTTCCTTTCAAGTCCAAAAAAAGCATTTATTGAATCTAAACTTTACCAACATTACAAGTGGAACTCATGTGGAATTAATTATATACCCCCTTTAAAGAGACATTCTGTAATTGCTGCAACTATCAAGACATTAGTGCAGGTGTAAGAACATACACGATCAGCCACAACATTAAAACCACCTGCCTAATATCGTGTAGGTCCCCCTCGTGTTGCCAAAACATCTCTGACCCGTTGATGCATGGACTCCACAAGACCTCTGAAGGTTTCCTGTGGTGTCTGGCTCAAGACTTTAGCAGCAGATCAACTTAAGTCCTGTAAGTTGTGAGGTTGGGCCTCCATGGATCGGACTTGTTGGTCCAGCATATCCCATAGATTCTCAGTCAGATTGAGATCTGGGGAACTTGGAGGCCATGTCAACACCTTTTAAATCTGTCATGTTCCTCAAATCATTCCTGAACAATATTTGCAGTGTGGCAGGGTGCATTATCCTGCTGAAAGAAGCCATTGCCATCAGGAAATACCATTGCCATGAAAGGGTGTATGTGGTCTGCAACAATCATTAGGTAGGTGGTAAGTGTCAGAGTAACATCCACATGAATGACAGGACCCAAGGTTTTCCAGCAGAACATTGCCCAGATCATAACACTGCCTCCGCCGGCCTGCCTTCTTCCCATTGTGCATCCTACTGCCATCGCTTCCCCAGGTAAATGACGCACACGCACTCGTCTGTCCACATGATCTAAAAGAAAATGTGATTCATTAGACCAGGCCACCTTCTTCCATTGCTCCATGGTCCAGTTCTGAATATGGTTGCAGCGGTATAACGGTTTCCCGGTATTCCACGGTTTGAAAATTGACGGTTATCATACCATGTACATTTGCTTATCTACGGTATTGAGGAAAAAATGCAACCAGACGGAGAATCTCACATGCGCGTGCGCATCTCCCTTATTGCTTGTCTGCCTGTCAGACTCATCAACTTGCGTCACACACACACACAAATGCAGCGGAGAAAATGTCAGAGAGAAGTGAGGCGAGGGGGTCTGACATGAGTGTGTGTGTGAGTTAAAGCAGTGTTTCTCAACTGGTCTAGTTGGACTGGGTCACGGACAGCAGGGAAAGAACAATGCCATGGTTCTCCCATTGAAGATATTTCAGCGGCCGCCCAAGTGATCGCCTATTTAGTACTGCTGAGGCAGATTTAATGATAATCTCGCAAACAGCTAAAGCAGACATGGGCAACATACGATCCGCGGTCCGGATCAGGCCCTCCACATGGTTTAATGTGGCCCGCGGCTCATTTATCGTAAAAGCATTTTTATTTTTCATTGGATATTTCAGTTGATTTGCATTGGGACCTAACGCGTCTCTTCAAGTGTTTAACATGCTCAGGGTTGCCAGATAAGAGACGCAACACCCCCGGTTTGAGATTTATACTTGCGCAATTTGGAAATATTCCGCCTAATGTTATACTTGTGCAATCTGGCAACCATACACGCCAGTGCGCTATTTCTATCTGGCTTTCCCCTTTGAACAAATTTAGCGATCTGTAGTGCAATATTCTGCTCATGGAAAGTGTTATACGGCTACTCTGTGTCCATTCTTGAGGCTGCTTGTGATGTTTGGTGCTACTTTGCAGGTAAACCTTCTCAGTGATTAAATTAAATGAGCAGATCTCGGCATCATTGACATGCGAGCAAAAGCAAGCCAGAATATGTAAATTTATGTTTTATTTGTGCAGTTGAGAAATGTTGAAGTTCCTTCACACCTGTATGTTAATCTAACTCTAGTAATCATTTATCATAGTCATGTAGCCAGTGTTATTCTGTTGCATGTCCTTGTACTGGAAAACCATGAATAAAACTATGCAACATAAAAGGAAATGCATTAAAGACAGGTTACGTATAATCTATGGCAGGTCGACACTTGATTTCTAATGTAAAATCTGTCCTGAAGCAAAACCAGTTGAGAAACACCGAGTTAAAGGTACAGACAGGATCCGTCTACAGTATATGTTAATTATTAATAATCATAGTTCATTACTGTAAAAGATCACACAGCTGGTGTTATTTTTCATTTAGTAGTTCATTTAACATATTATAGTTACATTTTTATCATGTTTATAATTCGATTTATTATTATAATTCTGTTAGCTTATTTTTTCTATTATTATTTTCCAAAGGGAGACTTTTTTACACATACTTCAATAAAATAAATGGTTTCAAGTTTCAATTATAATAAAGTGTTTGTTCAAAAATAAATAAATAAATAAATAACCCTTCTGTTTTCACTGATAATAGTGAAATAGTGATCTCTCCGCGATCCACACACAACTTACCACATGCCCCATTGAGCGAGAACTTCTAATCATGACCACAAGGAGGTTACCCCATGTGACTCTACCCTCCCTAGCAACCAGGCCAATTTGGTTGCTTAGGAGACCTGACTGGAGTCACTCAGCATGCCCTGGATTCGAACTCGTGACTCCAGGGGTGGTAGTCAGCATCAAAACTCGCGGAGGTACCCAGGCCCCCATCATAGCCAGCAATTTGTGCTGCAGTAGCTGTTCTGTGGGATCGAACCAGCTGGGTTAACCTTCGCTCCCCATGCGCATCAGTGAGCCTTGGGCACCCATGACCCTGTTGTTGGTTCACTGGTCCTCCTTCCTTGAACCACTTTTGGTAGCTACTAACAATTGCATACTGGGAACATCCCACAAGACCTGCCATTTTGGAGGTGCTCTGACCCAGTCATCTAGCCATCATAATTTGGCCCTTGTCAAAGTCGCTCAGATCCTAATGCTTGCCCATTATTCCTGCTTCTAACACATTGTGGCACGGTGGAGGGCGGGACCGGCGCGTGATTACGCACGCCCGGTCCCGTATTAGGCTAATTACGCCGTCAAGAGGAATAAAGGCCAACGCAGAGCGGTAGCGAGAGAGAGAGGAGAGAGAGATTAATAAAAATAATTTAAAAAAAAACACCTAACTTACCGGTTCTCTGATACGCCGTAGCTCGTTCCTCAGCCACTCCTCCACCCTCTACCGAACGGCAGCCGCGCCTCTCCAGGCGGATTCGAGGCAGTCCTCAGCCCCTGGCGGACAGAACGCCCCGCCGCGTTCTCGGGGAGCCGAAGGGGACTCCCCCGCCCCTGGCAGCGGTTCTCCCGCTCCAGGCGGTCGGTCTCGATCCCCTCCCCGCTCGCGGACGGCGGTCTTCCCTCGACCCCTCCGCGTTTCAGCGGCTGGTAGGGGCATCCTCCGCCCCTGGCAGCGGCCCTGACCGCTCCAGGCGGTCGGCTATAGGAGCCCCTTCTCCCCTCGCGGTCGGCGGCCATTCCTCTGCGTCCAGGCGGCTGGGCTCCTCGTCCCCCGGCAGATGGCCGCGGCTGCTTCTTTGGGGTAGTGGCGAGAACTCCGCTACGGCGCATCCCTCTTCCTTCCCGGGTTTCGGCACCAATGTAAAGAAGATCATAATTCATGGGCAAGGAAGAGGCGAGAAACCGGCTTAACATATAACTTAAAGGTTTAATGGTAAACTCAAAAGACAAACACATAATAAGACGGACGTCCGTAATTGAGCTCTCTCTCGAACGCCGTCTGCGAGTGGCCTTTATTCCTCTTGACGGCGTAATTAGCCTAATACGGGACCGGGCGTGCGTAATCACGCGCCGGTCCCGCCCTCCACTGTGCCACACACATGAAATTCAAGAACTGACTGTTTACGTGCTGCCTAATATATCCCACCTCTTGACAGGTGCCATTGTAACAAGACAATAAAAGTTATTCACTTCACCTGTCAGTGGTTTTAGTGTTGTGGCTGATCAGTGTATATCTTAAAATTAAGTCATTAAAAATGAACACAGTTAATTGTGCCTCCTAGCCTTGTGCAAATTCCTTAAGAAATTCTCCATTTCAAACTTGAAATACCTCTTTCATGTTTTTGAGGCTCTCAGTCACTAGGGGGCAGTCAGTGCAACTCCAGCTGTATAGGCAACAAACCGACAGAATGCAGTAGAATGCAGGAGTGTTGAAACATGTTTTTTTTAAAAGTTTCAAAATAGAGGTAGACTGATATATTGGTGTTACTGATTAATCAGTGCCGATAGTTGCTTTGTGGAATTATTGTTATTTGCAAAAATCTACCAATAGTTGTCTATATATTATTTTTATTACTATTAAAGTCAAGTAAAATTTATATGTATAGCACTTTTCACAAAAGCCGTTGTTTCGAAGCAGCTGTACATTTATGCTATAACGGGAAATTAATTAATATAATGCCAATATTAGTTAATTATGTTTAGAAATGTGGTTGGGGTGGGGTGTGTGGACAAGCTGGGGGAGAATGATCGCAATCAGCCGGGAGAGGGATAAGGTGGAACCAGAGCTGCAGTTCGAGTGAGAGAGAGAGTGAGAGAGATGCATGAAGCCTGTCTGTGTGTGTGTGTGTCTTCATGTTTATACCTAGTTGGCTGAAAAGAAGTGCATGTTTTTGTTTTGTTATACACTGAAATGTTTTTATTAAATGTATGGCATGGATTGTTCACCCAGTCCCCGCTTCCTCTCTGCCCATCATGTGAATCCGTTACATTGGTGCCGAAACCCAGGAAGGAGGAGGGATGCGCTGTTGTGCACTCCTCGTCGCTTCTGTCTACCGTGAAGCAGAGAAGTCGCTGCTGTCCACCAGGGAATGGAGGAGTCATTGCATCCGCCAGGGGAGGTGCTGGTGTCATCTGCCAGGGGGGCGGAGGAGTGGCTGAGGACCAGGCGACAGCCTGGAAGGGTGGTGGAGGAGTTTGACGAAGAGGAGGGCATGGTCGGGCCGTGAGGACGCACGCCTAGCACTGAATTGTCATAATCAGCCGTTAGGGGGATAAGGACGAGCCGGAGATGCTACAGAGAGAGAGAGATGCACAAAACTCCACCACTAGAGAGAGAGATGCCAATGTGGAAGCATGGACCGGGTGAACAATCCATGTCAGACAGTTAATAAACACTTTTCAGCGTATAACAAAGAAAAACACACACTGCTTTTCAGCCAGCAACGTATGCTACCCACGAAAATGGTACAGAGCAGGTGGTGCAGCTATAAATGCCTAAAGAACTGAGATCTGGGAATTCTAAAATGCTGAACCATATTTTCAAAATATCTCAACTCTCCACTCTCATTTATGTCACCGAGTGTATTAACCTCCCTCACAATCCACTCTGACCAGCAGAAAGGGGACTTATTAATACGTAATTTTGGATTCAGCCATATGCTCGAAGCAACATTTAAATAAATGTCTGAATTAAACACACTGGACATTTTTGTCCATACTGCGTGCAAATGCGAGATACCGGGGTGTGACTTAACTTCTCCGGTTAGTTTAATAGGCTTTGCAGTGGCAAAATAGGGGTAAGTACTTCCTCTTCAATACAAAACCAGGGAGGGGCTCTCTCAGGTGGAAGTGACCAATGAGCCAAATATCTGAGACTGAATGCATAATAAAAAAAAATCTTGGTTAGACCTAGCCCACCTTTGTCAGTCGGCCTGTGTAATTTATAGAAATGTAATCTGGGATGCTTCACATTCTAAATGAAGCACTTCGCTATACTATCAAATTTCTTGAAATAAGAGAGGGGGACATCTACAGGGAGAGACTGCAGCAGGTAGTTGAAGTTTGGAATACAGTTCATTTTAATAGGATTATCCTTCCCAATCATAGATAAATGTAATGAAGCACACCTGCCCGCATCGCTCGAAAAACTTTTTATTAAGGGGTCAAAATTAACTCTTAACTAAATCACGCAAATTTGCTGGGAATAAAATGCCCAAATACTGGAAGATCTGAAAAGCTGTTACTGGGCAGTATGCTGTCAGAGCCAAAGCTTTGGATTTAGACCAATTGAGAATTTAGAAAAGGAAATAATAATTCTGTGGATGCAAGGCAAATATCTAGTGGGGTCGGAGACGAATAATTAAATATCATCTGCGTAAAGCAAAAGCTTATGCGCCACACCTCCCTCCACCACCCCTGGAAAATCATCCTCCTTTCTTATCACAGCTGGTAATGGCTCCAGGGCAAGACAGAACAATAATGGGGAAAAGAGGGCTACCTTGTTGGGTGCCCCTATACAGAGAAAAATTATCTGAAATTAATCCTTTTGTTTGTACTGTCGCTAACAGGTGTCAATAAAGTAACTTAATCCATCCAATAAAAGTACTCCTAAACATATACCCATATATTTCCAAAATCTTAAAAATATAATCCCATTCTAACATATCAAACGCCTTTCGGCGTCAAGTGAGATGGTAGCGACCAGAGTCTGATCATTCGCCACTGACCACATGATATTGATGAAATGCTAATGTTATCAGACGAGCTGCGGCCCCGAATAAACCCCACCTGATATATATGTATAAGAGATGTCATAACTTAATCGCTTAGCCAAAAATGTTCACAATATTTTAACGTCTATCTGAATCAGGGAAATTGTACGGTAACTCTTTTTAAGACTCAGACTGATCCGAGCTTGTGTCATGGTTGGCGGACCTCTTGTACTGCGAATAACAGTGGATCGAACCATTTGTCCCAATTTCTAGCATCCTCGTGCACAAACTTACGAATCATATTTTTTAAGGGTTTTATTAAATCGCTCCACCACGCCATCTGTTTGTGGATGGTAAAAACTGGTGCGAATCGACTTAATACCCAGCAATTCATAAAGATCGCTGAGTGTCCATGACATAAATTTTGTGCCTTGCTGAGATGTTGCATAGAGGCACTGCTTCCAAATATTGCGTTGCATAGTCCACCAGGACAAATACATAGTGATATCTGCATACTGACCGCTCTAATGGCCCAACAAGGTCCATGCCAATTCTTTTGAAGGGGACCTCGATCAGTGGAAGAGGGCACAATGGTGCTCTTGGGGTGGCCGGTGGATTCACCAGCTGACATTCATGGCATCCCATACACCACCTGCAAACATCGACGCCAATGCCCGGCCAGTAAAAACAGGCTATAAGTCGGTTCAGTGTTTTCATCTCCCCGAAGTGACACGCCATCGGATTATAATGAGCTGTCTGGAACAACATTTCCCAGCAGCTCAATGGTATTAAGAGCTGGGTTGTATCTTCCTTTGTTTGAGCATCCTGCATCACACTATCCAAAAGCTCCTTTATTATTGCAAAATATGGAAATGAAAGCGTGATGTTCGGCTGGAGTTGTTGACCATCAATAACTTTTACTTTGTCGAGGGCGTGCCTAAGAGTTTCGTCTCTTGACTGCTCCAGACAAAAATCCCCTTCGGGAAATCCCCTGAATCCCCCCCAGTCACCCTTACGTGGAGCTAATGAGAACGGCCCTGGCTCCTCCTCCCCTGCCAAAGCATCGCACCTCTCACAGCATTCTTTCAGGACCCATCTGCACACATTCCCTTTAAAACATTTTTGAATTCAGGCTATTTAATTCCCAGAATCAGCAAGTGTGTGAGGCGGGAGCTAACCGTGGCCTCCACTCTATGCTTTGTTCCCTGATATATAATAACAAGGCTCACTACCGGGTAGTTGTGAATATCCCTGTGCACACACTTCACCCCTCACTCTTAAACCAAGCATTGGTGGATAGTGGTTTGGTTACAACCTGTGTTCGGTATCCTGTACACTCCGGCCTGATCGGTGGCAGTCTGTGGAGTGTCAGGGATCCAGACTACAGTCCCCAGCTCCATCACAGGGCATTGATCCCGGCAGTGCCCCAGATTCCCGCATCTCCAGCAGGCTGGCCCAGATGCTACGCCCGCACCCGAGTTAACGGGCACATCCACCTGAGAGGGAGAGTGGTGGGGCAGTGCATTTGCCGGGGGAACAAACCCTGTGAACGGGAAGCCGCCTTCAGCAGTGGGACTGTGGAGAGAAAGAATAGTGAGAGGGGGGAGGGAGAAGAGAATGGGGAAAGCATAGAGGGAGGGGAGAGAGAGTAGGAGGGTTCTTCCGCCCTCGGGTACTCCACCATATGGTCCTCTGCCAATTGGACAGCTTCCTCCAGCAATGCCGGTGACACTGGACCCATTCCATTGGGTAGTCAATGGATTAGCTGCTCCAGCACCACCTGGACGATCACTCCGTTGGTGTCCCACATCAGCAGCCATTTCTGGAGGGGTCTTGGAGTTGTGAAGTTGAAAGTGTTGCCAGTGGCTAATAACAGACATTTTTTGGTCACATAATGTGAAATTTACTCGCTTATGCGAGTGACTTGCAATGTAGAGGGCTGGCTAACGTTACTTACCTCAAAAATATGTCATCCTCCTCAACCAAATAACGTTAGACGAATCCAGGAATACTCCAGTGCAGATATCGCATTTAAATTTATAAAAGCGGAAAAAAAATGTGCGTGAAAAAATGGGAGTGATTAAATATTAAACACTGAAAATGGAAAGATAAGCAATGCTAAGCAGGCTAGAAGGCTACAAACAGGAGTACTAGCAGCAACAGGAACAGGAAACAGCATCACCAACAGCCGTTATTATTATTCCTTTATGTTTCTCTGTTGCCAGCACTGGAGTGAACGACTTGGTTTTACAGTATAACAGCAGCCCCTAGAGGTGAAATAAATAAAATAATGTGGGAATTTGAAAACAAATCTTTCAATATTGACAATATTCATCTATATTCTTATCCTTATTTCAGTGCAGATTTTGACTATGGAAACGTACTCTGTCAACACAAACATCGTGTCTCAAACTTCATATCTAGTGAATATTAATAAACTCATTCCTCATTAAACTTCATCGGATGAAATATATATATATATATATATATATATATATATATATATATATATATATATATACACTACCGTTCAAAAGTTTGGGGTCACTTACTCATTCTTTATTTATTTATTTATTTCACATTTTAGAATAATAGTAGTCAGCAAAACTATGGAATAATAGAAATGGAAATATGGGAATTATTTTGTGACCAAAAAATCCAAAATAAATCCAAAACTATGTAATATTTTAGCATCTTCAAAGTAGTCACCCTTTGCCTAGATTTTGCAGACATGTACTCGTGACATTTTCTCAACCAACTTCTTGAGGAATCACCCCGGGATGCTTTTTAAACAGTATTGAAGGAGTTCCCATCTATGTTGGGCACTTATTGGCTTCTTTTCTTCATATTTTGATCCAAGTCATCCAATTTAAAAAACTTTTTTTTTTTTTAGGAAATTTTAGATTTGTAATTAAATAAATGTATATGTTTTGGCAGAATAATATTTTGTCTACAAAGTTAATTTCAAACTTTTAAGCATACACCTTCAGATCAAAAGATTTTTAAGATCATGAGAAACATTTCAGACAAGTGACCCCAAACTTTTGAACGGTAGTGTATATGTGTGTGTATGTTGTGTGTGTGTTAATGTATGTTGCAGTGAGTTGAGTGGCTCTCCTCAGATCATGAGTTATGTGGGCAGTCAGGTGACTGTGAGACGGGTGGACGGATCTCTAGTGTGCAGCGCGGTGTCTCAGTACCCCACATTACTGCACGAGTACAGCAGCAGCGCTCGCTGGGAGGACGCGCTCCGTCTCTGTCGCTTTGCCAAGGTCAGTCTAGCACCAACATCTCTGTTATACTCTCATTACTGATACACTTATGTCTGTCTGTCTCATCTCAAGGTTAGTATTATTCAAATCAGTTTTTATTTTATATTGTTTTCAAATTTGCTATAAATTTCAGTTTAGTTGTAGTTAGTTTCATTAATGATTTTGTTTGTTTTAGTTTACTTTTTATTTTATAAGCACATTTCTATTTCGTTTTTATTTATTTTAGTTTTTAGTAATTATAGTTTTGCGAGTTAACAGAACACTTCCAGAGTGTAAACCAAAGCTAGATATTTGAATTTAATTTAATTGGCAAACTTACACAATACATTTAAAGCAAAATGAAACATTATTTGCACAATTTATTTAGGGTGTGTTCACACTTGTAGTTCGGTTCTCTTTGTCCTCTTGGTCCAGACCAAAAAAGAAAATGAAACATTTAGTCCTGGTTCGCTTAGCGTTCACACTGGCATTTTTAACACCGAACCAAAAGATACAAAACAAAAGGCATCTGGAAAAATTCACAACCTGATTGGACTGCTTTTATGACGTATATTTTGCCAATGACAGAACTTGCAGAACATCCAAAACAATGCTGACTGCTGGGCGAAATGCGCCCGTTGGATTTATATATGTCTATATGGTGGTATTTTTACCAGCTGAGAACAAACGTAGAGCTAATAAAATTTATAAAGGAGTCAAAAAAGCACCAGGAATTCCTCCGTTGTACACACAAACGAAAATATGCTGCAAGGACGGCTGGCGGCAGTTCCGACACCTGTCCCGAACTATATTGGGCAACAAAGCTCCTATGATGAGAAGAACCAGGTATGCTTGAGGTCAGTATTAGGCAAATTACTTTCTGTTTTTGGTCCGTTTAGACATCTTTGGTTCATGTTGTGTTCATATATCAATCGAACCATACCAGAGTTAGTTTGGAAGCAGACCGAGACCCACTATTCAGGCGGTCTCAGTCTGCTTGTTTGGTGCACACTAAGGTTTTGATGGCAGTGTTTCACACTTGTTCAAATGAACTGCACTAACAGAGCAATCGCATCTTTGTTTGTTTTAATCTAACCAAACCTGCCAAGTGTGAACACACCCATAGACTCAGCATACTTGTGCATAATAACAATAACGTAGTGGTTTGAGAAGCAACAATGTCTCAAAGAACCAAACAAAAGCAAATCAAAAGTATAAAAGTTAAGTGAAAATTTCTTATGAACTCAAATGTTAAACACGAAGTCTTGTTAAACTGTTGATGCTCACTGTACCGACGGCAGGCACTCTTGTTTATTTATATTTACATTTACTGCATACAATATGAAACGTGTCTCGTATAATCAGGGCTCGAAGCTAACAGAGTACATGAGCTCCTAAATGAAAAAAATGTAGGAGCACACAAAGAAATTTAGGTGCACAGTGAAAAATATAACAGAGTTTATTAACAAACAGTTTATTACATATATATTTATACTGCGTGTGTGAGTGTGCGTGTGTGTGTACTAAGGGACACACATCTGTGGAACAGCACATACCTCCAAAATCACAAATTGACCCATGCCTACTAGACGCAAAGGATATCAGTTGTCCAGCTGCTTTTATATGTTGGCCGTCTGGCATGCATAGAGGTCAGCCAGCAGTCCACGGCTGGAGTGTGATCGAACTCCTTAACAGAAGGGTCCTCCAGGTATGCCACACCATCATCACCAAAGGTGAAAAGGCTGGATGATCTCAAACCCAAACGTGTGTGTTGTGTGTGAGGTGCGTTATGTAGTTGTTGTGGCAGTGTAAATACACTTGTTTGCAATTTTCATTTGCTATGTCATTTCAATTTAATTTTGCTTGCATTTTTTTCCAAAAGTATAAACAATAATTTTATAGAATTGGGCTGTATGTTAGTGTTCCACTGAAGCTTTTCTCCTAGTATTGTGTATTTTTTTAAATTTAAAACATCTTTGTGCATAGAAATGATATTTAGCCCTTCTGTCACTCACTCGACATGTGTCGATGTAGTGACACTAGGGGTCTCTCTTAAGAGCCTCGGTTGCCTCTGAACTTGAGAAAAAGCCAATGAAAATTGGCGAACAGAATTTGCATGTCCCTCCCCCGGATATACGGGTATAAAAGTAGGGAATCGAGCATCTGTTTAGTCAGATGTTTTCATTGGAGCTGAGCGGTTGTGTGTTCAGCAATTTGGTGTTCCCTCTAATGTTCAATCACCTCTACAGAGCTTTTGCTGTTGGATCTATGGCACGTTGCCAGCGGCTTTTCTCTTCTCTGCACGCCAGTGCAGTCTATGCCCTGGGTGCTTCAACAGTGCTTCTAAAAGAGCAAACACCCTATAAAAGAGCATATTTTCTCTAAAAGAGTAGCACATTGGCATTGAACATCTTTTTAAAGACGCGTCTTTTTGAAGATGCCCTTCCACCTTTGTGTAGTTCCACTCCAGCCGCCGGCGGTTCAGCGGGCACGGTTTCGCCGGGTAAATCCCCACGAACCACCCACCCCCGCCACGCTCGTTTGCTCCTGTCCAGGTCCGACATGAGACTGGCTCACCCCATGTCCTGTCTGATGTCTCCTTCAGACCCCTCGAGCTGGATGATGACGTCACCGCTGCATCGGAGAGCATCCGATGTGGAGGACTCGTCTGAGCTACCACCTTCGGGTCTTCCCACCAAATCTGAGGCCGATGGGCAGCTGGCCGATATGCTTGCCCGGGCCGTCGTGAGCATGGGGCCCTCCATCCTCCCCTCAGCCCTCACGGCTAGACGATTGGTTCCTCGGGTCAGAGCACCCCCAGTCCCTTTCTTCCAGGAAGTGCATGTCGAGCTGACGAAGTCGTGGAGGGCACCTTTTACTGCCCGAAACCGACCTCCTTGCTCGTCCGCTCTCAAAGGCGGGGCCGCCCACGGGTACAAGGAGGTCAAATTGGACAAAGTGGTTGTGGTACACCTGTGCCCGCAAAATGCGGCTACCTGGCGGAATCGCCAAGGCCTGTAGGATGATGGTAGACTCGCAGAGACATATTCTAACATGCATTCAGCATAAAGATTGGTTCACAGTGGTAGACCTGAAGGACTTCCACATCTCGATCTTGGACACAGTCCCTTTCTACAGTTCGCGTTCGAGGGCCGAGTGTATCAGTACAAGGTCCTTCCCTTCGGCTTGTCCTTGTCCCCTCGTGCCTTCATAAAGGTTGCAGAGGCAGCATTTGCTCCGCATACTCAGTTAACTCGATGACTGTCTAATTCTAGCTCACTCTCGAGAATTACTGTGTGCCACACAGGGACCAGGTGCTCAGGCACCTCAGCCGTTTAGGGCTTCGTGTCAACTGGGAAAAGAGCAAGCTCTCCCCAGATCAGAGCATCTCTTTTCTCGGCATGGAGTTAGACTCAGTCTCAATAATAGCTTGCCTCACGAACGAGCGCATGCAGTCAGTGCTGGATTGCCTCACCTCTTTCAAACTAGGCACCGCGGTCCCTCTAATACAGTTCCAGAGGCTCCTGGGGCATATGGCATCCTCAGCCGCGGTCGTGCCGCTCAGGTTGATGCATATGAGACCACTACAGCACTGGCTTCAGACTCGAGTCCCGAGATGAGCATGGCGCCATGGCACATACCGTGTGATCTTCACCCCTTCCTGCCGTCAGCTATTCAACCCCTGGACAGACCTCTGTTTTCTGCAGACAGGAGTCCCACTACAGCAGGTGTCTAGATGTGTCGTGGTCACCACAGATGCCTCCAAACTGGGTTGGGGCGTCACGTGCAATTGGCACACAGCCGCCGACTCCTGAACAGGAAGACGGCTATGTTGGAACATCAACTGCCTAGAGTTGCTGGCTGTATATCTTGCAAGCACGTCTTGATCCGTTCAGACAGCACCACGACTGTAGCATACATAAATCGCCAAAGAGGCGTGTGCTCTTGTCAAATGTCACAACTCGTCCACCATCTCCTCCTCTAGAGTCGACTGAGGTTGCTGCATGCCACTCATATCAACACAGCAGTGGAACACAGCAGCCTCAACACAGCAGTGGAAACGCTGTTGCGACAGGCCATGCTAAGTGAAGAGTGGAGGCTCCACCCCCAGGTGGTCCAACTGATTTGGGACCAATATGGTGAAGCACAGGTAAACCTGTTTGCTTCCCAAGAAAATTCCCACTACCCCTCTGTTACTCCCTATTGGAGGCTCCCCTATGGATAGACGTGCTGGCACACAGCTGGCCCCCAGGGCTGCGCAAATATGCTTTTCCCCCAGTGAGCCTACTTGCACAGGTGCTGTGCAAGGTCAGGGAGGATGGGGATCAAGTCATTATAGTGGCTCCTTACTGGCCCATTCAGACTTGGCTCTCGGACCTCACGCTCCTCGCTACAGCACCTCCCTGGCGGAATCCCCAGAGGAAGGACCTTCTTTCTCAGGGACAGGGCGCCCTCTGGGATCCGTGCCCAGACCTCTGGAACCTCCACGGCTGGCCCTTGCACGGGACGTGGAAGATCTAAGTGGCCTACCACCAGACACGATCAACTAAGCCAGAGCTCTCTCTACCCTGAAGTGGCGTCTTTTTGCAAACTGGTGCAGAAGACCCATAGAGGTGTGCAGGCAGGTCAGTGTTTTCATTCCTGCAGGAGAGGTTGGAGGGGCAGCTGTCCCCCTCCATCTTGAAGGTGTATGTAGCCGCTATATCAGCTCAGCACGATGCAGTGGACGGTAAGTCCTTGGGGAAGCACGACCTGATTATCAGGTTCCTTAGAGGCATCCGGAGGTTGAATCCTCAGGCCATGCCTGTTCCCCTCATGAAATCTGCGTTCTCTGTCATCGACTTATGCCTTGAGTTCGGTCCGGAAGATGCTCATGCCATCCTAAGACCCTGACCGGGTTATGTGCCCAAGGTTCCTACTACCTGGTAGTGAACTTGAGGGACCAGGTAGTGAACCTGCAAGCGCTGCCCCGGGAGGAGGCAGACCCAGCCTTATCGTTGCTGTGTCCGGTGTGTGCTCTGCGCGCCTATTTGGACCACACACGGAGCTTTAGATATTCTGAGCAGCTCTTTGTTTGCTTTGGCGGACAGTTGAAAGGGAACTATGTCTCCAAACAGAGGCTTGCCCACTGGGTCATCGATGCCATTGCATTGGCCTAACAGACCCAGGCCGCGCTCGCGTGTTGGTTCGAGCACACTCTAAGAGGAGTGTGGCATCCTCAGCCTTTCCCCTCCTCTGAGGCGAACATGTGCGCTCTTACTCCCAGTCGAGCCCACAAAATTGTGCTCCCTGGATGTCCTTCCTCCCTAGCCCTCTGGCTCGCGAATTCGGTGGAGGAATTCCCGACCAGACCCACTACGGGTACTAATTACTCTGTACTGGACTAGGTGCTCCACAGGTGCCGGTTATCACGGAAACCCCCTGTGTCATATTTTCCGCAGTACGGTCCCACTCTCAGCGGACCCGCGTCTCCCGTGGACAGTCCCCTCTGCCCCCGGTCGCTGTGTTTGTAGAGCTCCTCCCTCACCAGACAGTACCTACCACCGTGCCACTTTCATGTGTGGCTTGCAAGCCCATGTGACATATTTGCCACATTTTTAAACTCCCCAACCTGGACAGGATGTGGTCTCTGTGGGGTCGTTTCCCCTTGCCTACTCCCATGCTTGTCACGTCGATTGTTCCCCCCTCAGGGATTCCAGGAACATAAAATGTATATGACATCTTATGGGGCATTGGGGAAGGTTACATGCAGCCTGATGCAGTCTGCTCCTTTGGCACGCAAGAGCTTGCTTGCACCTGCGTCAGCAGTTCACGTAACACGGTTCAGTGTTGTGGCGTTATTGGATAGGGACCCCCAGTGTCACTACATTGACACAACATTGAGTGAGTAAGAGAAGGGGAATGTCTAGGTTACTGTCGTAACACCCGTTCCCTGATGGAGGGAACGAGACGTTGTGGCCCTCTTGCCACAACACCGTAACCAACCGCTGGCACTCCTGGAGAGTCATGTTTTTAGCATCGGATCTATATCCCGTTAAGATCAATCCATAATCATGTACAATCTTTTAAGGATGTATACTGTCATCATGATTAACACAGGCTAACAATTGGGATAAATTCTGTGACGTAAAACAACATTTTTGTGTTAATGCCAATTTTCTCGACAAAAAGTGATTTGATGTATCGACAGAGTTTATGCGCTAGAGTTAAACAGAAAAATATAATTCCGACACTTGTGCATTTTTATTGATAGTTTGCATTTCCATCATCTTTATTTTTATGTGCTAAAACTTTTCTTCTTTTTTTTCGCAAAAAATCCTTGGATTAGTTGCGCCGCGCCATCTGCTCTGTACTATTTTTGGGAGTAGCATACACCCCCCTAAAGCGGCAGATACTCTGGGAAAGATGATTACTGCTTTTGGAAAAGGTCATGAGGCATCAGTGCATTACTCCCTGCTAATTCAGAGTCTGGGGGTAGGGGCTTAATGTATATAATTTGATTATGTATTTTCTGTGATGTTTATTTAATTTGTGAATGGAATCAATAAAAATTGTTAATACCAAAAAATGGTTCACTGAATTGGTATGGTGGCAGCATTTGAAAAGATTCGTCAGCTTGGCCGTGTTTGGTAATAAATGGGACAGGAATTTGTCCTTTCTGGAAGGCTCTCATTGTCATGGATACACCCACAGCAGCGCCAGACCCCTTCACTCCAATCACTCGCTCAGCATCACCAGAGTACTAATCATCTGCACCTGTCTTCACCACCTGCCGGCACTCTGCACTCAATCACCGCACCCCTTAAATATCACACCAGTTCCCTCACTCAGTTGTCCGGTCTCGTCGGATTCCCACGACTTCCTGACTCCCACATCTGAATACCCGCTACCAACCTGATCCGAGTTCTCTTCCAAATCCAGAAACTTCCTTCAGCCCTCCCGGTCATCGATCTTCAGTCTGTCTGCTCCCCTCACTCTGTCTTCATCTGTATCGTCAACCAACCCATCCATATCAGATAAGAAGTCTCACTACTACATCAATTCTCATTACAACTCTTCAACTCAAAACATCCTGACATTATCTCCCTGCCGTGACTGTTCCTTGTGCATAAATAAACATCACTAACCATCATCCTGTGTGTCCTTCCGTTTCATGACACTCATGAGGACTATCTGGAGAGAAACAAAATAATGGTCAAATTTTGTGGATTCTGTTCTTTGTGGAATTCTTTCTTTTCTCTTTGTTTTTTTAATGTTTATGCTTATATTTTGTTAAGATTTGTGCATTGTGTAATAGTTGAGGAACAGGGTGGGGTTGGGGGGTGGAGGGAGAAATAATGGGGGTTAACGTTGATTCTGTATTTTTACTGTATATTTAGTTTTTGTATACAAGAATCAATAAAAAGTTTTATAAACAAAAAATAAAATCCAAATAAAAACATAATATAAAGTTAAAGTATTTTCTATGTGATATAATTGCCCAAGTGTTGGTTGGGACATTTCCGATCTTCTGAAAGATGTCAGAGACAGGTAACAGTTGAATTTTATTATGGAAATTTACTCACTCACTGCAGTAAATCCCTTAACGGTTTATTTTACCTATGAGAAGTGTCTAAGGGATTATATGTAACACCCTCATTCCCTCGGGTCAGGGGAAATCACACTTTTAAGCGTTATACATAACGGAAACACTTAAGGGGTTTTAGGCAAATGGGCACTGTCATTTAAGCACTTCTATGTTACCTTTCATGACTTTTTTTCTGAATATTTACTTAAATACTTGATACTTCTGTTACAAACTTCAAGCACTGTTTTTTTCATTGCTGTCTTTGATCTATTCATTGTAATTTGTGTCGTTGTTCATACTTTGTTATAAACTGTTTACTCGTCTTGAATAATTACTTGAGAACAATGCTTACTCAAATTAGTATTTTGTTGTGGTCTCGAATTTGGTACTGAGAATTGTAAAATTGCTCTGTAAGCAAAATGGACATTTGAACTGAAATAGATCTAAATGAATGGGAATACAATCGAATTGGAATTTAATCAAATCGAGAGCTTGTGAATCCGAATCAAATCAGGAAATCTGTATCGATACCCAGCCCTGCTCATCTCCATTTTTTTTGTTGTTTGCAGGTTCACACATGGTCATGGAAGACCTGTAAATATTAGCAAATTAAACAAATGGCCTGGGACAGTCATGGAAAAGAATAGTATCTTTAAAGTCATGAAAAAGTCATGGAAATTTCTATAGTGAATATACTTTTTTTTTAGTTATGCTTTACACTTGATATTTTTTGGCTAGATGTTGCTCTAGTGTACATTAGAAGCTACATGCCATAGTGATGTTCGTCTGTGGGTGAAACATACTTTTAGTCGGTTCTTTTCAATGATTTGCTTTAAACTGTTTCACAAATCAGTCAGAAGGAAAATTATTTTAAAAATCTGTGTCCAGTACTCACAAATGGCTGGAAAGCTCATGGAAAAGTCATGCTCATTGATTGGTCAGTAGTTGATTTTAATGATGTTCCTGCAGTGTGACAAATGCATTTTAAAAAGTAGAAATTTTCCATGAAGTCTGAATTAGTATGAGCTCATAAAAGCTGCATGCATAATAATTATTGAAGAATGAGCAGAATGCTTTTAGAAATGGTTTTAGATTCAGGTGTTTGTGATGTGTTTCTCTCAGGATCAGACCCTGTGGTCATGTCTGGCAGGGATGGCAATGTCTAGTCGAGAGCTGAGCACAGCAGAAGTGGCATATGCTGCTATCGGAGAGGTACACACTCCACTAAACACTGCTGTAGTAGAGAGAACACACTCTCCCTCTGTCTAAAGCGTGTGTGTTTGTGTGTGTCAGGTGGATAAAGTGCAGTATATAAACTTCATTAAGGATTTGCCATCTAAAGACTCGTGTGCCGCTCATGTTCTGCTGTTCAGTGGACGTGTGCAGGAGGCAGAGAGCACGCTACTGCAGGCCAACCTCATTTACCACGCCATACAGATACACATCAACCTCTACAACTGGGACAGGTGTGTGTGTTTCTGTGTGTGAGTGTGTGTTTCTGTGTGAGTGTGTGTGTGTGTGTGTGTGTGTGTATATGTGAGTGTGTGTGTTTCTCTGTGTGTGTGTGTGTGTGTGTGTGTGTGTGAGTGAGTATGTATGTTTCTGTGAGTGAGTGTGGGCATGTTTATGTGCTTTATGTGGTTTTAGGTTACAAACTGGTAATTACAAGGGTATTATGCTATAAATGTGGCTTATGAGGACATTTCTAGTGTCCCCATAATTTAAATAGCTTAACATATTAAACGATGATTTATTGAAAATGTAAAAATGCAGAAAGTTTTCTGTGAGGGTTAGGTTTAGGGGTTGTGTTGTGTTTAGGGGTTGTGTTGGGTTTAGGAGTTGAGTTGGGTTTAGGGGATGTGTTGGGTTTAGGGGAAGTGTTGGATTTAGGGGTTGTGGTCGGTTTAGGGGTTGTGTTGGGTTTAGGGGATGTGTCCGGTTTAGGGGTTGTGTCGGGTTTAGGGGTTGTGTCGGGTTTAGGGGTTGTGTCGGGTTTAGGGGTTGTGTTCGGTTTAGGGTTTGTGTTGGGTTTAGGGGTTGGGTTGGGTTTAGGGGATGTGTTGGGTTTAGGGGATGTGTTGGGTTTAGTGGTGTGTTGGGTTTAGGGGTTGGGTTGGGTTGGGTTTAGGGGATGTGTTGGGTTTAGTGGTGTGTTGGGTTTAGGGGATGTGTTGGGTTTAGTGGTGTGTTGGGTTTAGGGGATGTGTTGGGTTTAGGGGTGGTGTTGGGTTTAGGGGTTGGGTTGGGTTGGGTTGGGTTTAGGGGTTGGGTTGTGTTTAGGGGTTGTGTTGGGTTTAGGGGTTGTGTTGGGTTTAGGGGATGTGTTGGGTTTAGGGGTTGGGTTAGGTTTAGGGGCTGTGTTGGGTTTAGGGGTTGTGTTGGGTTTAGGGGATGTGTTGGGTTTAGGGGATGTGTTGGGTTTAGGGGTTGGGTTAGGTTTAGGGGCTGTGTTGGGTTTAGGGGTTGTGTTGGGTTTAGGGGATGTGTTGGGTTTAGGGTTTGTGTTGGGTTTAGGGGATGTGTTGGGTTTAGGGGTTGTGTTGGGTTTAGGGGTTTTGTAGGTTTAGGGGTTGTGTTGGGTTTAGGGGATGTGTTGGGTTTAGGGTTTGTGTTGTGTTTAGGGGTTGTGTTGGGTTTAGGGGTTGTGTTGGGTTTAGGGGTTTTGTAGGTTTAGGGGTTGTGTTGGGTTTAGGGGATGTGTTGGGTTTAGGGGTTGTGTAGGTTTAGGGGTTGTGTCGGGTTTAGGGGATGTGTTGGGTTTAGGGGTTGTGTTGGGTTTAGGGGATGTGTTGGGTTTAGGGGTTGTGTTGGGTTTAGGGGTTGTGTTGGGTTTAGGGTTTGTGTTGGGTTTAGGGGATGTGTTGTGTTTAGGGGTTGTGTTGTGTTTAGGGTTTGTGTTAGGTTTAGGGGTTGGGTTGGGTTTAGGGGTTGGGTTGGGTGTAGGGGATGTGTTGGGTTTAGGGGTTGTGTTGGGTTTAGGGGTTGGGTCGAGTTTAGGGGTTGGGTCGGGTTTAGGGGTTGTGATAGGTTTAGGGGTTGCGTTGGGTTTAGGGGTTGTGTCGGGTTTAGGGGTTGGGTCGGGTTTAGGGGTTGGGTCGGGTTTAGGGGTTGGGTTGGGTTTAGGGGTTGTGTTGTGTTTAGGGGTTGGGTTGTGTTTAGGGGTTGGGTTGGGTTTAGGGGATGTGTTGGGTTTAGGGGATGGGTTGTGTTTAGGGGATGTGGTGGGTTTAGGGGTTGGGTCGGGTTTAGGGGATGGGTCGGGTTTAGGGGATGTGTCGGGTTTAGGGGTTGTGTCGGGTTTACGGGTTGGGTCGGGTTTAGGGGTTGGGTTGGGTTTAAGGGTTGTGTCGGGTTTAGGGGTTGTGTCGGGTTTAGGGGTTGGTTGGGTTTAGTGGTGTGTTGGGTTTAGGGGTTGGTTGGGTTTATGGGTTGTGTTGGGTTTAGGGGTTGGGTTAAGTTTTGTGGTTGGGTTAAGTTTTGTGGTTGGGTTATGTTTAGGGGTTGGGCTGTGTTTAGGGGTTAGGGTTAGGTTTTGGGGTTGTTTTGGGGTGTTTGTGCATGTGTGTTTTTTGTGTGTGTGTGTGTGTGTGTGTGTGTGTTTGTCTCTGTGTGTGGGTGTGTTTGGTGTTAACACTGTTGTTCTCCTCAGAGCTCTGGAGTTGGCAGTGAAGTATAAGACTCATGTGGATACAGTTCTCGCTCACAGAATGAAGTTCCTGCAGGATTTTAGCAAACATGAAACAAACAAACGCTTCCTGCAGTATTCTGAGGGAGTAAGACACCTTTATTCACATCTCTGTATCTGTGTTTTTAACTATAGCACTGTTCAAACAGGATATGTTTTCTCAATTATGTTTTGAGTTAGTACAGTGTTTCCCCTGCCATTGTATTAGGGGGGCGCCCCGCCCCCCCCATCGGCACCCTCCGCCCCCCTTGAAGGTAAAGTTAATGATATTTTCTATATAGCGCCAGATCACAACAGAAGTAATTTAAGGTTACGTTTCCAATAGAACAGGTCTATACCTTGTTCTTTTATTAAACAAACTAAATAGCCCTTAAGTTATTTATCTTATTTACACGACGGCATGTCATTTCTGTCTCTACATGGTCGCACGTTTACTATTCTCCTCAGCTCTCTGTATCGCGCACGGCGGAGTTCCGGCCCTATGCGCACACACACACGCCTGCACACACACACACACACACACACACACACAGAGACACGTTCGCGCGCACACAGGTGAGCATAGGGGTGTTCGATTCCAGGTTTTCTGGTACGGAGGTATGCATAATTACAAACTAGAGTCACTATGACTGTTATCTATTTCTAAAGAGATAAGCTACAAGCTACATGTAGGATAAATACAAAGTTTCTACGACAGCTCTCTGGCAAAACTTTGAGACTACGGTCGTGATATGACATCACATTAATTC